>CM077097.1:154150905-154600445 GCA_039513925.1 Platanthera zijinensis
GTGATATGCTTTGCTGCTATATATCTTCTCTGTAATTTTGTATTAACTTCTGTATTGCTGTATGCCTTTTCATTTCCTATGATTGTCTGTAAATAGTAATCCTAACCCAAATAGGGGGAGATTGTTGGAACACCCTATTACTAATTTGGGTAAGGATCACTATGCTTGTCTTAGGAATCCCAGTTGACCTAGTTGTATAGTTAAGAAGGTCAACATTAGAATGAGTCTAGGGCTTAGAACTTAGGTTTGGAGCTGCCCCCAGGATCATTCCAAGATTAAGGTTGAAGAGCTAAGTCTAAGGCAATTTTCGTCGAGCTCAGGTAGACGAATCGTCGAACTCCGTTCGACGCTCTCTGAGCTCAACTTCAATAAATCGTCGAGCTCCGGTCGACGATCTTCGAGCTCAGATCGACTATCTGCTTTTGGCTAGCTTCTGCTTAGTCGTCGAACTCCCCTCGACTATCTTCTAGCTCAGTTCGATGATCCCTCCCTGAAGTTATTTCTCAGGTCTCTGAGCTCGGTTCGACGATCGTCGAGCTCAGATCGACGTTTTCTGTCTGCTTGTCCATTTCATCTCTGAGCTCAGTTCGACGATCGTAGAGCTCAGTTCGACGTTTTTTTTGGAGAGATCGACGCTTCCAGGAATTCAAATGCTACTGTTCTTTGGAATGTTTTTGAATATTATCAGCATTTATGTCAGAAGATCTCTCAGCCGTTTGTCTTTATTCTGGAGCAAGTTTCAAGGAATTATTCAGAGAATGTTTGCTGGACTTTCCTCTAGAAGACAAGACTATTTTTGGAAGACATTTATGACTCCCAACGGCTAATTTTGGACAAGGAAACGTCAGAAAATTAATTCCTTTCTTCTGTGTTATTAAGATATACAGAATACACAAGAAAAAAAGACACACAGAGATTGACAAGAAAAAAAGTGAACACACAGAATAGAGAATACTGATAGCAGAAGAACAACAGAAGAACTGTGACTCCAAAAATCTTCTTGCTGACTGAAAAGTGTTCACAATCTCATCTCAGAACTCCAGACACCTTATTTTCAGCCTTCTTGCTGAAACCATCCTGTGCTGGAGATCAAAGTTCTGAAGACCTATCACCCTAGAGCATAGCTTCTTTTCCTGAACCTTTCTACATCTCAGGGGGAGCTTTGACATCATCAATCCAATTGTGCTTCTCTCATTTGATTGAGAACAGAGAAGACACCCTTCACTCTTATTTTTCTTTTCCTGCTGTAAAAGGGTTCTTGAACTCCCTTCAAAAGTTCTGTCTGGTTCTGAGAGCCTTGTCAAAACTCAGTGGTGGCAAGACACCTTATCAAAAAAATCTAGTTTTTGTTTTTGGGCACCTTATCAAAAGCTCATTGGTGTCAGGACACCTGATCAACTCATCCTGAGTGGATTCCTACCAAGGGTGGTAGAAGAGTGGATGTACCCAGGTTTTTGGGGAACCACTATAATTCCTTGTGTCTTCTGGTTTGTTTGTGTGATTTGTATGCTGTGTGCTGTGTTCTTTACTTCTTGGTTTTTAACCTCTTACTAGCACTCTACACTATATCATAAATTGAATTTTATATGTGCTGCTTATTTCAACTGTGAAAAATTATTTTAAAATACTCTATTCACCCCCCCTCTAGAGTTGAGATAGATCTTAGCCTCACTTTCACCATGTCTGGGGCAAATCGGCTCAGTTTGCTAAAATCCACCTCGTACTCGGTAACAGTAAGCTACCTTTGCTTTAAATGCATAAAATCATTCATTAGACGGTATCTCTCGACTGATGGCAGAAACTTCTTTAGCAACAACTCTTTGAAGGATTCCCATGAATACCCATCCTAAAGATTCTCCTTCTCTCTCAGCCACCAACTCTTAGCAAGTCTCTTGAGTTGATAAGCAGCGACCATCACCCTCTGGTCCGTTGAAATTCCCGAGTAAGCAAACATCTCCTCGATGGCTATAATCCAATCATCCAAAGCCATAAAATTTGCTCTACCATCATAAGTAGGGGGTCCTAGTCTCTGGAAATGCAAAATAAACGTAATCTCTGGTGGTAACAACACTGGGGGCACCAAAGGGGCAGGGGGAACAGGAACAGCCTGACCCGCAGCCGGGTCCTACACTCACGGCAGCTGTCCTAACACAACTAATAACAATGCTTGGACCTGCGACTACATCTCCACCATCTGTATAGACAAAGCCTCATTACTCTATCGCAGACTTTCAATCACCGCTTTGTTCTGTGCACCTGAAGACTCGCCCTTCGACTGGGGATTCAACCTAGTCACCACACGCTTAGGCGCCATTCTAATAAAACAACGAACATCTAATCAAAACCTAGCCCAACCGCTAGCACTAAGCAACACAGTCCAGACAATACCTGCTTAAGTACTTGCTAAAACTGCTAACTTGCTCTGGAATTTTCAATAATGATGTCATATTTAACTTAGGATGATATACCGTCATCCCAGAGACTCATGTGCTTAAACCATGAATGCATGAATTTTCATTCCTTTTGTTTTAAAACCATGTGTGTATATATGTCATCATGTAAACCTTTAGCTTGACACGTGTGCTAATGTTATGTTATGCTATGCATGTTGTGCTATACAATCTAAAAAAAGCCTTAATGCATGTTATGAGCGGCGTACACATAAAATGTTATGCATCCCATACTACATAACATCACATGCAACGAAAAAGAAAACGTGCTAATGGGAACCCATATGATGATGGTTATGCATCTCATACTACATAATTGTCACATGTTACCACCTATGGTGGATCCATGTATAAACACATATTATACATCTCATACTACATAATATGACCCGTATACTTCTTATCATGCTATGGGTGTAGTGTTCATGCTTTAGCCAAGACGTACTGATGACACATCGGTGTGTGTATGAAATGACACTAGACAACTAAAACTAACTAGAGACGGTTGCTCGACCAATTGTCTAACAACCCATCCCTCTGATACCAACTGTCACAACCCGACATTAAAGTTATAACAGAGTAAGGGAAAACTGTAGACGCTCAGGCAAGACTCCAACTCTACATTTTATAAGAAATTAATAAGTTACTATGAAAGAAATCCAGTTTTAAGTTAAGATGGCCATATCCCTCAGTACGGTGGATCAACTAGTTCACGAGTAAAAATATAGTTATAGACCGCGAAAATACTTTGATTATGTTGATTTAACATCCTACGCGAGCATAAACATCCCTGAAGGACAACCCGCGGTATGCAAGACTCTATATTTATTATAAGTATAGAAATAGTCTTTATGTTAGCTTTGAAAATAGTATATTAGTTTTAGAAAGATGACATGTATGAAATACTAATAATAGTGTTTTTATAAGTGAAAATTTAACATGCAACCTAACATAAAACATTCCCTAGAGAGCAAGTAAAAACAACCACAAAGAGACAAACTAAGCAGCTTAGCAAAGTAATTAGCATTCCAAGAGAAAATCACCAGTGAGCATCAACAACCTGATACGAACCCACTGGAGAGCATGTATGTCTGTGCTAACAGGAAGCAACCAAAAACTACCTCACAAGGGTGAGGAAAACCGCTACAACATAGCAGTCCACTAGAAACACTAACCTAGCCGCTCAAACGGCTTCTGCCCTAAACCCGAGGCATTCAAAGAAAAAACACCTCAGTAAGAAAATACAAGTGGTAAAGGAAAATAATCAGATAATAAGTATAAAGACAAGGAAGGGTTTACCAAACCCGAGTATAAGAAATGTTGAAGACCACAACTGATTAGCCAAATAAGTACAAGTACAGTAAAAGTTTGTAATAAAGGAGTAAATTGGATAAATGCACCAAGTGCGGAACGAAGCCATGCTTCTACAATATCAGCAAGGATTAGCATAAAAAACATAGACCGATCTAAGAAGAAAACTGAGCACAAAACAGCTCGAAAATGGGAATCATTAATACTTGAGAATATCAACCGGGCCGGAGTCGGTGACAAATTGTCCCATACCATGCTCCAAAACCCAAATGTCTCAAAAAAGAAGGCCCTGCGGTGGTGACCATTTGTCCCAACCCAAACCAATAGTCCTCAAAACAGACACCAAACAACCACCAAGTGTAATGCTCCACAAACTGACATCCAGTTGGCGGTCCTTTATCCACTGCCAACCTTCACTGTCGAAGAAACATCAAAACTACCCAAATCCCGAGTCTAAACCCAGAGGAAACTTAAACAAGTCCTAAAACCACCCTAAGGACCACACACAACGAATTGACAAAAAATAGCGAAAAAAGTCTAAGTCCAGGCCAAATTCGGCGAAAATCACCATGTCCAACGATAATTCGGCGAGTATACTCGACTCACGCGAGGATACACGTCGAATCAGCGAAAAAGACTTGGCGACGGAACTTTACCCGGTGATACTCGACGAATCAGCACGATTCGTCGCGTATACTCGACGAACCACCTAGCGATACACGCCGAAAAACACATTGACTAACCAACCCAAACCTGACGATTGCCCACGATACTCGAAGAATTTCATTGATACTCGCCAAATTAACCTCACCGGTCACTCAACGATTTCTAAACCTAGACCACACTCGACGAATCGGCTATCGATACCAGACGAATCTTCCTTAGGTTAACCCGTGATAATCGACAAATATTACTTAACAATTTTCTAATCTTACTTGCCGAATCCTAACTGATACTCGACGAACTCTATTGTCGATACTCGACGAAATTTACCTACCTAAACTCGCCGAATTTTACTTCGATCATTAGCCTATACTCGCCGGTTTGGCCGAAAATCTACGCTACCCTAGGGGTTTTCCAAGGCTCATCCTACACTACTCCTATTCTCTAAGGAAGGAGGAAAGAAAGGAAGGAAATGACAAGAAGTAGACATGCAAGGGGGGAAATCCACTTGCATGGAAATCTCCTAAAAAAGCGCTGCCTACTCGCACCGTGACAAGGATCGATCGTGAAAAGGTCCTAGTAACATTTCCTTAAACTTTTGGAGGGGAAAAGGGTTCAAAATCACTTACCCTAACGTATAAAAATCGAGGAATCAGGGAAAACTTACCATGATCACGAAGCCCTCGCTGAGAGCTTTCTGAATCTCCAAACTATTTACGAAACCGACCATCGGATCTCTGGAAATCGCCGGCCGAACGCACGCCCTATCCGCCGCTCGTCCTCTTTCGCGAAAAGCTTCCGCCGCTCGGTTTTAGGAAGAAGATGAATAGTAGGGTTTCAATTATATATATATATATATATTATAATAATAATTAATTAATTTATAATACAATATTACATTATAATTAATATTAATCAATCCCAAAACGATCCGAAATCCAAATGACCTCGGAATTTAACGAAATTCACACCGTAGCTAAATACTGATGCAATGAATCTAACGACAAAATCGAAATCCAAATCCGAAAAACCAAACTTGGGCAAACACCTCTTGAAGCCAAAACACAAGCATTCCCAAAAAGGCTCCACCGAGTCACCAAAATAGACCCGACTCGCGAGGGAATCTTACAAACAGGCTAAAACCCAGCCACACTAAAAACCTAAAGAGCAAAAACCATGCTCTAATAATTGTACATGCCAAACACGCGCTAATGTAACGCACTGACGTCATAAACACGCCGAAGAAAGAATTAACATAAATATCGAAAAATCAGGGGCATTACACTTGCTGTTGGCATGTTCTTAATGACTTCAGAGGCATCCAAGTCAGGATCACTGACTGACTTACCTTTGGTTTGAGTTCTTGCTGGAAGAACCTTAGAATAGGTCATTGCCACATCCTTGAATGTGGGGGCTGAGGCATTAAATACAAAAGGTCCAGGATGGGACTTTTGTACATGGGGAGCCTTCTATGCACTCAATCCCATGACCTCTCTTCTTCCATTGTAAGGTACTTTTGTAATCTTACAAGAAAGATTACCATATCTCTAGTGACCACACTTACAGTCTTGGTCATGCCTATTGGATGAGAGAATTACCTTGTGAGAGGTTATTGAGGCCTGATAGGAGCTTGGCCTCTCCTCCGAGATTGAATAATTTTAGAAATCCACTTAGATTAAGATTTTCTCTTGATAACATCTATCTTAGAGAAATTAGCCACAATCCTCTTCTCCCTTTCAAGTTTCTCTTCAAGATCCTTGATAATAGAGTCCTTATATTTGATGGACTCAGCATGAATATCTACCATGATCTTCAGATGATCTACTTCCCTCACTTTTAGATATAACAAAGATGAAGTCTCATCTTGCTGGGAAGCAGCCAGTTGTAGGGAGGCAATTTCCTCTGCTTGTTTCTAAACAAACATCTTGCTTTCTTTTAAAGCCTTCAAAAGTACACCATGATTTTCAATCAATTGATTGATATCATCTTATGAAAGAGGACTCTCATTATCACTTGATGAGGATGCATCAGAGTCTATACAGGATTCATATCCAGACTCTGAGAATGAGCTAGATGGAGAAAATACATGACTTTGTCCAGGCTGATCCTGACAAGATTCTTCTTCTGGTATAACTATTAGCCTATAACATCTGCATTCACCTTCCTCAGCTTCATCCACCTCTGAGTCACTATATGAATATGATAGAGGGCCCTGATCTTTGCTCTTGTGTCTGGATAGACTTTGTCTTCTACAAGAGCTGTCAACAACCCAATGTTGTTCTTGTTCTCTCTGCAGACTTGGAGCTCCTTTGAGCTCCACACCTTATGGTTTACCCTTGAACTCATAAGTGCAAACCTTTTTGCGATCCTTGGAGGTCAACTCAGACTGTTAGGTCCTTTTTGAGTAACCTCCCTCTAATACCACTCGAAAGTCCTTGATTTCAAGGATAACTAAATCACCTAGAGGGGGGGGGGGGGTGAATAGATTTCTTAGTCCATAGTGACTTATCTTTTATTTTCTTTTCTTTAGGAGCTTTATTAGTTTTTAGGCTTTGCTTTTAATATATATAACCTGCAACACAACAAACACACAAAGCACACACAAGATTTGTAGGGGGTTCCCCTAACAAGGGAACATCCACTTTCCCTCCCACCTATCCAACTATTTTGTTGGACTAGACACTTCTCCAAAACACTGCTCCAAAGATCTTATACCTCAGATCCCTCAGGATCTCTCAGTCTCCTCCAAGACATACAACTCAGCCACAAGGGCCTACAACTCAGTGATCGGCAGATTACCTACCTCAGGCCAAATTCCCTACATACAGGCTAGGAGGACATCCCTACCTCAGATCCACTAGGGATCCTACCTTAGAGAGAATGACTCTCCTACAATCTCAGGTACAAAGGCCCTACCTCAAATCTACACCCAGATCCTACCTCAGGCACAAGTGCCCTAAAGCTCAGTGAGATTGACTCACCTAACTCAGACTTGAAACCAAGTCCTACAGCTCAGATTCTCAATAGAATCCTACCTCAGAGCAAATTTGCTTCTACCACTCAGATTCAAAAGGATCCTACAAGATGGAAGTGGATTGTGTGGTTGATCTTAACACAAGAGATGTTTCTCTGTGCCAAGGTTCAGGACAGAGGTAAAATCAGCCCCACTCTGACTCTAGGAATATATTTCCTTAGTCTACTTTTACCTGAACTGAGATATACTCAGCCCTAGCTTCTTCTTCACAGCACCAGGGATTTTTCATGCTGGGACTGAGAAGTGACTGCAGCAACACTTGCTGCTACCTGAGCTGAGAGAATCCCAACACAACTTCTTCTCAGCAATAAGGATGTAGAACTTTTGGCTTGTGCTGGAAGCAGCTTGCAGACAACTGTTATGCTTCTTCTTTCTTTCCTAGGCTGAGAAGATTCAGCCCTAACTTCTTTACAGGTTCTAGTAAATGTTCTTCAGAGTTGTACAGCTGGATCTGTGAAGAACTTGGTGGTGAATATGGATAATGCCACCAACTATCCTGCTTCCTTTCCTTCAGAGATTTGCTCTGATCTTGTTGATGTCGATGGAGAAGACAATCAGCTAACTTGTTGAGCTTTTAGACTTACTGTCTTGAGCTTCTTGTTCCTCAGTCATAGCAATAATGACGATGAAGAAGAACAACACCAACAACTCTCTTTTTCTGTAAAAAAAGCTTCTCATTTTATTGATTGCAACCCAACGACTATTTTAGTCATGGGTCCCACACCATTAATGGCCAGCTGCAACCTTACTTTATCACCAACTGTCATACAATAGTTATGCAGCGTTTTTTGTCATGTACTGTAGCTTTCCCGCTATCAATTTGAATAATGTTAACTTGTTGACTTGCTGACATCACCAACTACGGACTTAGCCAAAATCAAGTAACATTAGCATAAGCATTGAGTGAGTGAGCTTCAATCAACACCAAAATACTTAGACAGAATTCTGTCTATCTAGGCGTTGACAGCGTTGAGTGAGCAAGCCTCACTCAACGCTTTTTTTTCCTTAGCTTATTCTTCAGACTTTTTTTGCATGCTTGACATTGAGAGCATTGAGTGACCACACCCCACTCAATGCCTTGTGCCTTAGCCATGCTTTCTGTATTTTAGGCATTGAGAGTGTTGAGTGAGCACTCCTCACTCAACGCTTTCTGCCTTAATCAATTTCCTGCTTCTTCAACATCTTAAGAGTTGAGAGAATTGAGTGAGCACGCCTCATTCAACGCTTTTTACATTAGCCAGATTTTCTGAGTCATGGCATTGAGAGCGTTGAGTGAGCATGTCTCACCCAATGCTTTCTATCTTAGCCAGATTTTTCTGCTCCTTGGCGTTGAGTGAGTAAGCTCCACTCAATGCATTTGGACTTTGCCAAATTTCTGTGACTGAAAGCACAGGTTCTGACTGAATGATGGTTAGGTAATGTTTTACCATATGACATTGAGTGAGCTTGCCTCACTCCATGCCTGTAAACTTAGTCAAATATCAGCACAGATTTTCTATGGCTTTGACTTACAAGGCAATACTCAACAAATATAGAGTATGGAATTGAGTGAGTGATATCACTCAACACCTATGGACTTAGCCACTTTTTTGCCCATTTTTTCTTAGACTTTTACTACATTAGCCTGTCTCACAGTCTTTTGTTGTATGGTATTGAGTGAGTTGACTCCACTCAATGCCTGTGGACTTAGCCACTTTCTCAGCTTGCCACTACTTTAACATTGGCTGTATAGGCTCCACTCAGCGCTATAAGTCATCTGGCGTTGAATGAGTAATATTAACTCAACGCCTGTGGACTTAGACAGAATTCTGTCTATCCACATCTTAGGTAAATGTTTACCTGACCTAGCCACTTAGGCTACCTATCCCATCATTATTGTTAGGACATCCTGCAATCACAAAACTTGAGCACAAGTTAGATCACCACATGTGTATACATTGTTTGCTAGGCCTTCTTCAAATCCAGGACATTGGGATCAATGGACCCAACACATAGGATTTCCCATTGTGAAGCACATAACACTTGCTACCAAAGATTTTGAGATAGCCCAGGTTTGGTTTTCTGCCTTTCAAGATCTCATAAGGAGTCTTCTTGTGGCTCTTGGTGATAGAGGCTCTGTTGAGGACATGACATGCAGTATTTACTGCCTCAACCAAAAAATATTCTGGGAGAGATGTATCACTCAACAATGTTCTTCCAGTCTCTATGAGAGTCCTATTTTTCCTCTCAACAATCCTATTTTGCTGGGGAGTTCGTGAAGAAGAACATTCTTGATGAAGTTCTGGCTCTTCACAGAACATTGTCATGCTTTCAGACTGTAATTCAGTTCCATGGTCACTTCTGATTTTGACCACTAAACTGTTAAACTCATTCTGAATTTGCTTGGCAAACTTGAGATATCAAGGGTTTCATTCTTTTTTTTAGAAGGAACACTCAAGCAAACGTGAAATAGTCATCAACCACCACAAGGGTGTAGACTTTCCTACCAAGACTATGAACTGGCAAAAGACCAAATAAGTCCATATGCAAGAGGTACAAACACCTCACAGAGTCTTTGGTCCCAATGCCCTTGAAGGAGGCTTTGGTCTGCTTGCCCTTTTGGCATGTTGAGCAAATGCCCTCCTTGGTGCACTTCACATTAGGACTATTCCTAACAAGCTCTTGACTAAAGAGCTTGCCAATAGTCTTGTAATTTAAATGAGTTAGCCTCTTGTGCCATTGGACACAATATGAGACTTTCTCATTTGTCACTAGACAAATAAGGGAGTATCTAGACAAAGAAAGTTTAAGCAATAAACATTTTCACTCCTAGTGTCTGTCAAGATGACCTCTTGGTCACTTGACCTCTTAATCTGACACTCATCCTTGTGGAAGACAATAACATAACCAAGATCAGAGAGTTGGCTTATGCTTATGAGGTTGTGTTGCAACCCTTCAACATAAGCCACCTTTGTGATGGTGACTATGCCATTGGTAATCTTACCATAGCCTCTAGTCACCCCTCTATCTGAACCACCAAAGATAGCCTTGGGTCCATCTTTCACTGGAGTGTACTCCTTTAAGTTGCTCCTTATCCCAGTCATGTGCCTGGAATAACCACTGTCTAAGTACCATATAGGGGTATGGGCACTTGGACTAACCTGCGTCACACAATTCATTTTACCTTAGGACCCCAATATTTATTGGGTCCTAGGTGCATGTTAGTCTTAAAATGAACTTACCTACCATCAGCATTTCTGACTGGTGGACTAATAGCTGCTCTCTACACATTAGGATCGTGCCAGCAGTCTATAACAAAGTGGACCACTTTACCACAGTACCAACATTCATGAATATTATATCTTCTTTTCTGTGCTGGCCCTACAATGTGGTTAACTGCTAGCTGAACAGTAGGAAGAGGTGCAACAACCTTCTTTAGATTCCTTTTAGCAAGGATTTGACTGAAGGTAAGTCTTCTAGCTAGCTTGTTTGGCCTGCTCTGAGTGCCAGCAACAACAAGTTTCTTTTTAGAAAGCATGCTCTTGATAGCTTCAGACACAGTCAAACCAGGCTTGCTGGATGACTGACCCTTGGTTTGAGTCTTTGCTGAATGATTCTGAACCTTTGTTGCAGCCACATTCTTGATAGTAGGGGCTGGAGCACTAAAGACAAATGTCCCAGGATGGGCCATTTGAATTTCTTCATGGGCAGCCTTAAAGGCACTCATCCTGCTATACCTTCCACCATGGCTGTGAAATTGTTTTTTCACATCAGTGGATCTGCCATTCATCCAGTGACCAAAGATGCTTTCTTGGTCATACCTATTTGAAGACAACTGAACTTTCCTAAAAGGATTGGGAGACATGTAAGTTAGAGGCTCAACTGGAGCTTTGCCCTTCCTTTTAGAAGGGGCAACTCTTGTATTTCACTTAAACCCCAACCCCTTCTTACCCTTCTGAGAGGAGGAGTCTATTAAGGGCAACACTATATTGGGCTTAGAAAAGCTAGCCACAATGTTCTTCTCCCTCTGGAGCTTATCTTCAAGGTCCCTTATGAGACTATCCATGAACTTGATGGTGCCAATCTGAATGGTAGTGATGTTTCTCAGTTGGCTAACTTCCCTTGCTTTCTGATCCAGTAGACTTACTGTTTCAGTCAGCTGGGCAGCAGCTAGCTGAAGAGAGGCAATCTCCACAACTTGCTTTCTAGTCAACTTCTTGCATCTCTTAAAGGCATCGAAAATTTCACCATACCTGTCAATCAATTAATTGACATCTCCTTCTGATTTAGAATCATCTTCACCACTGGGTGAAGAGGCTTCTATACAGGGACTAGTCTTATATCAAGACTTAGAAGAAGAGCTTGATAGAGATGATTGCCATCAGCCCATAACAGCTGTAGGAATCTTCTTTATCTTCATCATCCACCTCTGAATCACTGTCTGAGTGTGATAGAGTGGCCCTGATACCTATCCTGGCAGCAGGATAGTCTTCATCTGCTGCTACAGTTTCTTGTTCAGTAATAGCAGTAACTAGCTAGCCTAATATAGGCTTTTTCTTCTTCAAACTCAGATGAAGATGAGTCTGTCCAGCTCTTCTCTTTCTTAGCAATGAAGGACTTCTCATTCTGCCCTTATGCTGGTGTTGTTTCTTCTCAACAACTTCATTTCTCTTCACTGGGCAGTCAGCTATCACATGCCCTGGTTTGCTGTAACAGTAGCAGACAACTTTAAAGGAACTATATTTACTAGATTTAGAATCATACCTGTCAGCCTTAGAAGGATTCCTCCTGTGATGAGAAGAGGTGGAAGGTCTGCTCTTCCACTGTTTCTTCTTCACCAGCTTCTGAAAGTTCCATGAGAAGGCAACAAAGTCCTCATCTGACATGCTGCATTCTAATGCATCTGACTCTAAGCTGTCTGAATCAGCTAGTCTTCTTGGAGGAGAGGGAATCCTCTCCTTATTCTTCCTGATGCTGTATGCCTTGAATGTCAAGGACTTATCCTTGGCTTGGGATCTGCTGATGGCCTTATCTTTTCTGGCAGCTAGCCGTACCTCATAGGAGTGCAACTTTCCAAACAATGTTTGGGGATGAGTCTCAGCAAGCTTGGACACCTCTCTTATGACACAAATCTTAGTATCCTAGTCTCTTGTAAGAGATCTTAGGAACTTATCATTTATTTTATAATGACTGAAGATCCTCCCATAGGTCCTCTGTTCATTTATGATCCTGAAAATTCTTTCATAGCAAGTAGCTATGTTCTCTTTCAGGGATTGCATGAAAGGCTCATACTCCTGGTTGAGCATGGACTTTCTATCATCTCTTACCTCTCCAGTACCCTCCATGTAGACCACAAGGGTGTCCAACATTTCTTTGGAGGTCTAGCAGTAGACCAAGTTCTGGAAGGTTAAATCATCTATGACACTAACAATAATATTTTGTGCTCTCTTGTCCAATGTGGCTAAGATGACTTCATCCTTTGTCATCTCAGAATATGTCTTAGGAGTCTGAACATTGGCATCCAGAGCCGAGACCTTCATAGGGATGAAGGGTCCCTCCTTTTCTGTCACAAAGATCCCAGGGTCATAGGCTTCCATAAATAGCCTGACCCTCTCTTTCCAGATTCCAAAATTCTCCTTTCTGCAGATGAGGAGTTTCATCGGACCTAGCTCCTTATGGCTCTCTCCAGAACCCATAGGTATAGAGCTGTAGCTACCCTTGGAGATCACTCAGATTGTTAAATCCTTTTTGAGCAAATTCACTCTGATACCACTTGAAAGTCTTTATTTTCAAGTTAGCTTGCAACCTAGAGTTGGGGGGGGGGGGGTGAATAGATTTGTTGGTATCTTGTGACTTTCTTTAAGTTTCTTATTTAAGGGCTTAGCGTGTTAGCAGTTATCAGCTTTCAAGAACCTGCAATAAAGAAATAACACAGAAAAGCACACACAAAATATATAGTGGTTCCCTAGATTATGGGTACATCCACTCTCCTCCCACCTTTCTAACTTCCAGTTAGACAAGGCACTTCTCCAAAACTCAGCTCAAAGAGCTTACACCTCAGATCCCTCAGGATCTCTCAGTCTCCTCCAAGACTTAAAACTCAGGCACTTAGCCCTACAACTCAGTGATCAACTGATCACCTACCTCAGACCAAAGGCCCTACCACTCAGGATGGGAGGATAGCCTTACCTCAGAGCAAACTTAATCCTACCTCAGAGAGAATGACTCTCCTACAGCTCAGGCATAAAGGCCCTACCTCAGATCTAAAGAATCCTACAGCTAAGGCACAAGTGCCCTACAACTCAGAGAGAATGACTCTCCTACCACAGTCTCAAAATCCCTACAGCCTAGTGATCTAATGATTACCTACCTCAGATCCAAGCTGGATCCTACACTCAGAGAGTATAACTCTCCTACAGCTAAGGAAAATTTATCCTACCTCAGGCTCAAGAGCCCTACAGCTCAGATCCAAAAGGATCCTACATAAATACAGTGGTATTAATTAATTTGGCATAGAGACATTTCTCTGTATCAACTACTAGAGCTGAGTTATCTCAGCTTTATCTGTCTTCACAGCAGTAGAAAAATGTTCTTCAATAGAAGGCTGCCTCTGCTGGAAGTAACTCAGAATATTGTTTCTGAACTTGCTGTAGAAGACTGAAGATCTACTAGGTCTTGAGTTCTTCACACAACTAACTGAACCTCTAGAAGATAGAAGGCTCTCCTCTCTTTCTTTATTAGAAGAACTTATGAACTTGGTGTACCAGAAGAAATTGCTATAGCTAACTGAACTTTTAGTTCTAGAGGTTGACTTCAAGCTTTTTCTTGGCAGCAATGGTGAGGAAGAAGAAGTCCAGCCACTCTTTTTCTTTTTGAGATAAAACCGTAAAAAGTTGAGTTCAACATCTGAAGCTATCCCTTTATATCTTCCGTCGATCAACGGCTCCAAGAAGCAGTGGGGACCACCTACAGCAAACAGCTGCACCTTGCTTTTACGAAAGAAGATGTACAGTAGCTTTCCCGCACTTAATTTGAACTCAGTTGACTTGTTGACTTTGCTGACATCACCATCTGTGGACTTAGCCAAAATCAAACATCTTTAGTATAGGCATTGAGTGCGTAAGCTTCACTCAACGCCAAAACACTTAGATAGATTTCTGTCTATCTCAGGCGTTGAGTGAACAAACTTCACTCAACGTTTTTGGTCTTAGCCAATCGTTCTGCCACTAGGCGTTGAGTAAGCAACCTTCACTCAACGCTAAAACAACTAAAAAAGTTTTCTGCCATTAGGCGTTGAGTGAGTAAGCTTCACTCGATGTCAAAACACTTAGAAAAGTTTTCTGTCATTAGCCGTTGAGTGAATAAGCTTCACTCAACACATTTGGACTTAGCCAAATTTCTGTGAAATCACAGTCTCTGATTGACTAAGGTTCAGTCAACGCTTTTTATCACATGGGGTTGAGTGGGTAAGCTTCACTCAACGCCAGTGAACTTAGCCAAATTTCTACACAAATTTTCTGTGGCGTTAACTGTCTGAGCTATACTCAACGATTTATGATGTATGACATTGAGTGAGTAAATTTTACTCAACATCTGTGGACTTAACTACATTTCTGCCTGTTTTTTCTTAGGCTTTCACTGCCTTAGCTTATCTCACAGTTTTTTTACTGTATGCCGTTGAGTGAGTAGACTTCACTCAATGTCTGTGAACTTAGCCACATTTTCAGCTTGCCAAAATCATTCTTTACCTCTGGCGTTGAGTGAGCTTGCTCTACTCAACGACTGTGGACTTAGCTGCTATTCAAACTCTGTCAATTGCTCCTTGACATCTGGCGTTGAGTGAGCTTGCTTCACTCAACGTCTGTGGACTTAGGCAAATTCATGTCTTTCCAGCCAGCTTCTTTGAGTCCACCTTTCTACCTTATGATCACCTATCACAAACTCTTAGACAATTTGTCTAAACTTGTTCCATGGAACATCTTGCACATGATGAGTTTAAACAACATCAAATACAACTTTGTGTATGACATTGATATGATTGACTTCTTCAAATCTAGGACATTGTGGGCAATGGACCCAACAGATTTCAGTAATGCAAAGGTCAATATCGGCCATGTTCAATTTTGCACTGCATGTTCAATTTTGCATGTTTAATTAACTTCTCTGATACATATTTTTTCTTAATAGGACATTAAGTCTTATATTATAGTACGAGAATGCTCTGATACAAAATTTTGTTGGCCAAGGTTTCTCCAATATATGCTAATGAAGATGCGGTTCTCAAACCTGATGCATTTTTCATGGTTAAATGTTTATATATGCAAAGAACAAAAGAGTTGGATGTGTTTTTTAGCAGACAAAACTAATTTTGGACTATTCTGGGCTGTTTTATGTACATGGTTGTTTTATGTAAATATATATATAAATTCCGGACAAGTATTGCAAACAAGTATCATTATGTATATATACAAATTCTGGACTGTTTTACATATTCACTTTTATTAACTGGTTTGCGAATAACATGTGTCTGCAAATAGTATTGTTTTATCCCTTTGAAACTGCGGTTAGTATAGATCTGCGAACAGACAAAATTGATCAGTGTATAACAAGCGCCAAAATTAAATGCCAGTTCATAAACGCCACGCTCACCGCAGCTACCACCATATCAAACTGTGGTGCAAAAGCAATTGGGATTCAAAGCCAAAATTCCAATACAGAGACAAAAAACATAGGCTTCTTCCGTCTGGTAGAAAACTGTTCTTCTGTATGATTGAATAAATTGGGATTCAGAGCCAAAATTCTGTTCAGAAGTATATTAATAACAACATATGCTTCTATACAAAAAAGTAGTTCAGTGAGGTTAATTTATATATAGCGTCCATTAAACCTACCGCTTCAAGTAAACATCACCATCTTCAACAGGAAACCATCAACACACAATGCGAACTGCTCCATTCGCGGACGACTCAAACTTGGGCTTCCTCTTCACCTCTTCCAAACACTGGACGATGTCTCCGACCTTATAGTCATCGCAGTCGAGAACAATTCCGCACTCACTACCCTTGCCTTCAATGATATCCACGTCCTTCTTTTCTCGTTTTAGCGAGACACATGAACCTTCAAACACAACCTCGCCGCTCCTCAAAACTTTCCATCTGGAAGACCTGGAGAAATGGCCGTCAAGGATTCGGCATCCAGCAATCTTCACATCAGGCCCTTTAGATTTACTTCGGCCTTTTAGTTCGAAGATGCTGAGGACCTCTCCTTCTCCAGCGACCTGGGTATCAACCATGCCCGGTGCCTTCTCTACAATATAGTTACCAATTTCCTCCAGCAGATGGTATATTACCCGATGCAGAAAAATCTGAACACCAAATTTATATATTTACATGACAGTTTAATCAAAAGAGGGAACGTCTTCAATGAGATTAAAGTTCAAAATATATATATATATTAAAAATCAATTTTTGATAGCAATGTTCTTTCATTATACTGTAAACAAATTCACATATGTCATGCTGAAGACCAGTAAATTGGCGATTCTGCTAATTTTGTTAAGGATTTCTTTCTAAGAAAAGTAAATTTTGGAATCAAAATCTCGTAGAAGACATCTACTCTGACTGCCTCTGAGCTACTCTACCAATTACATCAGGAGCATATCATAACTAGAAGGAAGTTATGATATCTAATTGATCCAACCCCAACTAAAGATAGACTCCTAAGTCATTATATCGGGTTTCGAGCTCAGTCAAGTTCGGTTACGGTAATAGGCTGGCTCCATCTTCCTACCTTATTACCTTGGATTCAAGTTCAGTTGGAGCAAAGGTAGGGGCAATTTTGATGGGCGTTTCATCTAGTAAAACAAAATATTAGGACATATTATAAATACTATAAAACTATAGTTAAACTAATAAAATATAATTTAAATATATTATATCAAATAATTAAATAAATTATTATATACAATTAAATATTATCCTAAACTAGCGTTCACTCAGAATATTGGTTTTAAAAATGAGTGCTTGCTCTTCTCCCATCCTTATTGCCCAATAGCGGGCAACTAAAGTCTTCCACAAATTGAGCAAGGTCTATGGTCAATCCAATAATGTGCGGTGAAAATAGTAATCGGTTGTTGTTCGAAGTGCGTCGTAAGGTGTAGTGAAAAATAATTTGGCATAAGGAAGCATCATGTACGATCGCTAGTGCAGATCATATATTAAAGAAATATATTGCATTGACTTTTTTTTTTAAATTTCTACCCTTATCTTCTCCCCATAATTATATCAGAGCTATGTACTATAATTTAGATACTAAAAATATAATTTAAATATATTATTACAAATAAAAATTATGAACATATTATACTTATTTTGATCAGTTTCACAACCGTTATTTCTACCCTTATCATCCCCGTTTAAATTCCGCCCCTTCCATCATAAGCAGTTATATAAGTAGAATGGAGAAATTATATATAGCTTGCATGGTTTACCTTAATATTTGCTTGAGTTGCTGCCAAAGTAATGGAACTCGGGGGACTGCGAATACTGAAACCAACAATGCATGCCCCACACGCCTGAGCTAAGTCAACGTCCGACTGAGAAATGGACCCAACACCAACATGGAGAACATTTACAAAGACCTGGGGTAAAGAATATAATCAGACATGAAAATTTTCAATCGTTTGTAAAAAAACTGAAAGGGCAGTAAATGACATATTGTTCTTATAATATCAAGCTTGTAAGTGTCAGCCGACACGTTATTTTTGAGGAGGAATCGACAAGTTTTCTTCACATTTAACATTGCTGGCATTTTCTAGTATGTTGGGCGTCATGCAGGGCGAAACCACAAAAGGTGGCCCAATAATGCGGCAAATGGAGGCCCAATATTGTGGCAAATGGCGGCCAATATCGCGGTAAATGGCAGCCCAATATTGCGGGAAATGGCAGCCCAGTATTGCGGAAAATGGCGGCCCAATATTGCGGCAAATGGCAGCAAATTGCGGTTCAGCGGCTTGATTAGCATATACTTGATTATTTATACTTATACTTTATACTTTTATAGTAATAACTTATAATTTAGGCGAGACCTATTTCATTACCGCTCTCTTCGACTCCTCATTTTACACTTCGGCTTTCCTAACCTAATAGTTGTGATTCGACGCTCCTTCGATTCTCTTGCAATCTTCTTCCTCACTTGATTCTAGTTCTCTAGTTCTTTGGCGATTCTTGCATCTGGGCATTAGTTCTCTTGTTTTTTGGTGTTTGCACTGGTAACTGAGCTGTCGTATGCCGCATTTTCTTCTCGACACTGGTTTCGACAAATTTTGTGCTCTCCTCTCATCCTCTGCGGCTCATCCCCTCGACACTATGAGTTTTGCTTTTTAGTTATTAGCTTACGAGTTTATGTGGCCTTTCACGGTATCTATGGCTGGCTAGCTGCTATAGATCAAGTATGGACATGGTTTTTTTTGTCTTTGTGTGGCTGTTGTGATGTTGTGGCAATGTGGATCCTTTAGTGCTGGCATTGTGGTTGTTGTGACATTGTGGTTGCTGTGACATTGTGGCTATTATTACTCACTTCCTCTCTTCCTTCGTCTATTTCTCTATTCCTATCTTGCTCTACTTCTCTCTTCTCTCTTCAATTATCTCTCCCTATTTCTCTCTTCCTAATCCTCTCATTCTCTACTCCTGTCTTTGTCGAATATATGATTGTGTTGTGGAACTTGTGGGACAGTGGCATTGTGGTTGTTATGACAGTGGCATTGTGACTGCTATTACTCCCTTCCTCTCTTCCTTCCTCTATTTCTCTCTTCCCTCTTCCTAAATTTCTTTATTCCTAATCCTCTCTCTCTCTCTTCTACTACGCCTGTCTTTGCCGAATATATGATTGTGTTGCGGAACTTGTGGGCCTACGATATATTGGTTATTATGGCAGTGGCATTATGACTGTTGTAACTCTCTTCCTTCCTCTATTTATCTCTTCCCTTTTCCTCTATTTCTCTCAATTTCTCTATTCCTAATCCTCTCATTATCACTTCCTCTACTTATGTCTTTGCCAAATATTTGATTGTGTCATTGTGTCTTCTGTTGTTTTTCATCGCAACATATGATGTGGGAAAAAATATTCAGCTATACACTTACGTGCTGGAGATTGACGTGACCCACCAACCATTCAGACAATTTGAGTCCACGGACGTGTCCGGATGGATGTTCCGAGTTATTTTCATATATTATTTTATTTATTTTGAGTTGTAATTGACACCCGATCAGATCGAATGATATGGGTCATCCTATTCGGGTGCTCAATTCATGTGCTATTTTATTTAAGCATGCAGGGGCCGGTTGGTGGGGGATTGAGTGTTTTCTACGTGAAATTTCGAACCATCGGTCTCCTCAGTGCGACTTCGGGTTCCCTTTTTGTAAAAATTAAAAATAACTCAATATTTTATTTCCAAAAAATCTGAATATTAAATGAGAACACCTCTCTTTATATAGAACAACGGAGGTGAGAGAATATACAATTAGCAATGTGGGACTAGATAACCAATCAACAGATCGGGCAGTTACACTCCTAGTAACCGCCCATATTATAGAACAAACAGACATGGGTGGTTACACCCAAAGTAACCGCCCAAACTAAGGAACCTCTCCAAGCAGGGGCGGTTCCACCATGAGTAAATACAAAAAGGAGTTCAGAGCGTTTTTTAAGAAGATAGACCGAAGTACATCAGGAAAAATCATCAATAAAGGTTACAAAAAAAGACTATCGGCGAACAGTATTGGTAAGACAAGGGCCCTAGATGTCCGAATGAACAAGATCGAAGAGATGAGCCGAACAACATTCATTTTTGGTAGGATAGGAGGAGCAGTGATGTTTTTCGTATTTACAAGCTTTTACAGTTGAGAGAGGAAGCGCCCTTCTGGGCGAAGATGTCATTGATGAAGAGAGTCGAAGGTGGTAGAGGTGGAGAGAGCGGAGACATTGTCGAGGAAATGGAAGCCCCTGTATTCAGTCCTAGAAGAAAATGTCTCCTTGGAGAGAAGATCCTAAAAATAAATTTAGTAGATGTAAATGTGACAGGATATTGTAGTTGTAGGGAGAGAGCATGAATAGATAATAAATTACATGGAAAAGTAGGTACATAGAGAGTATCCTTAAAGTTGATAGTGAGGGTGACCTGGACCACAACAGTTCCACACACCAGAGATAGGGAGCCATCCGCAATCAACACTGGTGGCGACCAACCACATGTGTAAGAGGTCTTGCACAACATGAGCGCTATCTGAGAAGTGGAAACAAATTAGAGGGCTTGCAAACAAGAGGGGTCACAACCGCTTGTGGATGAAGATGAGGATACTTGGCAAAACAACGATCTACAATGTGTCCACTTCTCCCACGATGGGAGAAAATATGCCTGTTAGGTCCCCGTCCATCAAAGCGGTCCCCATGTCTACGAGTGTTGTCACAATCAGCAGGGTGAACAAAACCGTCAAGTGGCAGGGATGTGAATGTAAGCCGCTTAAGAAGGGCAATAACCACAGAGATGTGAGCAGTGGCGCCATATAGCATCGTAGATTCAACTTCACTCAAAATTTTCTAACAGATCATGTCGTAGGAGTAAAACAAACGAAGAAGGTAACACGCCACCAAAAGTTCTTGGCAATGTTTTTGTTGGTAGGCAGGGTCGGCAGAAAATAGTCGATGTTAAAGAAGCTATGCGTCAAGAGCATGTACTTCTTGGTAAGCTGCAGCGGGAGATATGATGGGGGCGAGCAAAGAGATCCGCATATTACGTGTAGATCCAAGAGGTTTTAGCTCACTTGGAGTAAAGAGCAACAAGATGGTCTCAGGCAGCTTTCACCGTTTCGTCATGACGAATGATGGGTAAACACTTATCTTAAAGACCATTAGAGAGCCAGGTGTGAATCAGAGCATCATTAACACCCCAGTCGTCATAAGCAGCAATGCCAGTAGGAGAATCATCAGTCAGGTGATGTCGTTTGCACTGAGATCGCAATAAAAAAGTAAATGAGACCTGGATAATTTGGATGTAGTTCCAAGATTGCCAGAGGAACTGATCAAAACTGTTGGAGAATTGATGCGACCGTCACCGCCCTCGTTAGGGCGTGATATCATCACGCGACAACTACTATTATTAGTATTTTCTGTTATGTTATTTATGTCATTTTATTTCTCGTGCATTGATGTCACTTTAAGTTTTGGCTCGTCGGATTGACCGACCGGTGAGACCCTGAATAAAGAGGTCTGACAATTTAAATAGTTAGGAAAAGTAGGGGTAAACTTAAGGTATTTAAAAAATGCATGGAATTAAAATTAATAACAAGAGAAAAAGGCAACATATAGTTTGGTATTCAGGAAAACCTTTTTGGAAATGTACAACCATGAATTGAAATAGAATTGGAAACAATTCAAGTGCAAATATTCGGGTGCTCATTTGGAAGGAAATTCAAGACAGAAAATCGAATCAATTCAACCTATTAAAACAACTCTCTGGGAAGAAGAAGGGGAGCCATGTAGAAACAGGGAAGAGAACATCTCTCTTCTCCCTGTATTACCGGCCCAACCCTCTATCAACGTAGTTCCGTCGCCGTCAGTCCAAGGGTCAGTGGTTTCGACCAAGTTTCCGAAGACTCATCAGCCGACGCTGCTTTCCCACTCGACGCCCCACAGCCGGACCGTCGTCAACCTTGGCAAACCCTAACCCGACGATCCAGGGTAGCGTTTCTCTCAACGACGCCTGCCGCAACTGCTTCATCCGCCCGTATCGTCAACTGCCGCTGTACCGTCGTCGACTACGAGAAATACTACCCGACGATCCAGCGTGAGCAGATTTCCACAGCATCGAACGAGCCGGTAAATTTCCTATCTATCCCAGTTCGCCAGTGGACATCCAACTACAACAAGGTGTTCCTGTGCAGGAAGAATTTGGATCAAGCCAATTTCCATAGTGGTATTCTTGCCCGATCTCTTGCTCGCACTAAATTACTTTAATTTTATGCAGTTCGACAATAATCTTGAGCTTGCCGTTGAACGTTCTTCCTAAATAAATCGTCGTTAGTCATAAATTATTATTGTGTGTTTGCTTGTGTTTGTTCTAATCTCGCGCAAGGCTCGATCCGAGAAATACGTGTGAATTCTACTCAAACGAAATTAGTGAATTTTCTAAAGTTCAAAACGACGATTTGGGTGACGCGCAAAAAACTTGATTTGGCCAACTCGACCCCTCTTTTAAAAATTGAAATCAAACCTTTTTTTAAACGTAAGTTTTATTTTATAATAAATATATTATTTTTGCTTAAAAAATATTTATTTTGAAAACCCTAAACCGAGTTTACATCAAGAACTGGCATGAGCGGAAGAAACATCAGGAAGGGCGGTAGTATCTATATAGAAGGGTTGTTATAGAACCGAAAACCGCACACGCTAGAGAAGAGAACACACAAGTTCACAGAGAAGACGGGGAGAAAGCGGACACAGTTCGCACACAAGAGCAAGTCTCAGAAGAAACTGGCTAGCGGTTAGAAAATCAGAGACCACACAAACTGTGAGCGAGAACGGGCACAAGCACTGGCAAGCAAAGTGCTCAAATAGCGATGAGCAGAAGGCTCAAGCTGCGGTGAGCAGAAAGCAACCAACTAACCGCAAAAAAGTAGGGATGGTGGACGGTAAGGTACAAAAATCTGCAAGAGCTAACATGGGGCAGAAGCGATTACACGCGGACAGAAAGGCAGAACAGGAGGGCGGTATGGTACCGAAATCCACAAGAATGTACTAGGGGTTGTAGAGAGTACACAAACAACAAGATAGAGGTTGTGGTCACAAGATCGTCTGCTCTGATACCATGTGAGAAATTGAAAATGACTGAACATTTTATTTTCAAAAAACTTGAATATTACATGAGAACACCTCTCTTTATATAAAATATAGGAGGTGAGAGAATATACAATTAGCAATTTGGGAATAAATACAGCTAACCAATCTATAGATAGCAATTAGAACATATAATGTGATTTTTCACTTAGCAATTTGGTAATAAATACAGCTAACCAATATATAGATAGCAATTAGAACATATAATGTGATTTTTCACTTAGCAATTTGGGAATAAATACAGCTAACCAATCTATAGATAGCAATTAGAACATATAATGTGATTTTTTACTTTGATTTTCCAAACAAAATTTATACGAACAAATTGCAACTGCTTTATTTTAGTTAATTGTTTATTGCTAAATACAACAGATGTTCAATTGCATGTGCACCTGCATTTATAGTGGAATTTATTTGGATTGCGTGTATGCATTCATATCACTCTAGGGTTCGTCGTAGCTTCCGTGTATGTCGTATGCCCAACACTTGCATTTCACTTTAGGGTTGTCATAGGTACATTGCATTTATCGTGTGATTGCTTGCACTGCATCTAGGATTAGGTCATCAAGTGTCCACCGCTCATAGATTCGTCCTGCGTCAAATGACATCAGAGTTAGGTTTGTACACTCTTTTGATACGTAGTTATTGAGTCCATAGATTTTGTCCCATGGCGCACAATTATAGCAACCCTTTGCCTTCACTTGAAAGGAACCCTTATTATTACAATGATTGTCCTCCAACGCAGCACACAACCTCCACGGATTGTGTCGATACTTCGAGACAATTCGATTATGCTAGAGACGACCACCACGATGAGAAGTACTCACGTATCATCATTACACCTCTCCTCGACTTTATGATGGTGAAGTTGAGGATCATTCAGGTCATCGTCGTTAAACATCTCCTTTATTTGAGGGACCTGAGTCTGTATATGAGCGACCACTACCGCACATTTGTGGGGCTCACGTCCACCCACGAGCACGGTTAGATTATGTAAGGAATGACCATCTAGATGACCCTTAGGAGCCTAATATAGGTCGTCATCGCCATGATCACATCATATGCCAAGACCATCCTAGTGTTCCGCAAATAGAGATACCCGAGGCAGAATTTCAGTGATTAGTTCTTGATCAATTTGATCGTATGAATGCACATTTTGATCACATGAGGACTACCTTAGGAAGAATCAATGGGGGAAAGCCTTGGAATTTAGGTCAAGCAACTGATGTGTTTAGTAGGTCTCCCACTGACATGAGAGGCCTGACACCTAATTTTAATTCATCTCGTCTGAATGAGATGCAGTTCCCACTTGATTTTGGAGTCGAGTCTGATCCTGAACTTTTGATATAGGTGGAGAGTGATACTACTATGGAGAGTGATACTAATATGACTGATGAGCGTGGTCACGAAAGTGAGGACAAACAGCCCAATGACACTGCGATAGTATATCCATCTTCCACACCTCAGTTAGACTTATTGTCCCATTCAACTAGAGATCTAGTCCTTAACACTATACCAATTGACCCACACTTGAGTGTGGGCTCCTCCCACTCTTCCTTTAGCATTGTCTCGACCGAGAGCCTATTTTCGATCACTTAGTGGTTGCCTCGCCCGTTTTTGTGGACAACACCATTTCGACGGTACTAATTTAAAGGAGTACGAGCATATTGATGGATGCTTTTATGAACCCCCTGATAAAACTTTGGATGAGCCACCACTCCTTTGTGAGGGTTATGGGGCTAGAATTGACTTTATTATAGGTGCCCTACTTGTTCCCATGGACACTACTGTTACTGGTGTTTTTCTCTTAGAGGGCTATCCTGTTATTGATGACCTTGTGATTAAGTCCCGAGAGGCCCATTCGTCGAGCGTTCCCTCCCAAAAGACATTCACTCTAGTAATTGTTTGTCTACACACTAGCCATCATAACGTACGTGATGAATTTTCATATACACCTCCTGGTGAGACACCTGACGGGTTTTATCATTTGAGAGGTACCTATCATACCCGTGCGTCACACTTTTTTATTGCTATATACGACGTTCCTTCGGGTGATGACATCATTCACGCCAAATTTTTCTATTAACCACCTGGTGAGCCTCTTGAGGATTTACATCCCTTAGGAGATATTTGGCATATCCTGATTCCACAACTCAATGTTGATGTCTCAGTCAGTCAGTTGGGTGGTCTCCGTACACTCAATAAGTTTTTCTAGACCCGCCCAAAGAGCTTCAAGATAAACTACCCATCCTTAAGGACTTCCAGCGCAATATAACATATGCATTTAGTCAGTTTGTAGTGTCAGTCGTCACTCATTTGCTTTTGTTGCATGACTTGCATGGTCATTCTCATAAGGTGCACGACTCTTCTATGTTGCATGATTCATATCTACTATATGCTTTACATCATTCACATGAACTACAAGAATTTGGCTGCTGCAAAATTGCAATAAATAATGATTATCATAAAAACTAAATAGACCAGCACAAGAGGGATCAATTTTTGAAAGTGGGAAACAAATGACAATTCACATATGATTTGAGAGATTCCCAGAAGGAATAGCAAAAAACTTAAGTGTTCGCCAAATGAGTCTCTATACAGTCATGCAATGTATTAGCATAAATGCATATGAGTTTAGCATCCCACAAAATTTGGAGATAAATCGAGTATTCAAGGTAGATAATGTTGAGAAAAACTCTTATGATTTACCTTAACAAATTATATTTTGAGTGATTTTACATCCTACGTTTATTACCCATGATGTATAGAGAGGGTAATATGATCTTAGAAGTCCTAAGATATCACTAGAGTAAAGGACATGAGAAGGGCACACTGAATTTTAGAGGAGAGTCAAGAAAATCCAATAAGCGTCGACTAGAAGTCAACGCAACTTCGACTTAATGTAAACGTTATCTCGATTGTAGTCAGAGCAACACAATAAAATTAGTCGGCGTTACTTCAAGCTTTATATCGACGCATACTTCGATATGTTGTCGACGTAACGTCGATTACAGAGTAAAGTCGACAGTCAATCAGAATGAAGCCGGAGTTCGACGTAACTACTATATGGAATCGACGTTACGTCGATTAAAGTTCAGAACAAAAAATTTTCTGGATATTAATTCAAAATTTATTCAAGAAAGATTTAAATTGAATAACCGTTTCTAGAAGACTTTGAAAGACTGTGTTAATAAGGAATGATTCTCTGCCATATATATATATACATACAAAGACACATGAATTGATGATTTTGAACATCGATCAAATACAACAATTACAAAAAGTGATCTGGAAGTTTTGAATCGACAAAGAAGATTAGGAAGATGATCATTCATCTACTGAAATAGAAGTTCTTCCAAAAATAAGTCGATTTTCATCCTATTCCTAAATCTGAATAGAGAGTTAGTTCTTTTTCTTCTCTAAGGCTCATCAAGTGCTGCAACAGATTCAGTGGAGAATAAGATATCATCTGGATTAAAGGGATTATAATCCTTGAAATTTTTTCCATCAAGAAATCATCAAAGTTCCAGGGATCAATTCACTTAGTGCTATAAAAGTCTGAAATTCCTGCTGAAAGGACTTATGAAGAAGATCATCTCTTCTACATATCTTATATTAATTTCTGTTTATTTCTCTTTTTCAGCTTGAGGAAAGAGTTTTGAGAATCCCTCTTCAAATGATTTAGTTTAAGGTTCTGAGAGTCTCCTTGTGAAAAGACTCGGATTGTATTGGTTCAAGATCTCCTTGTCAAAAAAATCTAGAGATTGGTTCTGAGAGTCTCCTTATCAAAAGACTCGTGCACAGTGATAGTGAATTACTACTAATAAGGTAGAAGAGTGAATGTACCCAGATTTTGGGGAACCAATATATTTTTTGTGTTTTTTGTGATTATTCATTTTTCTGTGATTGTTTATTTACTGTACTGTGATTATAATTGTTAATCTTAAAATTCTGGTGAAAAAATTGTGTGAATGCAAATTCTGAGAAAAGTATAGTTAAGATAGATATAGTTTTTAATCTCTATTCACCCCCTCTAGATAAAACTCTGAGGATTTTGTCAATTGTTTTCTCTTTCAATTTGTAACAGAGAGAGGTTAATCAAGAAAAGGTTAACTTAGAGAAGTTTAATTAAAAAAAGGTTAACATAGAGCAGTTTAATCAAGAAAATGTTAACATCTTGATTATAAAGATTAGAACAGTTACACTAGTATATATTAATCTATTTTAAAATGTCTTCTAATAGTTTCAAAGGATTTACATCCACAAGACCTCCAAAATATAATCTTGAAAAGTTGACACTCCGAAAAACAAGAATTATGTTATATATGAATTCTATTGATAAAGATATTTTTGATTCAATTTTGAAATGACCACCTATGCCTTAGAGTAAGGATGTAGATGCCAATATCACTTAAGAACTAGTGTCTAGATGTGAGTGATCAGATAAGGAAAAGAGTATAAAAGAATAGGATGCTAAATCTATGAATATATTAGTTTCAACAATATCTGATAATGTACTTTAGAAAGTGACAAAATGTCAGTAAAAAAAAAATTTGGGAATCATTTTCAAGGATTGTTGATGGGAGTTCTGATGAGATAAAAGACAGAAGATCACTTCTAATTTCTCAGTATCAAGATTTTCAAAAGAAAGTTGATGAATCCATGGCTGAAATAAATGACGGATTCCGTGTAATCATCAATGAACTTAAAGAATTGGATAAAGATATATCACTCACTGAGATAAATGATAAGCACTCATGTGTTTCTCAAGTACATGAGATTCTAGAATATGGGCTATTAGAGAATCTAGATGGCACAGGGAAATTACTACAGATGCTCTGCTAGACAAACATAAAACTTATGAACTACTTCTTAAAAGTAGAGCATAATCAGAGGCAAAAGAAAATCTCAATACACTTACAGACAAATCTATTGCTTTCAAAGCTACTAATGATGAATCGTCTATTACATAACAAGAAATGTTAATCTCTTACCCATGAGATTCAAAAAATGGGTTAAGTCAAAAAATTTCAGAAGAAGAGACAAGAATTTGAAAAAGCCAAAGTTTGATGAGACTCCTAATAATGAGATAATATGTTTTGCTTGCAAAAAACCTGGACACATAGCAACTGAAAGTCCAGAATAGCAGAAGGACAAATCAAACAAAAAGTATCAGAAAAAGAAATATCTAAAGAGAAAGGATAAAAAAAAAGATTCATTGCTGAAACCTGTAGTGATATTAGTTCAAAATCAAGTTCTTCATCAAGTAGTGAAGAAATATATGTTGAAGAAGCTTGTTTGATGGCTTTAGAAACACATTCAGATAATGAAGAAAATCAGGAAAGTTATTTTGATGATATTGACTTTTCTTCAGATGAATTTAAGACATGTTCTAAAGAATTTTGTAAAGATAAATTAGATGTAAAAAATGAAATTAAATAATTAAGAACAGAAATATAATTAATTAAGAGTTATCAATGTGGCAAAGAACAAACTGAACTTGAAAAACTGTTGAAAATTGAGGTAGAGAACCTGAAGAATCAAGTAGCTGACTTGATAGAAGAAATACTTTATTAAAGGAAGAGCTATAAAAAACAAAAACATATGAAGACTCCTTAAAAGGAAGAAGGCAATAGCTTAAAAATATTACAGAAAACCTTAAGAAAAAGTTTAATCATCTTGGATTAGGTGCAGATCCTCACAGGATAGTAACAATCATCAATACACCAGCCGTATCGGCCATTTTTTGGGGCCGACACGTCAGTTAAAACCGACATGTCGGCCCGTTTTTTTCAAAACGCCGCATTCAAAATCTACAACGGTGTCGTTGCATTTTTGCTCCCAAACCTACATGTCAGCTGACATGTCCGACATGTCGGACGATATCCACAACACTGGTTTGGAAACATACAAAGGAGACCATTAGAGGCACCTGTTAAGAGTTGTGAGAGTCTAGTCACTAGGCATGCTAAACGAGGGAGGGGTAGACCAATAAAGACTTGAAATGAAACAGTAAGGAAATACATGATGTACTTAGGAACTAGTGAGATTATGACAAAAGATAGGGCACGATGGTGACAAAAGATCCATATAGCCGACCCCACTATAGTGGGATAAAGGCTTGAGTGTTGTTTGTTGTATAAATGATTTATTTTTTATCTATTTGTTATATTATTTTTTTATTATAATTATAGTTAGTATACATAAAAATAAAAAAATTATTTATAAGTCATGAAAATCCAATATTTTAAAATATCTCTGACACGTTTCTGACTTCTGACATCCGACATTTAAAAACTCAATCCGATATGTCGCCGACATCCGATATTTAAAACATTGTACATATATATATATATTAATTTTCAATAATATTTTGAGATGATAACAATCTTTAATGTTTCTATTATATTTAAATTCATTCCAGATAGAGGAATAGGATAGAAATCAAAAGATTGAATGATCTTTTATTTGTGAAATTCAATTCTAAGTTGAAGTCTAAATATTCCGATCCATGTCAAGGGTACTGATGAAGGAAAAGTTGTTGAGTGGTTAGCGGGTACTGTTGATGATACCGTAGATGATGATGATGATGAAGTGTTTCCTAGAGAAGGGCTGACTTGTGCTTAGATTGGTGAAGTAGTCGATGTTAATATGGTTTTTAGGAGAAGTGCAAGGTCAGCTTTAAAACAAGGATGTATGAAAAAAGCGAAAGGAAAACGGTCTATGTCAGAGAGGTGCAGGGATGAGAATTTTGAAGAAATTGCTGATGCAATAATGTTTTACACTTCTGAGGACTATCAAATAGATCAAGAATCATGATGTTATGTAGGTGAGTTGTATTTAGAAGATTCTTTTCGTCATGTTCATTAATCTTTAATATAGTTCTTACTCAAATGTCCGTTCATTGATTTCCGAAAAACAATATTATAGATTTATATTAGAGGAGTAGATTTTGTGAAGAGCTCACATTTTGATAATAAGCTAAGGTACAACTATATTTATTTATTTTAATATGATTTTGCGATGTTATATTACATGATTAAAAGTATGTAACGTTTCTTATTTATTATAAATTGGTTAGACATTTGTTAGTAGTTTAATTTTCTAATATAAATTGTACACACTTAATTAGAAAAAAAAAATTACCATCTAAATATATGAAAATATTATGAAATATATATATAATTATAATAATAATATTACAATACTATATTTTGAAATATCCCTGATATATCTCCATAATCCGACGTCCGACATAAAAAACCCAAACCGACATGACTCCGACATCCGACATCAACAACCTTGTATAATATGCATTAGGAACCAATTCCAATGAAACTATTTAGTCTAGAAGGATTTCAAACATAATTTCTCATAAACCATGTGGATTTTAGGGTTTAGGATTTACTCTACACAAAAGAAAGATTTTAAATAGGTTGGATCATAATCTTAAAACAAAGTCGTAAAGTTAAGTAAGAAATTTGAAAGACATGAGAAAAGAAAAATTAACTTAGGTGGCATTGAGCATCCACAACCGAAGGGTAGAAGATTCACAAATAAAGTTAGGTTATAGAAGATGATGGGATTAGGAATAAAATAGAATAAACCAATATGCCTAGAAGTAAACAAAATAACGAGAAAATTAGAAAAAACACCTCATAAGTTCATCAAAATTAATAAAAGATTTGTAAAGTCAACCCCAAATAGTTAGAGTAGGGCTAGTGTCAAAGAAAATGAGGATGATGATAATGAGGCTCTTACAAGTATAGCAAAAATGCTATCCAACTGCTTGATATCTGCACAACGATTTTAAGACATAAGTATACAAAATCCATTGCTTGCTACTAACATCAGAAATGATTTCATCTCAAGTAATCAAGTATTAAAATCCTTCATAGACTGCTGGCATACAACAGCAAACAGAGAATACATACATAAGGTCACATGCAAAATTATGTATAGCAGCAGCAGAACGGAACCCATATAGTCCCCAATCATTGGGTTATGGACGGGAGAAGATTGGAAACAGACCAAACCTTTGGCACTATGCACAAAGTGGCTTCTCTCATAGGAGAAAAACCTAACCTTTGACAATATATGCACAAAGTGGCTGCTCACAGATACCACTGAAATAGTGGTCCCCTATATCGTCACGTTTGCTGTGGATCATGCCCTCAAATCAAGACCAAAGACATCAGAGAGGGCAGACCCAAGAATCCATTTTGATTTATGTGCACATAACCATGCTTCCTTCATTCAGCATCCAGAGCATTGGCCTTGCAAAATTATGTATAATGGAAAATAAATTATATTAAGAAGATGCAAAACTCTTCAACAAGTCCTAGAACAAACAAAGATTTACACAGTAAAATACCTGGGAACTATTTAGACTTTTCAATGCATCAGTGACTGCCTGCACAGTACCTTGCACGTCAGCTTTAACCACAATAGGCAGTTCAACCCTTGAGGATGTAGAGGTCTCATCAGAGGTATCATCAATTTCAATCCTCCCTTCACTTGCCTTGAGAAGTCTATCCTTCTCCAATTTCTTCTTCCTTCCACTGCTAAGCATCCTGGCCCTCTCCTCAGAAGCTACAACCACAACATCATCACCAGCCATTGGAAGCCCCTTCAATCCTTCAATCTCAACTGGCATGGCTGGTCTGCCAGACGTAGTTTCTCTCCCTAACATATCCCTGATGGACCTTATTCTTCCCCACTCCGATCCGACAACGATGTACTGCCCGCACAACAAGGTCCCGGATTTGACAATTGCTGTGGCTAAAGGCCCACGACCTCTATCAAGCCTTGCTTCTACTACGTAAGCCTGGGAAGGACCATCAATTCTTGCCTTTAGATCCATCAACTCAGCCTGAAGTAGGAGAGCTTCTTCTAATTTATCCAATCCATGTTTGGTTTTAGCAGAAACCTCAACAACCTGAACATCGCCCCCCAAATCCTCCAGATGTAATCCCTCGGAGCCAAGCTGGATTCTTATCCGCTCGGGATCAGCTGAAGGTTTATCACACTTATTTATAGCTACTACAATTGGAACCTTGGCCGACTGGGCATGGGACATAGCTTCCAATGTCTGTGGCATCACGCCATCATCGGCAGCTACAACGAGCACAACAATATCCGTAACAGCAGCCCCCCTTGCACGCATAGCGCTAAATGCAGCATGTCCAGGAGTATCGAGAAATGTGATTGAGGCTCCAGATGTCATCTCAACGACAAATGCCCCAAGGTGCTGGGTGATTCCGCCTGCTTCCTTGGCTGCAACAGATGTTTTGCGTAACACATCTAAAAGTGAGGTCTTACCATGATCCACATGGCCCATTACTGTTACCACAGCTGGCCTTGGTTGAAGGACTGCACCTTCATCAGAGTGTAGCCTTTTAACATTGACACCCACTTCCTACAATAGAGAGGCAATATGACTATCATGATTCTCAATGCTAATAAAATGAATGCACTGAAACATTAAAAAAACAATGCAATTTCTCTGCAGGGACAAAGGATGATGGATTTATGAACTGTGAAAAAATATTTTAATGTGGAAAAATCATATATTAGTTAATATACTGTTTTATTAACATGTCAGATAACGGCATAATGCTTTACAAGAAGCCACAAATTAAAATCATTATTTCTAATTAGATGAACAAAAAGCCAGACTAAAATCATTTCAGTAAATTGTGATGATTAATGAAAAAATATTCATACTCCAGCATCAAAATTAGAGTCTCATACCTAATGTATAAATTATCATTTTACTTCGTACAACAGTGTTATGCTGCCAAATAAGAACATAGTACTCTCGTTCAGATATATGAGCTGTTCCATGAACAGATTCATAAGCTCGTGAAATCATAAATAAGGTGCACAAATAAAGCTAGTCATTAGACACGTAACATAGTACTCTTGTTCAGATATATGAGCTGTTCCATGAACAGATTCATAAGCTCATGAAATCATACAGAAGGTGACCAATAAAGCTAGTCATTAGACACGTAACAAATGAGGAAATGAAGCCCGTCTAAAGAAGTTTGAGAACAAATGGCTGAAGTCTATTATATTTTGGTTGTAATAAAGACTATTGATTAGAAGTCCTTTTGTTTTTTTAAAGGGCGTCTTTCTATTTGAAGGAAAGTGTCGCTCTTATGAATATGGTTCATTTGAGAAATTGTGCAAAACCTAGGTTGTTCCCCTTAAGGAACGTGTCGCATGATCCGAATGCGGCGTCTTGACAAGGAGCATTACATCTTCAGAACTTGGGTGTAGTGTTAAATATGCAAGAGTCCATGTCGTATGGTCCGAATGCGGCGTCTTGGCAAGGACAGCTGCGCATTCAAGAAGACTTGAGTGTAGTGTTAAATAGGAAAAAATCTTCACATATTAGACGTCCTAGGGAGGTATGTCGTAGGATTTATGATCGACTTAGGTTTGGAAATTGGAACATAGGTACGCTAACAGGAAATTCGATGGAAGTAGTAGATACGATGATTAGGAGAAGGATATATATTTTATGCCCGCAAGAGACTAGATGGGTGGGTGAGAAAGCCAAAATTTTAGATAATTCATGTTTTAAATTATGGTACACAGGAAAAAAATAAAACAAGCAGCGGAGTAGGTATTATTGTTGATACTACTTGGAAGGATGAAATTGTTGGGGTAAGTAGAAAAAGTGAAAGAATATTAGCTCTTAAATTGGTCATAAAAAAAGAAACTATTAATGTGATCAGTGTTTACGCGCCACAAGTAAGATTAAGCGAATCCATTAAAGCGCAATTTTGGGAAGACTTAGATAATCTAGTAAGACAAATCCCACAAATAGAGAAGATTTTCATAGAATGAGACTTAAATGGACATAGAGGGAAGGAAAATGTAGATTATACAACCGTTCATGGAGAAATTGGATATAAAGAAAAAAATGAAGAAGGATGAACAATTTTAGACTTTATAGTATCACATGATCTAATTATCAAATACGTTTTTCATAAAGAGAGAAAAACATTTAATTACGTTTAAAAACGGATCAAATAAGTCACAAATTGATTATTTTATGACACACAAAATGAATAAAATGATTTGCAAGGATTGCAAAGTCATATCAGGCGAAAGTTTGACAACATAACATAGATTGATGGTTTAGATGTACAAATTAAATATAATAGATTGGTGTTGCAAAAAATTCGGTAGTGAAACTTGAAGATGGAAAAACAGGTTGCTTTCAAGACAGAAATTATGGAACAACTAGTTGATGACTCTTATGTTGATCCTAGTGTTTCATGAAAAGTTATGTCTTCATATTTAAGGATAAATGGAAAGAACGTACTTGAAGTATCAAGAAATCACGCGCTCTCAAATAAAGAACCATGGTGGTGGAAAGAGGAAGTGCAAGACAAAGTGAGGGCAAAAAGGTCAGTTATAAATCACTCTACGCTTGTAGGAATGACGAAAACTTAGTCAGGCATAATGTCGCCAAAAAAGAAGCTAAACATGCAGTAAGTAAAGCAAGAAGTCAAGCTTATGAAGAGTTTTATAAGCGACTAGATATCAAAGATGGAGAGCGTGATATATATAAAATTGCTCAAGCTAGAGAATTGAAGACAAGAGATTTAAGCCAAGTAAAATGCATAAAAGATGAGACAGATACAGTTTTGACGGATGATGTCAATATTAAAGAGCGATAAAAAAAATACTTTTATCAACTCTATAATGAAACAAAAGACAATGAATTGAACTTGGAAAAGTTAAGTAAAGGCAAATGTTAAAGGCAAACCCATTTTCGCTAGTCGCAAACCAAAATACGAAAAAATCAAATTTTTTGAATTTTCTGTTGCGCAAACCAAACTGTTAAGTACAAACCAGAAACACTAACCACAAACCAAAATCAGAAATCAAAATATCATACAGTTTAGGCTTAAATAACATGTATTTTAAGCAACAACAAAACAAAATAAGTCTCTCGTTTCTTCCTCCTGGTAACCTTGGCATATCGACCTCAATGCAAACCTGCGAGCATTAAGAAAATATTTCCAATATTAAGTAATAAAAGTTATACTAATGAGAGGGAGTAACAATTTATATACAAAAATATGCATACATGCTATTGCATCCGATACGGTGCAAAAAGTGATCAAAATCCTTCCGTCCATAGAGATTTCTGTATGCATGAATGGAGAGCATGTTGAAAAAAATAGTACTGGTATTGCATGTTGAAAAATGTACATGAATACCTCATTGGCCTGTTAAAATCATCTACTAACAACGCACAACAATGTCATTTATTACAACAGCTCGAAATAGTAAACCCTAAAAAACGAAAAAAACTGAAAGAAAATGCGGGCGCGGAGCAATCAGAAGCAACAGGGAAGGCCAATAAGTACCCTAACCCTAACTGCAAACTGAAATGGGTAAAGAATCGAAGCTCTGTTTACCTTCTTGCCAACTACTGTTCTCCATGGCGTAACCCTTCCAGGTGTCCGGGGAATGGATGAATGACAGTAATGGGGACTGCGGCGGTGACTGGGGCGACGCGGGGCGCAACGACGGGGAAGCGGTCGCGTCTTCTCCTCTCGGCGTTTACAGGCGGGAGGAGCGTAAATCAACGTCTATCGGGGTAACTGAAGGGTTTGCGATTTGGGGGGCGAGAAGGTTTGCGTCGTAATAACAGGCGGAAGAAAAAATAGAGGGTTTTTTCATTTTTTGGTGTGCGACTATCGAAAATAGGTTTGCCTTTAACAGCTGTCTAAGTAAATCAGAAGAGTATAAAAATAGAACGTTTTATTGTAAAATTCAAGTATCAGAGGTAAATGATGCTCTAAAAAGATGAAAAATGGAAGGCTGTTGGGTCAGACGATATAGCCATCGAAGTATGAAAATGTCTAGGGAATGAAGGAAATTTATGGCTTACATGTTTTTTCAATAAGATTTTGAAGTCAAAACAAATATCAGACCAATGGAGAGAAAGTATCTTGATAACTTTGTATAAGAATAAAGGAGATATGCAAAATTATGTTAATTACAGAGAAATTAAATTGATGAGTCATAACATGAAATTATGGGAACGAGTAAAAAAAAGAAGAGTAAGACAGGAGACTAACATCTCGGAGAATCAATTTCCTTTCAGCGAGCGAAAAGGCATATAGAACGAAAGGGGAGGCGGGCAGGGCTTGTGTGGGAAATAAAAAAAAGGCATGCAAGGAGCCGATGGAGAGAAGCCTACTGGGAGAACATCGGGGAAGGAGCGTGCGAAGGACTTTCTTTCCTTTATTCAGTCATTCTGAATTTTTGCATCATCCTACGCATAATTTGATCTTGGTCACCTTTGTGATCTTAGGTGAATCATCATATGTGGTTTTGTTTGCTTCACATCGGGTGGGTGGTTGGGAATGTTATATTTGTTTTGAGTCTTGGTCATCTTTAAGAGTTTTGATGATTCATCTTATGATATTTTATTTACTTCACTGTTCATTCTTACTACCTTAATTGTGCTTATTTTTCATATTTACCTGTGTTAATCATGATTACCATTTTATGTCCCTGCTTGTGCTCGTGATTGTTTATTTTTACTTTCATGCCATATGCTACTAATGATTATCTTTCGATTATATTCCTTTATGTTTGTGATGACCCATGTTTACTAATAACAAAAGGGGGAGAAAATGTTGAGATTGTGAAATATGATAGTTGCACACTATAAGAACTGAATTTATAAGATTGAACACAAAACAAGGATACTGATGTCTAGACAAGCTCAACCTGAACTCTTTAGGGTTGGTTCCCCCTAAGAGTCTCTCTCACCTAGTAGAATCTAACAATCACAAGATCTAAAAGATAAAACATAAAGAGACACTACCACTCCTATATATATGGAGTGGGAGATACAAAGTACATAATGCCCGTGGGCGACATATGCAGAGGGAGACGCATGTCCAGGAGGTCGTATCTGTATCAACACTTCCCTCCGAAAAAACAACCTTGTCCTCAAGGTCGAGGTCTGTAGGAGTCATCCGCGAGCGCCAAAGGAACTAGTCTACGAAGTCAAGAACGTCGTCTTCTGATCCAACCAGCACACATAAGTCATTGAAAGCGCAAGCGTAAGTGGGAGAATACGGCTGCTGACATCGAAAGCAAAGGCCCTTGCGGTGAAACTCGAGGTTTTCGTGAGAAAAGCGGTGAGGTAGTCAGACGCTGGAGAAGGCGGAGCTGCAAAACTGACGGCGGGGGAAGCAAGCCAAGCAGCGAGGGCCCATGCGAGGGTAGGTGATCCAAGAGGGGAGGAGATAGTGGAGATTTCGGCGGGAACATCGTTTGTGGTAGCGGGTGATAGGGTGGGCAAGACGAGGAAGACGATTGTGTTGTGAAGAGTTCTTCATAGAGGCAACAAACTTGCTCCATGATGCGGGAAAGATTAGTCGGAATGTGGACCCAGATACACGCCTGAAAGTGGAGTTGTAGACTCCCAAGGATGTTCCCCGGGTAATGGTTGGGGAATAGGCAAGGTACATGCGTGGTGACCTCGATGAATTTGTCAATGTAGGTGTCCACAGTATCGGACTGACATAAGGAATTGATGCACTCGTAGGAATTGCCTGTCTAGTGGCCGTCAAAGTGGTGGAGGAGGAACGTAGCTCAGTGCCCTACTTGGAAACCGCTTATTGAGAAGGGAAAGCCTACACTAGAGGTAAAAGAGGAGATTGTCGAGGAGATAGCAACCATTGTTGAGGAGGGTTGAGAGAGTGACGCGGAGAGATCATTGGAGATAGGAGTACTTAGACGTCTCTTGCACACCACTCGTGCAGGAGGACTAGCGCCGCACCACTATCTTTTGCACGTATTTCCTTAGTGCAGGAGGACCTTGCAAGCTAACTATAAATAATGCAAGATATGTGAATATTGTGAATGAAAAGGCTCTAGAGCGTATGTAGGTGAAGGTTGAGCCTCACCCCACCCCTATCATGTCATATGGGTAAACAAGACAGCGATTCAGTCCACACAGAGGTGTCTCGTTTCGATTAGCCTCGCCACTTTTGAGAATTGAGTGTGGTGTGATGTCATTCCTACGGATGTTGTGCATGTATTGCTTGGCGGGCCTTGGCTAGACGATCTTAATGCTACATTTTTTGGCTGTGAACACATGTGTCATTTATGATAAGGGTCAGAAGATCACGTTGTCCCCTACCCAACCCGAGGAGAAATCCAAGGGTCAGATTGAGCCATCAGTTAGTACAAGATCCTCGAGACCCCGACACATCTTGAGACGTAGAGAGTTTTTGAGGGACAACGTTCATGTTGGTAATGTTTATGTAATGACGTCCACCATGGCCACTAATTGCCCTACTGATGCACCTGACCCACACCTAGATGTTCGTTCTCTTTTGGATGAGTTTGCTTACATTATGCCTGACGGGCTCCTCGACAATTTACCGCCCCTGAGGGACATTCAACACTTTATTGATCGAGTCCCGGGAACCTTGCTCTCAAACTTGCCTCATTATTGTATGAACTCTGACGAGCACACTGAACTCAAAAAGCAGGTTGGTGATCTTCTTCAGAAGAATTTCATTCGTGAGAGTTTGAGCCCATGTGCGGTCCCCTCCTTTCTTACCCCTAAGAAGGACGGCAGTCGACACGTGTATTGATAGTCGAACGTTCAATAAGATTACTGTGAAGTATCGCTTCCCCATTCCCGACTCGATGATTTGCTAGACACAATGGAGGGTGCCCAAATCTTCTCTAAGATTGATCTCAGTAGTGGGTACTGCCATATCGGAGTTCGAGAAGGCGTGAGTGGAAGAATACATTCAAGACCAAGGACGGTCTGTAGGAGAGGTTGGTCATGTAATTCGGGCAATCGAATTACCCAAGTACCTTCATGCAAGTTATGACACAAGTGTTGCAGCCCTATATGGGCTATTTTGACGAAAAATTGACTTATAGTCAAACTTAGACTGACCACCTAATGCACTTGAGACTCCTATTTGGAATCCACCACAAGGAGAAGATATTTGTGAAGCTGAAGAAGTGTTGATTTCTGTCCGAGTCGTCTCCTCCACTGGAGTATCTATTGACCTGAAAAGGTCAAGTCCATTATTGATTGGCTCATACCCTCAACAATTCATGAGGCTCGCAGTTTTCACGGACTTGCTACCATTTCCAGGAGGTTTGTTCATAGGATTAACACAATTATGGCCCCTTTCACGAGTTCTCTCCGCAAAGGCAACTTTCAGTGGGCAACAACGGCCACACGGGTGTTCGAAGAGATTAAGGACAAACTGACTGCAGCTCTTTTTTTGGGACTCCCGGATTTCAACAGAGCATAAAGGTCGCTTGTGACACATTTGGCATTGGTATTTGGGGGTGTATTGAGTTAAGAGGGACACCCAGCTTCTTATTTTAGTGTGAAATCAAATGAAGACAAAAAAAAATACTTGAACTACGATCGAGAGTTTTATGATATTGTTTAGTTTGTACACTTTGGAGGCAATACAAACTGCCTCAGGAGTTTGTACTTTATTCCGATCACTAGGCATTATGTTATCTAGACTCCAAGAGAAAGTTAAGTAATCGGTTTGATAAGTGGGTTGAGTACCTACTGCATTTCCATTATATTCTTAAACACTGCTCCGGTGTTGAGAACAAAACCGCTGAAACGCTGACCGCCGAGTCTCTTTATTGCAAACGATGAGAGACCGAAAGGATGGGTTTGAGAGAGTGACCACGGACTACCTGAGTTGTCCGGATTTTAGAGAGGTTTGCGGTACCATATCGAAGGACCCACCAAACACCATCGAGGGATTATAGATTATTGACGACTACATGTATCGGGACTCCCACCTATGAACACCCAGAACCTCCTATCATGATTACCTAGTTTAGAAGTTGCATGCAGGCGACGCCACCGAACATTTTGGTAGGGACAAGTCGATAACTATCGTGGAGGACCATTTCCATTGGTCAAACCTAAAGAAGGATGTGGCTCGTGTCGTCCAACATTGTCGTATTTGTCAAATGGATAAGGGCACCAAGCAAAACATTGGCTTGTACACCCCACTACCTATTCCACACCTCCCGTGGGAGGACATTAGCATGGACTTCGTGCTCGGGCTACCTCACACGCTGAGGAAGCACGATTCCATATTTGTTACCGTCAATCGGTTTACAAAGATGACTCATTTTATTTCGTGTAGCAAGGACGATGGCGAATCTCACGTTGCATCATTATTTATGAGAGACGCCTTTAGATAGCAAGGTCTACCAAAGTCTACAGTGTCTGATTGAGACGTGAGATTTATGAGTTATTTCTGAAAAACGCTATGGCGAAAGATTGGCACCACTCTTAAGTTTTCATCGGCTTACCACCCCCCGGCCTGGTGGGCAAATAGATGGTAAATAGAAATTTATAGAATTTACTTAGATGAGCAGGCATCTAGTTGGGATTCGGTACTCACGATTGCGGAGTTTGCTTTAATCAATAGATATCTGGGTTGATTCCATTCCATATAGTGTCAGGTTGTTAACTTACGAAGCTGTCCTAATGAGTCAACTGAGTTTTTAGCACGTCATTTGCATGAGTTGCATGAGTCAGTCCGACGACAAATAATTACAAGCAATGAATGTTATAAAGCACATGCAGATGAACACGGGTGAGAGCGTATATTTTTGGAGGGTGAATAGGTGATGGTGAAAATCAGCACTGAGAGGCTCCCTCGGGAGCCTGAAAAAAAGTTAAGCGCTAAGTGATTGGGTCCCTATAAATTCATGAGACACATCCGAAAAAATGCATACGAACTAGATATCCAAGTGAGTATGGGTATTCATCTCGTACTTAATGTGGAAGACGTGACGTTATATTACGAGCTTTATGAGTATGTCGATCCGTAGTGTGGAGATCCCCCTGATCCTTCACCACAACATTCCGCACCACACCCAGTCCACTGTGGACGACCCTTCACCGATGACACTTGGATTGCTTCTGGAGAGCTTGATCGACTCGCCCCTAAACTTTGGCTGCAGTGTGATCGTCACCATTAATCAGAAATGAAGACCTTTTAGTCGAGGGGAGTTGATGGGGATCCATCAAAATTAGCTCGCCACAAGGCGGAAACCACGTTCATATACTCGCGCATGACTTGATCGGATAGGTGATCTGACTCCACAGATGCATCTGACGCGTCGTTTTCAAACTTTTCATACATTTTGTTCTTATGGTTCAGTTTTATTTCATGTAATTGGGCTCACCGCATCTCCAACCAATCATAATCGCCAAGGTCGGGTTGCCCTAGTTTTATTTTATTATAAATAGTGTGTATGAGCAGCTTCCATAGGGTATTGCAGATTTTGGAGAAGTCATTGTCGGAATCCGACAAACCCCTCACAGCGAGGGCTCTGTGTGGCTCCAGGTGACGACTCCTAGGTGTGCTCCCGCCTCCCAAAGGTATCCCCCATCAATTGACTCATTCTTCCCTCCTCCCAAGCCTCAACCGGCCCCCTCATTCACCTCCAAACCCTATCCGCCCAAGCCTACAACAGCACCGCCCCTACCCCTCCTAACTTCTGATTCCTTGCCCGCCTCCATCCAACAAACACGTCCAAAACAATCCTCAACAAACCACCCTCCCTACCTTTCACTGCAGCAACCACTGACCCACTGTTTTCCCACTTCCAACCATTCCAGATCAAGACGCCAACCTCTACCCCCATCATCAGCCTCTCCTGGCCACTTTCGAGCATCCTAACCAAGAAACCTGCAGTTAACACCTATCTACAGCCATTGAAACCCTTCACCCCCCCCCCCCCTTCCACAAAGATCCATGCCACCGACTTTTATGCCTTCAGATTTCAGCCACCGCCGCGACGTATATCATCAAATCTACCCTCCCACGACATCCCCCGTGCTCTGTTAGCTGCAATTTGTTGTATGGATCTTGTTTTTTTAATTAAATATGGTGTTGTGAATTCTCATTTTCTTAGATATTAGTGTTGTCGAAATTTGCCAAAGATGTGCTTACAGGAAGGAGTCATTCGTCGTGCACTTTGCTTCGACTATTTATAATTGCGTGAGTTTAATGTTAATTGCTTAATTTTGATTATTTTTGTCGTTCTTTTCATGGTCGCATCTCATTTAGTGTTAAGTCTGTAAGGCAACATTCCACCACCCACTAGTATTGCATTGTACTCTCGCACGCCACACCATACCCTACACCTGTAACCAGTCTTAAGGTCGATCTTTGAAAAGTTATTAGATCAACTGAGCATATCAAGCATGTCGTCCAATCAAAGGATTAGAAAGCGACACTTGATAGTGATTTTATTGATTACTCAACTATCGACACACATGCGTCAAGTTTCATCATTCTTCAGAACTAATCATGCGTGAAGCCGCGAACTACACATTAGTTCATGCTCTCGCTAATATGACAATTCTGGAAAAAATCTGCACATTGATGAAGCTCCTCATGCTACTTAGAGCTTATACGATAGTGTAGTAGGTGAGGAAGACTAATTTTGAGATAAGTTCAAATATCGCTCATGGGTGGTAACTAGTTTAGCAACTCATTGAGCATCACGCCGTTACACTCAGTGATGTGAAGTTGCACCATGCTAGGGATAACAATTGGGGCGAGGGCCGAGTCAGTAATTTGGCGGCTGAAGGAAAGGAGATAAAGGAAATGGGTACGGATGAATTGGTGTTAGAAGGGAATAGAGACCTATTATTTTGTGACCACCGCCAAAGAGAAAAAGGTCGAGCTCTCTTCAAAAAAGTGGTTCTGACACAAGCAACCTCTTTAATGATGATGAGGTCACGTGGTACCAATCTGTCAAGCTGATATCTCGTGATTCCACTCTAGAGAGCTCCCTCTGCCAGGTTGTTCTGGCAATCAACTCTTCAGTCAAACCGATTCTGAGCAAAACCCAGCAAGGGCAAGGCATTCTTTAGTGCACTGACACCATTGATACTAGTGGCTAGTCTTTTAGTTGTCCTTCCTTTTATTGATTTATTCATTATAATTAATAGAAATATATTAATTACCCTATCAGACAGCATGATATTCCTCCACCACAACTGGTAGCCAATATTGCCTCCTCGTTGAAAAGCTTGGCTCATTAGATCAATGAATAAATCCACTTCCTCACATCCATGCAATTTCATTGGCAGAAGTATGCTATCAATCAAATTTTATTTATTGAATATTTGATAGAATATTCAGAAACTCTTATTTTAGCTAAAAACAAGAACCATTATTTGACTGATGCAAAAAAAAAATAATGTAATGTCAGAAAAGACATTACGACAATGACCATTTGTCAACTTAGCAGCCTACCAGAACACTTGATATGCACGAATTTTAAGGGAGAAAACAGGTGTGAAGCTATACCATGGCAACAAGCTCAGCGGTATCAATGCTTAATGGGACAAACTCTGAATCAGCCTTCTCACCAACATTTATGATTATCTCTTGTAAATACCTTATGCTTACACCAGTCTTCTTAGCCAGTTCAACAACAGTCATGCCTTCAAAAATATCAATGGTTTTGTTAGGTGAAGGCTTCGATGTTAACTTAAGTTTTGAAGGTACATATGGCGCTTCAACAGGGGCTTCAGTTCTATTCACTCTTCTAATACGTTTAACTTTTTTAGGTATTTTCAAACCAGGTGCTTGTTCCGTCATTCCCAATGCTGGGTTGTAAGTTGCATGAAACAACCTACACAAAAAAACATAGCATTAGTTTATTACATGTACATTAATCATATATATATATAATATTTTTTATTTAAATTCAAAAAAAATTATATACCATAATACATATATTATTGTCTATTCAAAATGACAAATAATATATATATATATAGATTTGTTTATTTATATGAGACATGTTATTTCATAGAAAATATGTTAAGTATACTATTATACAGAACAATGAAAAAATTCATCATTGACATTATATATAGTTAATTCAGGTTAAATATACATTGGGTTAATAGGCAATACAGTTTTAAACAGAAATACAAATATATATACAGTTTTAATCATATATATAATATCTTTTTATTTAAATTCAAAAAATATATACCATAATACATATACTATTGTTTATCCATAATTAAGAAATAATATATATATATATATATATATATATATATATATATATATATTTGTTTATTTATATGAGACGTGTTATTTCATAGAGAATATGTAAGCATACTATTATACAAAACAATGAAAAATTCATCATTGACATCATAAATAGTTATTTCAGGTTAAATATACATTGGGTTAATTGGGTAATACGGTTTTAAACAGAAATACAAGTATTCCATAACATGTAAAACAGATACAAATATTCCTGTTCATTCAGGTAAATCTCGAAATATATATTCCTCGAGAAAGGGTGCTGAAGAAATATATAGCACTTGAGAAAAAAAATAGTGGGGAACTTATGGGTTGTATTTTGCTAAGGCTTTGTTTGGTTCAGCTGCAGTGATTGAAGAAGCAATGGTGGAAAAATCTGATGTTTTGCAGAGTGCTCGGAGAATCAATGAAACTGTTTGGAAGAATGACATTTGCAATGATGTTTAAAGCATTGCACCTAGTGCGTTTGAAGGAATTGGAACTACTGAAATATGGATCCCGTAGTTTGATGAAAGTGGGTCATACTTAGCAAAATACCTCTGGATGAATATGTTAGTGTTATCATTGTGATCTAGAAGTGGTCAAACAGGTAGTATCACTGCCAACGCAATATGAGCCTATGAGGTCGCACATAAGAGTATTGGAGAAGTTGGATAGGTATGTGTTGGCATTGCTCATATGTGATATGAGTGAAAAGGTCAAGCCTGTGACATTCTGGATTTGGGGATTTTCAACCAAGGACCTATATTATGAATATAGACGACCAGGTAAATCGTTGAGAAGTGTCTTGATATTTTATGGACCGTTCTGTCGAAATTCGTCGAATGACTCAAAGTAAGATTCGTCGAATTGTCACTTGTTATTCCGACAAATCGATCTGAATTCGTGGAAATGTCTCTTGTCATCTCGACGAACTGGTCTTGGATTCGTTGTGTATACTCGTGTTATCTCGACGAATTGGACTTGGATTCGTCGAGTGTTCTCATAATGTTTCGACAAATTAGCCAGTCTGAATTCGTCGAGTGTTCACGTGATATCACGACGAATGGATCCTTGATTCGTCGAATATTCACGTGTAATCTCGACGAATGCTGTTAACTTTGGTTTAATTCTCTAAGTCTGATTTCGGCCTGGTCTGCGGGTAACGACAGTTTCGGTATGTATACATGAGAGATAACTGTTATCTCGATACATAAAGGCTTGACCTAATCGATCCAGAGTGAGTGCGGCGACTTCTTCTTCCCAGACAAAACTGTTCCGCACCATAGAAGTCGCAACCACTGCTCAGTGCCGCTGATCAGTCTGATCCATTGACGTCGCCGAAAAGCGTTTCCTAAGCTTTGTCTTCGTTACCGCCGCTTCTCCTTAACAGATCTAGCAATCCGTGGAGACGTTGAGGGCATTTCTTCTTCCAACCTAGATCTTGTGTGACAAGAATCCAAGAGTTCTTCTGTAACAATCTAAAATAATAATCCATGTATAATGTAGTTTCTTTTATTCCCGATGATGAGAAAAGAAATATTTAACTATCGCAATTTTTTGACGAATTTTGATTTTTTTTTTATTTATTTCTTTATGTTGGCAGCCTTTGTGGAATTAGTGGGATGTGAGTTATTTTAATTAGGGCTGGACATTAATGGGCTGCTTGTTTTACTTTGGTGGCTGAATTATAAAGTGGGCTAGCTATTTTTGGGCTGATTTAATCATGTGGGCTGGTTGTTGACTAGCTGCCTTTGTTGTTTATATGTTGGCTGGAGGTTTGATGACTTGACACTTATCATTATGGGGTGTGGTGGCTTGATATGTGTGCTGGCTGGTTTTGTGTGCTGGCTGGATTTATGTGTTGGCTGGAATTGGTGTGTTGGCTGGTATAATGACACTTGTTGTTGAAGTGTGACACTTGGTAAGTGTCTTGACACTTGGCTATTGGCTGGTTTTGTTTTGGGATGCATGTGGTGACACCTAGTTGAATTAACAAGTCCATTTTTGCCTCTTCACCTCCTATATCCCTCTTTAAATACTTGTGGATTTCTCCTTCTCCAACCACATTCCCTCTTCCTTGCTGCCCCAAACTATTGCTGGACTGCTGCTGCTTCCTCTTCCTCTGTCGGAGCTGCTGCTGCTTCCTCTTCCTCTGCCAGAGCTGCTGCTGCTTCCTCTTCCTCTGCCGGAGCTGTTGCTGCTTCCTCTTCCTCTGCCGGAGCTGCTGCTGCCTTCTTCTCCTTCTGCTAGGGCTGCTGCTGCCTTTTTCTGCTAGGACTGCTGCTGCCTTCTTCTTCTTCTGCTGAGGCTGCTGCTGCTCCAATTCTTCTCCCTGTTGTACCATCTCTGTTGGTTGGCTGTCAGCCTTGCTGTGTTGAGCTCCTGCACAGTCCCCCTTTGCTCCTCATCTCCTTGGCTGGTTTGGCTTAGCTCCTCTCTACTTAATTAATTGTCTTACTTAAATTACGCTTGGTTTAGCTTCTCTACTTGGTTTGGTTTTTGACTTTGGGATTAAGTTGGGTCAATGAGATTATGCTTTTGCTAGTATGGAAAATCAAATACTTTGAACTACACTTTACTTAATTTCTTTTCATATAATTTCAAGGGTGGTTTACCCAATCTTTTTAGTTTTGTTAGACGGAATATTTTTGAAAGGACAAGATGTTAATTTGGGGGCTGGTTTAGTCCATTTTGAGGCTTATTTTATTTAGCATTTGTGACGTTTTTCCGATTTCCGACGATTTTTGCAATTATAAATCCTTTATGTACACGATTAAAATGAGACGCAACCCAGTACAATTGAAATAAGTGTCATTACAGTGGTTCCCGCAACCAAGACCGAATTGGAAGAAAATGCGGATGGCGTCCCAAGATAATCATGATAACGATAAAGGCAAAGCTGTTGTAGAGTTTCTTATTTCCTGAATTAGTTCTATTCATGTACTTTTCTATTTTTATTTATTTCTGAAATAACGAATGTCTGTGCATATGAGTTTAACTCATTAAGATATCGCTAAGAAATAAAAGTGGGCGAGGAGAAAAGCATGAAAGCGATATAAAATCTGAGGGGATGTTTTATTTAAATTAAACACACTTTCTTTTATATGTCAAGAACAAAAACAAAATAATCAAATTCGGCATGGAGAAATGTGATGGTTTCGAATCCTATGATGTAGAGAAATCTACGGATGAATTCACCACGTAGGGGTGAGCCTACGGAAAGCCCTTAAATGGGAAGCCCTTAAGTGGGTGGTGGCCAATTCAAGTTTGCATCATCGGAGCATTTCTCATTTTATGTAATTTAAATTAAGGGGTAAAGTTAAAAGTTATAATTCAGCTTGTAAATTGAAATTATTAAATATTGTACTGTATGCATATTGTTATCATTCTCCTTGTGTGCATGTACAAACGCTTCAAGAAATACTTATCTCACATAGTAATAATTTTTATGACTAACCCGTTGTGGACTCAATTTTTTAGGCATCAGGAGCGTCGCTCAGTGCTCCTAAGAGGATTCCTCCCGAAGAGTTAGCGAAGGTATGGCTAAAAGTCTTCGTAGGCATTGAGGAAGTGCACATAAAGCATAAGGACTCCTGTAGGGATCCGTACTGTGACTTCTGTATTGAATACAAGTAGAATTCATGTATTTTTTTTATGTTTTTATGCTTTTATCAAGTATTGTAATAAGAATAAATGATGAAATAAAATGCTGTGACACTTTTTATTTAAAACTTGTCCGATCCTTAATTTTGAGGAGCCCAGGATTTGGGTCTCTACAAATTAGTATCAGAGGAACAGGTTTTTCAATAAATTGTGTCACAGATAGTGCTAGGACATTATTCAAATAAACCGTTAAACGGAAACCTTTCCTTATATAGGAACCCATCCGAGTATATTCTAGTCGACGCTGACAGACGAATCGGGACGAACACGAAGTGCAAGGAGGAACACGATCTGCAGAAAGTGATAATGGACATCAGCAACATGCGGAAAATATGGTGCAAGCACTGGCAGAAGCTCTAAGAATGATTTTCCCTACACTAGCTGCGTTAGGACCCCCAATTCCCCAAGCAAACCCTAATCCACAACAACCTGAACAAAACCCAAGAAACCCTTCTCCTCCCCCTCCCGTAGCTGTAGCACCCGCTCCTCACTATCGTCAAATGGACTACGACCTTAAGCAATTTATGGAATTAAAACCCCCGACCTTTATAGGAGGCTTGTCTCCTTTAGAAACTGAAGATTGGATACTCCGTATCGAAACCATCTTCCAAGTCATGCACTGTCCAGAAGATCAGAAGGTTGAGTTCGCATCATTTTTGCTTGAAGGCGCAGCGAAACGTTGGTGGAACAATATAGTTACGACAAAATTAGCCAGACGTACAATTATAACGTGGGCAAACTTCCTCCAGGAATTTACCAATTGGTTTGTACCCCGATCCGAGAAACGAGTCCTACACGACAAATTCTTGCGTCTTGTTCAGGGATCAAAGACTGTTCTTCAATAAGAGGCAGAATTTTCCAACCTGGCGTATTATGCTGATTCCCTCGTAACGACCGAAGAAGATCGATGTCGTCAGTTTCAACAAGGTTTACAAGACGACATCCGTAATTTACTCGTACCTCTAGACATCCTGGAATACGGTAAATTAGTCGAACGAGCAAGACTGGTGGAAATAGATCAAGGAAAATCGCAAAAATATAAGGATAGTGGAAAAAGAAAACTGAAAGAGATATCAACCCAAAGCGAAGTTCAAGGCAAAGATGCAAAATCACTTCAGACTGACCCGTCAACTAGTAATATTTCGCAAACCATGACACCAAAATGTGCTAAATGTGGTCGCCCTCACAAAGGAGAATGTTTACATGGTGCTTATTTTTACTGTCGCCAGCCTGGTCATGTTAAGAAAAACTGTGCAAAGCTGACAAACAAACCTCTTCTTCCCACGCCGCAATAATTGTATCATATGTATACAGAGTCATTTGCATCTGCACCAGTATCTGCACCAGTACCCGCACCTGCCCCAATATCTGCTCCAATTCCTCCTCCTGAAGTACCGGAAGAACGTTTATTAATGCCGCGAGCTTTTAATTTAGAGCAATATCGTAAGAAATAAAAAGGTAGACGTTTTCATTGTGAATATTGCAACTATTATTTTGCGAAATAAAGTGTTCTTTATCTTTTCGAGGACCAAAAGTTATTTTTAGGAGGGAAGAATTTGTAACAATCTAAAATAACAATCCATGTATAATGTAGTTTCTTTTATTCCCGATGATGAGAAAAGACACATTTAACTATCGCAAATTTTTGACGAATTTTGATTTATTTCTTTATGTTGACTGCCTTTGTGGAATTAGTGGGCTATGGGCTATTTTAATTAGGGCTGGACATTAATGAGCTGCTTGTTTTACTTTGGTGGCTGAATTATTAAGTGGGCTAGCTATTTTTGGGCTGATTTAATCATGTGGGCTGGTTGTGGACGTGCTGCCTTTGCTGTTTATATGTTGGCTGGAGGTTTGATGACTTGACACTTGTCATTATGGGGTGTGGTGGCTTGATATGTGTGCTGGCTGGTTTTGTGTGCTGGCTGGATTTGCGTTTGCTGTAATTGATGTGTTGGCTGGTATAATAACACTTGTTGTTGAAGTGTGACACTTGGTAAGTGTCTTGACACTTGGCTATTGGCTGGTTTTGTTTTGGGATGCATGTGGTGACACCTAGTTGAGTTAACAAGTCCATTTTGCCTCTTCACCTCCTATATCCCTCTTTAAATACTTGTGGATTTCTCTTTCTCCAACCACATTCCCTCTTCCTTGCTGCCCCAAACTATTGCTGGACTGCTGCTGCTTCCTCTTCCTCTGTCGGAGCTGCTGCTGCTTCCTCTTCCTCTGCTGGAGCTACTGCTGCTTCCTCTTCCACTGCCGGAGCTGCTGCTGCCTTCTTCTCCTTCTGATAGGGCTGCTGCTGCCTTTTTCTGCTAGGACTGCTGCTGCCTTCTTCTTCTTCTGCTAAGGCTGCTGCTGCTCCAATTCTTCTCCCTGCTGTACCATCTCTGTTGGTTGGCTGTCAGCCTTGCTGTGCTGAGCTCCTGCACAGTCCCCCTTTGCTCCTCTTCTCCTTGGCTGGTTTGGCTTAGCTCCACTCTACTTAATTAATTGCCTTACTTAAATTACGCTTGGTTTAGCTTCTCTACTTGGTTTGGTTTTTGACTTTGGGATTAAGTTGGGTCAATGAGATTATGCTTTTGCTAGTATGGAAAATCAAATATTTTGAACTGCACTTTACTTAATTTCTTTTCATATAATTTCAAGTGTGGTTTACCCAATCTTTTTAGCTTTGTTATACAGAATATTTTTTAAAGGACAAGATGTTAACTTGGGGGCTGGTTTAGTCCATTTTGAGGCTAATTTTATTTAGCATTTGTGACGTTTTTCCGATTTCCGACGATTTTTGCAATTAAAATTCTTTATGTACACGATTAAAATGAGACGCAACCCAGTACAATTGAAATAAGTGTCATTACAGTGGTTCCTGCAACCAAGACCGAATTGGAAGAAACTGCGGATGGCGTCCCAAGATAATCATGATAACGATAAAGGCAAAGCTGTGGTGAGCTTCTTATTTCCTGAATTAGTTCTATTCATGTACTTTTCTATTTTTATTTATTTCTGAAATAACGAATGCCTGTGCATATGAGTTTAACTCATTAAGATATCGCTAAGAAATAAAAATGGGCAAGGGGAAAAGCATGAAAGCGATATAAAATCTGAGGGGATGTTTTATTTAAATTAAACACACTTTCTTTTATACGTCAAGAACAAAAACAAAATAATCAAATTCGGCATGGAGAAATGTGATGGTTTCGAATCCTATGATGTAGAGAAATCTACGGATGGATTCACCACGTAGGGGTGAGCCTACGGAAAGCCCTTAAATGGGAAGCCCTTAAGTGGGTGGTGGTCAATTCAAGTTTGCATCACTGGAGCATTTCTCATTTTATGTAATTTAAATTAAGGGGTAAAGTTAAAAGTTATAATTCAGCTTGTAAATTGAAATTATTAAATATTGTACTGTACGCATATTGTTATCATTCTCCTTGTGTGCATGTACAAACGCTTCAAAAAATACTTATCTCACATAGTCATAATTTTTATGACTAACCCGTTGTGGACTCAATTTTTTAGGCATCAGGAGCGTCGCCCAGTGCTCCTAAGAGGATTCCTCCCGAAGAGTTAGCGAAGGTATGGCTAAAAGTCTTCGTAGGCATTGGGGAAGTGTACATAAAGCATAAGAACTCCTGTAGGGATCCGTACTGTGACTTCTGTATTGAATACAAGTAGAATTCATGTATTTTTTTTTTATGTTTTTATGCTTTTATCAAGTGTTGTAATAAGAATAAATGATGGAATAAAATACTGTGACACTTTTTATTCAAAACTTGTCCGATCCTTAATTTTGAGGAGCCCAGGATTTTGGTCTCTACATCATCTTGCTCGTGTGAATACCTGTAGAGGCGTGGATCTACTTCTACGCTCGGAACTCAAGCCGCAAGTGTTAGTCAGACTTCCTTAGAGCATCTTGGTTGAGTAGTGACTCAATCCCATTAAGGTATACTTTTATTCAAAGTTGTTTTTACTTCTTGATCAATGATCATCGCAAGATCCATTTATCTTTGGGTTTTCTTGATATTCCGCTGCGCACATGTGATGTGCATCCCTCCTAGTAAAACCCAACAGAATAAAGCATTCATTCTCATCAAAATACAAATTCAAACGTGATGGATGTCTTATAATATAGTTATGTAGTGCATCATAGCCACCACAATAACACTGCTTTTAGAAATCATACTGAGGCAGTTTGCGAAGTATGACTCACTTCTTCTTCCATAAACCAAAGCTCATGTCAATCACAATACGGAGTGAGGAGTGTGTTTTGTTAAATATTTCACGACATTATTTTGTTGTACGATTTCCTCGAGCAAAGTCCGGTACGTGATATCTAGTTTCAGGAAAAGGTTTAAAATCCCGTTTTTGGATGGATATCCAGTATCCACAAAATAATATTTATGTTCAATATAAAAAAATACTACGCAATATGATATGTGCTATTGATTAAAATTATAAATAAAATAAAATTGTACTTGTATAAATCTTGTGGCAGAAACAAAAATTTACTTCCCGGATTCATTGCTGCACGATAATACGTGTGACTATCATGTGTAAAACTCCCTCAACCAAGAACAACAATGGTAAAACACATAGAATTCGCAAACCGCCATTGCATTTTGAATCGGGGTACGGTGACGACCTATGCATGACACTTGTTTTTGTGCATGCATAAACGTGCACACCATCAATTACTCAAATACAGTCCTTGAAAAAAGGCATATATCTTTCGTAATTTTGTATATGTGAAGCAGTTGCCTGAAAATGTGGATCAGATGATATAAGCAAACCACCGGTGCAGTACGAGTCATTACAATGACAAAAATGCAAACACTGATATAGAACAAATACTTGAAAAAATATAAGTAAATGCAAGACAAAAAAAACATAATTATGGTAGGGAGTTCAAGTAGTGGTTCTTGAGCCATTCAACCCTCCTATGCTCTGGGATACTCAAAAAGGTCACTCAATAACCGAATTGAGGAAATGCACTATAGTAAAATCACATAACAGTAGATCCTCGAAGATCTCTGGATATTTCTCTAGTTCTTGAATAACCACTCATACTAGATATACACTTGGTGGAATAACTGGTGTTGCAATACACTGAACAATAGTTTCAGATGAGGATACCACCTTTTCAACCTGCGATAATACAACAGGTTTTGTGCTTATATACTTCTTTTCCCTTTGCATGATCTTTTTGAACCAACACCACTATATAAACTTTCACCTGGTGCAGCTGAGCCAATATCAACGTTAGCAAATGCTTGTGTCAGTGTTTTCCATGATATAGTCTCCATCGTCATGAGATATATTTTCATACTGGGAAAATATAGAAGGCAATTTTGATGGCGACGCGGCCGTTGATCCCCGACATAGAGTTCGTTGATTGGGACGAACGTTGCCGCAAGCTCGAGGATGGGATTCTACCACGACGTTCTTCGCCAACGCCGCTACATATTTTGCACGACGTCCGCCATTACCATCAAATAAAATTATATAATAATAAATTAAAAATTTATAATTATATATTATTAAGCAAATTATTTATTTAGCATTTTAATTTCAAGCATTTGATTAATGTATTTTTTATTTCATGTTGATGGGTGCATATAACCATCTATTAGTGTCCGTTCGGCGCGCAGGAATTGGCATTCTGGAATTGGTTTTGGTTTCGAGAATGCCAATTCATGTGTTCGGTACGCAAGAAATAGAATGGAATTGGTTTTCTATCCTAAAATCATGGATATTCTATTAAACCTAAATATGCCGGTCCGTGAAAACCCGTGAAAGCCTTACCCCGCGCTAGGTTTTTCCTGGCTTTTACTTTTCCGCCGCAGCCCGTGCTTCCGCCTTCCGCAGTTCCGCTTCATCCAGTGCGGCGCATCCCGATCGGTCGCTCGACAGTAAGATTGCTGCCATTTTCTTGCTTTATCCTCCTCTTCTTCGACTTCCTCTTCATCTCTCTCATCATAATTTTTTTCCTGCAGGTCTCTATCTCTCCGGCTCCACTATAGCGCTGCAAAGATTAGGTTTGCTCTTTTCTTCTTCTTTTTAATGGCAATAGATCGGTACCTCACTTCTCCTATCCTATAGTTCTGACTTCTGAGCATTGATTTTTTTTTGATATTCCTCTCTTTCTTCTTTGTAGATTACATTCAACAATTCTTGATTACATTGCTTACTTTCAAGTTTCAACAATTCTCGGTTACATTGCTTAATTGCAAAGAGTTTTTAATCATAGTAATTCAATAGATATGATTCAAGAAATATGGACAGATTTGAGAAATCTGTCCAGATATTCTCCTACAGAAATATGGACAGATTTGGACAGATTTCTTTTGTTATTTTATTTCAAATACAGATTTTAAATTTCTTTGGCTATTTTATTTCAAATACAGATTTGCATTAGTTATGTCTCATTCACAAACTCCGATTAGTGTCACTGGTTTTAACTTCTATCTTAGCAACAAGTAGATTTATTTTTGATGACACAAACAAGGACAATAATGTTCTGCTCTAGGTTTATGTGTCTTTTATCCATAGTAGAGAAGCTGGTGGTGGAAACAAAAAATGGAAATGCAATTTTTGTGAGGATTATTTCAGCGGCTCGTATTCAGAAGTAAAATGTCACTTGCAAAATTTATCCGAGAATGGTATTAGGGTATGTCCATAGCTATGTTATTAAAGGCGCAAGGGGCAAAGGGTCCCTGGAGCCTAGGAGCAAGGCACAGGCGCGCGCCTGAGGCACGTGAAGCGCAAAAATAGGGAAAAAATAAAATCAGCGAATTGGGCGTCCAATTCCCTCAATTTCAGTGAATTTGGCGCCCAATTCCCTCAATTTCAATGAATTCGGCGCCCAATTCCCTCAATTTCAACGAATTCGGCGCCCAATTCCCTCAATTTCAACGAATTCGGCGCCCAATTCCCTCAATTTCAGCGAATTCGAGCGCGCCTCGAAATGAAGCCCTAAAACTCTGCATTCGCCATATCTGGTCGCCTTTGCCATCCCTGATAGCGCCCGCTCATCTTCATCATCTCCTATGTTCCCACTCGCCTCCAACATCTCCAACAAAGCTCGTTCCCTCTGGAAGACTTTCTTGCATCAGATCAATGGTAGTCTTGGTCAAAGCATGGCCTATGAGAGATCGTCATATTCATGCTCCACCATTGCATTAAATCTTATGTGGGAATATCTAGGTCCGAGCAGAGATGTGCCTACACCTTCAAGTCACACGAAACAAGCATACCTTGGTTGAATGCTTTCTTCAGGTCTGCGCTGGGCTTCTAGTCGCCGTAGCCTGGCCATTCGGCCTCGCCAACAACGACAAGTAGGTTAGTAATCACAAACCTTGATCAAGTTTTCTGTTGTGTGCATGTGTAATTCCTACATTATTTCTTAATCAAAACTTGTTTTTCCCAAGGGCTGGTTAGGAGAAAATGTAGTCATTTGAGAATTTTTTGAGCTTTTTATGCATTTCAATGGCATTTGGGGCACTTCATGTTATTGCATCATGACATTAGTTTAGCTTAAACTAACATTCTGGTTTCCCAAACCACAAATTTTTTTATAAAAAAGTTCAATTTTTTGTGAATCCAATGTGTTTGTCGAAAGATATCTTGATGCATTTTTTAGGATCACCGAGCAGGGTAGCAAGTCGCCTAGCTTCACTGAATGGCTTGACAAGTACTATTGCATGATTGCTAATTCAATCATAAGGGCACAAAAAATGGAGGTATGGCATACCTTACAGATGCGAGAAATATAAATTGTAGGAGTGCTATTATGAAGCCCCTCCATTGCCGATATAATCTTATGTTGCATAAAATTTGTTTGATGTGGAGATTGTTGTTTGATATACTTGTCTGTTTATCTTATTTCTTATAGAAATGGCAGGTTGGCGAGCAAAATGCAGAACCGGCTCACCATTTGGTAGGATATGATGATGTAAAGGTAAACAATTCCCAAGTTCAAGACACGTAGTTATCTTACCTTTATTTACCTATTCTGACATCACTTGTTATATTCAAACTTGATGATTTTGGTTCTGATTTATGGATGTAGTTTGCAATTATAAAAAATGTGACAGTTGTTTGATTTTAATGAATTGAGGTGTTAAGAGATAAAAATTATCTTTCATTATTTACTTGTTTGCTCATTTCTCTTGCATAGCATGTAGAGTGTCACGACTTATGTCTTTATATGAGCATTTGTTTGTGGATGTACTGATGCGGCAAAGGAGGTAATTTTTTTGTTAATGACATGAGTATTCATTGATTTTAAAATGAATTTGATCACTGGCGGTAATATACCGCACAAAATTCATTTCATAGGTTGTCTTATTTATGTGTTGGTGATGAAACGAGGCAAAACATCAACGGAGAACAAATATTATTATTGATTACTTTATATAATGTGACGTTTTGTTTAAAAATGCTTCAAGAAATATTAAGAGATTGGATCATACATGCGTAAATATTTTGAAATGGATGTTAGAAGCTATTTATTGGTTTGTGTCAGAAGTCATGTTTCTTGCATCCGACTAACTCAGTTCAGGTGAACTCTCTTTGAGATTTGGTTCTGGAGCACCAGGCAAGTGTTTGTGGTACTTGGGAGTTATTTTGCTCTTACCTTATGGTTATTTTTTATTGTTAAGATGTCATGAAAAAGCCCATTAGGAGAAGCCCATATATTCTATTTAGTCTCACATTGTAGATGTAGAAGGCTCTCCCTCTCTTTCTCTCTATATAAGTGTATATACTCGTGTATTTACAAAATAATAAAAATTCTGGATTATTTTTCTCTCTCTTGCATTTCTCTACATGGTATTAGAGCGATCGATCATGTTCTAGGCGGTTAGTGTTTTTGCTAACCGCGGTCTCTCTTCCCTAACCGCCCATTGGTCTTGCTCTAGGCAGTCTCTCTTTCCTAACAGCGGACCATCCTTCCTAACCGCTCCTGCGGTGTCTGCCTCCTACTGCGACTTCTTGTTTTTCTAACCGCTTCTCTTCTTTTCTCCACATCCTACACCCTCTCCTCCCCGTCTCTCTCCATGTATAGAGAATCCTCTGGGCCCCACTTCTCTCTTCCCACTGCGCCCTCCTCTTTTTTGTCGTTGCTTGCCGCGCGGTCTGCCTCCTGCTTGTCGCACGGTCTGCCCGTTGTGCCCTCGTCCTTGCCACTGCTTGTCGCGCGGTTTGCCTCCTACTTGTCGCCCGGTCTGCACGCTGCGACCTCTCTCTTCCTTGCCGCTTGGACGCTTGGTGTTCTCTGGTCGCCACGGACTGTTTCCCCTCTGCTCGCTAGTCGTGAGCTGCTCTTCTCTAACCACAACTCTTCTGCCCGTTGCGAGCTCTTCTACCTGCTGCGCGCGTCTCTGCGGCTAGCCTCTCTTCTCTCCTCTACTCGTCTATCAGTGTTCGTGTGAGTAACCGCGGTTCTCTCCTCTCTATCTGCCGCGGTCTCTTTTGTCCGCTGCTCAGTCTTACGCGGCCTTGTCGGATAGTCCGCTACGCTCTCTTTACTCCCGAAGTGGGCTTTATCCGTTGATCGTTCTCCTAACCGCAGTTTCCTGACTCTAGCCGCTGCGAGCTCTTCCAGCCGCCCGGTTTCCTTCTTCGAGTATCTCCTCTAGCCGCTGCGAGATCTCCTAGACACATTCTCCTAGCCAATGTTTCCTGGATCTAGCCGTTGCGGGCTCTCCTATCCGCCCAACCTCCTTCCCCTAGTCGCCAGGTGTCCCCTATAGCCGCCCGACCTCTTGCTACTATGGGCTCTACGACAACTCCCTCCCTTCTCGCACGTGTTGCAGCCCCGCCTTCTGAAGTTCGTGATGAGCTTCGAATAACCACCATCTCTCTCAGCGGGAAGGCCAATTTTGTCGAATGGGTCCATTCAATTCGTCGTATTCTACAGACCAAGGGTCTTCTCCACCATCTAACTCGGGCCAAACCTGCTGACCCTACCGATGACTGGCTCCGTGATGACGACCAGGTCCAATCCTGGATGCATAATTCCATGGACACTGAGACATACCGCATGGTCATGTGCGATGAAATGGCCAAGGAAATGTGGGATGAGCTGCATTCTTTCTACTCCGGCAAGGACAGCTTACAACACCTGTTTGACATTATCTATGCTCTTCAATCACTGGACCCTGGAGTTACGGGCGACTTGACTTCCTTTGTTGCTAAGGCTAAAACTTTAGTAGAAGCCTGGATACAACATCATCCTCCTTCCACAGATCTTGCTACTTAACGGGCACAGAAGGAAGCTGTTGGGATCGCTATGACGATGACATGTGTTCCCAAGTCATCATCGCAGTGTCAGGGCTCATATTCTTTCATCCTCCACTCCGCCCTCCTTATCTGATGTTTGCTCCATGTTGCTCAAGGTTACACCACCACCTGAGGTTCCTGCTAGCTTCTCTCCAGCTCTGCTCCAGCATGCCCTTTTACCTACTCTTGTTCCTCCAGCTCGTGGCTCTTCTAATCAGGGAGGTCGCTTCACGTCTCGAGGTCGAGGATGTGCGGAACGCTCTACTCTCAAGTGTACCCACTGTGATCGGGATGGTTATCTTGAAGCCACCTGCTACCGCAAGCATGGTTTGTCGCCTCATCTTACTGCTACAACTGTTGTTGCTCCTCATCACCCAGGCTCTACTCCTACTAGATCACACTCATCTACCCAACAAGATATCAACGACCTTCGCCTACAACTTCACCAGCTCTAAGGCGTTGTTAATTGCTCATCTGGCTTGATTGCTTCTTTCTCCACCGAAGGTATCTCCTATCTCTCTCATAGCTCTCACTAGATCATGGACTCCGGTGCTACTCACCATATTACCTCCCAGAAGCCACCTCAATACATACACTATGATTATCCCAAGTTCATCATTGTAGCCAATGGCGACACAACACTGGTGTCTGGAGCTGCTGACCTGCGTCTCACTCCTACTCTCTTCTTGTCCTCGGTTCTTCATGTTCGGGATCACCCTTCAATCTACTCACTGTTAGTAGGCTAGCTCAAGATCTTGATTGTTGTCTAATCTTCTCTCCTTCGTCTCTTGTTGTACAGGATTGTCGAACACGGAATATTATTGGTAAAGGACGGTTGTCGAATGAGCTTTATCTCTTAGATGTTTCCCCTACTATCCTCTTTGCAGTCCCCTCCGTTGATTGACATCGTCGTCTTGGCCATGCTCCTCTACCGATTCTCAAGAAGGCACTTCCCGGTGTTTCCTTGCATGAGTTTTCCTGTGAATCATGTATCTTTGGCAAACAACATCGTGTTTCTTTTTCACTTACCTATAATCGGAGTACTACTCCGTTCTCTTTAGTATAATTTGATATCTAGGGGCTTTATAAAATCCCCAGTGATTTTGGCAATCGATATTTTGTTACCTTTATTGATGATTATTCGCGTTTGACATGTCTTTATCTACTACGTGATCGTACTGAACTGACATCTATCTTTTGTGCCTTTATTACTGAGACGCGTACGCAATTCTCTGTTACTTAAAAAATAATTTGCACTGACAATGCTCGTAAATATACTAGTCGCACCTTCACAAATTTATGCACCGAATTTGGGATTGTCCATCAGATCTCGTGTGCTTATACCCCCCAGCACAACGGTGTGGCCGAGCGGAAGAATCGACATCTTCTTGATATCACTCGATCACTTATGTTGCAAATGCCTTGCCCACCAAATATTGGGACTTTGTTGTCTATACTGCTTGTCATCTCATCAATTGCATGTCCTCCATGCTTGACTTCTCTTCTCCGCTCGGTCTCTTGCTTCCTTCCAAGTCTCCATTTTCACTCAATCCCCATGTCTTTGGTTGTACCTGTTATGTCCACTCTTTGGACCACCGCATGACAAACTTGCCCCTCGAGCCACGAAATGTATGTTTGTTGGCGACTCCCGCACTCAGAAAGGATATGTCTGCGACTCTCCTGTGGACGAAAAAGTGTCTGTCTCCGCTGACGTCACCTTTCTTGAAGCACATCCCTTCTAATCCACCTCTTTCACACTACCTCCACCTTCCATTACTCGTCTGGTTGTCCCCGTCATGACTTTGCCACATCCACCACCTCCTCCACTTCCTCCACTCCCAGTGCCAGAATAACCTCCACCACCTACTCCACTTCTTCGTATCTATACTCGTCGTTCATCCAGGAAAAATGCTCTATAATAGCTCCCTTCTACCGATGCTATCCCGCGGCTTGATGATTCGGCGACACCCTCTACGGCTCATCCAATGGCGAATTATGTCTCTCTACATCGCCTATCTCCTCCCCTTCTAAAATTTGTCACCTCTCACTTCACCATTTCTATTCCTCACTCTTTGCAGGAAGCTCTCTAACACCCGGGGTGGCGTGCGGTCATGCACGAAGAAATGACAGCCCTCTGGGCTAACCAGACTTGGGACCTAGTTCCTCTCCCTCCAGTCCAGTCATGTGTTAGCTGCAAATGAGTCTTTATTGTCAAGCATGCTCCAGATGGCACTGTTGACCATCTCAAAGCCCGTCTGGTGGTCAGGGGTTTCACTCAATAACATTTCATTGATTACGACGAAACCTTCTCTCCGGTCGCCAAGTTGAATACTGTTCGCATCCTGATCTCCCTTGTTGTGCAACGACAGTGGCCCTACATCAGTTGGACATCAAAATTGTCTTTCTCAATGGTGATCTCCAAGAGACTGTCTACATACACCAGCAGCCCGGTTTTGAGACCACGGGTGAGTCTCGTGTATGTCAACTCCAGAAGTCTATATATGGTCTCAAACAATCTCCCCGCGCTTGGTTTGACAAATTCAGTAAAGTGGTTCGCGAGGTTGGTTTCACACGATGCTCTGCTGACTTCTCTCTCTTCACTCTTCATCAACCAACAAGCACTATAATTCTCCTTGTGTATGTTGATGATATTCTAATAACAGGAGACGACACCAACGGGATCCGGAACATCAAACAACATTTAAACTCAGCATTTCAGACAAAAGATCGGGGCAATCTTCGATACTTCCTTGGGCTTGAGGTTGAAAGGAGACCTGATGGACTTGTCCTATCCCAGTGGAAGTATTGCACTGATCTCCTGTAAGGTACATGATACTCTAGATGCAAACCTACAGACACTCCTATTGATGTGAATCACAAGCTGTCTGCACATGGATCTGAGACTGATCCTATTCTGACAAATCCAGAGTACTACCGACGCTTGATAGGGAAACTAATCTATCTTACGATTACAAGACCTGATATCTCATTCGTTGTTGGTGTTGTGAGCCAATTTATGCATGCTCCTCGGACATCTCATCTCCAAGCCGTCGAGCGGATTCTCAAATACTTGAAAACTTCTCCAGGACAAGAACTTGTTTACAAAACGTCCTCCTCTCTGACTCTTGTTGCGTATTTTGATGCCGACTACGCAGGTTCCCTTGATGATAGGCGTTCCACGACTGTTTTTTGCACCTACCTTGGTGGACACCTTATTACCTAGCATAGCAAGAAACTGTCAGTTATTGTTCGCTCCTCTGCTGAGGCCGAGTACCGTGCTATGGTAGCAGTTGTCTCTGAGCTCACCTGGCTTGAGGGTCTTCTCAGTGACTTGGGTCTCAAACTCTCCTCTCTGGTCACTCTTTTCTGTGACAGTCAAGCAACCATACACATTGCCAAGAATCTTGTATTCCATGAGCAAACAAAGCATATTGAACTTGAATGTCACTTCATTCGGAAAAAAGTTCAATCGAAGAACTTGGAGTTAGAGCATGTCGCTGCTTCAGGATAAGTTGCTGATATATTCACGAAAGCTCTCTCTCGGACATTATATCATCAGTTCTTATCCAAGTTTGGTGACTACGACTTGTACGCTCCTGCTTGCGGGGGAGTGTTAAGATGTAATGAAAAAGCCCATTAAGAGGAGCTCATGTATATGTTAGAGTTATTATTATGCAATAGTTTAATATTGTTGAGTTTAGTCCCACACCGCCTATCGGTGTTGGGTGTCTTGACGTAAGTCCTATATATTGCCCTTATGTGGATGAATAAAATCACACTTTCTATTCCTTTCTACATGGTATCAGAGCAGGTTCTGAAACCTAAATAAATTTTTTTGTGCTTCCGCTACTATTTAACCCCCCCCCCCCCCCACCTCCCGACCTGTGCTTCCATTTCCGCTACCGGATAGGGCTCACGGGTATAGCCTTTCCCCTCGCTCTCGTCGACGGAATCGTCGTCTGATTCCGGAGACGGGAGCGGGACATTCTCCCCTCGACGGGATCGTCGTCGATGGCTCTGTGACTCTGATTACACTACTGCTTCCGTCTGCGCCATCGCCGTCTGTGCTGCTACGCTCGCCGACGCCGACGCCTGTCGATGCTTCTCTCGACGACGTCGGCGTCGGTCGATGCTTCTCCTGACGTCTCCCGTCGTGCTGATGGTTGCTTCTCCCGACGGCTCTGTTTTTCCCGACGACACTTTCTTCTCCGGCCTAGATGCCCTTTGTCGTTGCTCATCTTCTCCAGCCTGGCTTTCGACATCTCCCTGCTGCTCCGGCCCTGGGTTGCTGCTACAGCTGCTTCATCTCCGGCAACTGCCCCTTCTCCGGCCCGGCCTTCTTCTAGCCGGTTGCGCCTCTTGCGCTGCTTATTCCCGGCCCAACAACCCTCTTGTTGTTGCTGCTCTTCGTGCGCTACTGCTGCTCTTCTCCGGCCCAGCAGCCCTCTTGTCATTGTTGCTTTCTAGTTGTTGTTATAGTTGTGTTGTTATATTTGTGTGCGACTCGGCCCTCTTCCACGTGATCTGAATTCATGTACCCGACGAGGGTCCCACACGTGCACGTGGTCTACATGAGGGGGAGTGTACGTCACAGCCTCCAGGCATAGTCTATGCCTTCTTGCACGTATTCCACGTGAGGGGGAGTGTTTGTGATAACAGCGACTCGGATGCCTCTTTCCCGACTCCTGCCTTAGTCACACATGGCCCCCAGGTTGATTTCGTATGTTACTTGCGTCTCCTTGTCGTTTTCTCTGGGTTTGGTAGGGTTGGTGTGGTCTTTCGTGGTTGACCTAGTTTCTGCTCTGAGTGTATCCAGCGTGGTCATGGTCGGTTTTGTGGACCAACGTCGTGTGGCTCTTGCCTAGTTGAAGTATCACCGGTGACACGCAGTTGGGCCTCGGTGGCTGTTGTTTTGTTCCGCGTTGTCAACCTTCTTGTATCTTTCGTTTTATGCAGTGTTCAAGCTGTAGGGTCCCCCTTCATCTTGAGGGGGAGTGTTAGAGTTATTATTATGCAATAGTTTAATATTGTTGAGTTTATTCCTCACACCGCCTATCGGTGTTGGGTGTCTGGATGTAAGTCCTATATATAGCCCTATGTGGATGAATAAAATCACACTTTCTATTCCTTTCTACAGTATAATCTATTTAGTCTCACATTGTAGATGTAGAAGGTTATCCCTTTCTTTATCTCTATATAAGTGTATGTACTCCTATATTTACAAAATAATAAAAATTCTAGTTTATTTTTCTCTCTCTTGCATTTCTCTACATTTATTAAAGCATTGGATCCACTCGAAACTAAAACCATCTTCTAGTACTTATTCTTTTAATTGCTTAGTTGAATCTTGAACAGTTGGTTTGATTTTCCTTCAACATCTTTAAAAATGACTAAAGGTCCATTCCTATTGCTTATGTTCAGTCCTTCCGTCATCTGGACATTCACTTTAGCTTGGACATTAATTTGGTCCTGATAATTGACCATATATATATATATATATATATATATAAATAATACCCAAAACCTCCCATGTAATTAGAATAATTAGTGAGAGCATCCCTCTTATTTTAAAAATTAAGAAAAACTCCCCTTAAGTTTCATTTCATTACAAAAACCTCCCCTAAACTTTTCATTGCATCCACAAAGAAAAATACCCACTGGACACTAAACACTGAGGGGGTGTTTTTGGGAATGGATGTTATGAAATTAAAACTTCAAGGGAGGTTTTGTAATGAAATGAAAACTTTAGGGGAAGTTTTTGTAATTTCAAAAATAAGAGGGGAGTTGTCAGTAATTTAGCAAAGCTAGAGGGGAAATCCCGGTAAATGGCCTTATATATATATATATAGATATAGATATATAGATATGTATAAGGGGTACTGTATATAAGCGGGCCGCTGATATACACAATTTACGCACGGGTCTTGTAGCTGTTGGATTAAATCCAATGGCTATAGGAACACCCGCTATTAAAAAAACTTTGCAAATTCATTTTTCTCAGGGGGGCGGTCGGCGGCCGCGGGATTGCCGGCCACCCTGGGCTCGTCGGCGTCCAGGGCGGCCGGCGAGCCCGCGGCCGCCCCCCATAAAAAACATTTGCACATTTTTTTATAGGGGGCGGCCGGCGAGCCCGCGGCCGCCTCATTAATGTGTATACGCAGCACGCAGATGTAAGTTATATCTGCGGGCCGTGTATAAGCATTAAATCCATATATATATATATATATATATATATATATATATATATATATATATATATATATATATTCTTCTTTTTGAGTATTTTTTACTTTCCATATGGTACTTTTCACCCTACATCTCAATGGTCCTTTTTGTCGGACATCTCATCCTTCTCTATGGTAAACTGTTGATAAAACACTGAGTTGAGTACTTTTGAATAGATCTCTGCTCTACCGGCTTACTCTCCACAGTTTTAAGATTATAATAATCAAGGTTTATTTTATGATAAAATTATGTCAATCCTGATTAATTCTTGGTATGTTGTACTAGGTCATAATTAGTGATGGGGAGCCATCGGATGCACTTGGAGGAGCTCGCCGCAAGGCGGGGCCCACATACATGTATTCGCGCAGGAAGACTTGATCGAATCGCCGATCGGACTCCGCAGTTGCGTCCGGGGCGTCGTCGCGAGTCAAAACGCTATATTACTTTATATTTTTTGAGTTTATTTTGATGTATTTTAAGGGCTAACCCACCGGCCAATCATAGTCGTTGATGGGGATGCCCTAGTTTGTGTTTTCTTATAAATAGGATGCTAGGGGGCTGATTTGAGACCATTGCTGAATTTGGAGAAGAGCATTCCCGGATTCCAGCGATCCCTCCCCGGTGCAGACGTCGTGGAACCATAGGTGACGACTCCTAGGCCGCCAAACTCCTCCCCAAGGTAACCCCTACCCCACCGTTGCTTTCCCCCTCCTATTCCCAGCCTCCAGCCTCCGGAATCAGCCCTACAGCCTCCTCAAAATCAGCCGCATGTGTGTCCAGAAAACTCCTCCTTATAGCACTATTCATTTATTAAATTTACTGTTCACGCTATAGTTTTTTTCCCCTCCCTTGTTCACCTAGCACCGCCGGCTGCATTACAGCAGGCCGATCCCCTTCACACCCCCTGTACGCCGCCTCCTCCCTGCCCAGATTAGGCCACTGGCCTGCTGTCAGCCACCCAGCCCCGCCGCCCTACTCCACCTCAAAACCGGCCACCTCCAAAGCTTCCTTAGCCCTAGCTTGCCACTCTTTCCCCTTGCCCTTCGTGGATCCACCCCCCAACGCTCCGAAAACCCTAGATCTAATTGATCTAGCACTACCGTCCCCCGATCTACCGTCCACTGACGTATTCCCACTCTCGTAGCCCGGATCCGCCCTAAAATTAGCGTATCTACCCACCGACACTCCGATCCATTCTCTAGTGGTCGGATCTCGCCGTTTCCGGCCCACATCCCCTCTTTTACACCGTGGGCAGCCACCGTGACGTCACTGTGCCACCGTGTTCGCCTCCGATCGCCCGTTTTGCATCCGGTCCCTCAAATTCTCCACCACCTCGGATCAGCCCACTGCATTGTGAGTATCTCGTGGTATTGTGTTTTGTATTTGACATTTGCACTTGGTTGTTTATCAATATTTGTGTTGTGATCATAGTTTGGTAGTTGTTGTACTTTTACGCTAATATTTGCTTTTTGAATTAATCGCCGCCGCTTGCTTAGGCCCTCCGCACGGAGGAAGCCGTTGTCAAATTGCTAAAATCATTTAATTGCTTTTTTATTTTGATTAACTGCGTGGTGTTGTTAATTCCCATTGCTTAAATTAATTGTCGTTGCTATCTGACTGTTTCATTGCATGTAGCATTGCATTCGCATATCCCCTCACACGTGCACGTAGAGTCCTAGCTTCCGAGTACCACTAGCCTACCCCTACATCATTTTGGTATCAGAGGTCAAGGTCAGACCATTTGCATGCTCCGTAGTGGTAGGACATTTAGAGAAAGCATGGTAGAGCCACGGAACACCGAGGACTGAGCGACGATTTCGAACTCGGACGCCGCTTTTGCTGAGTTCCAACGCCTTGTCCTAGGTCGCTTTGACACCATAGGAGCCCAGTTCGACAATGTGCGTCATGATCTTGCCGAGGTGAACATTCGTTTAGGCCACTTAGAGGATGCCAGAGACACTCCGACACAGCATGACGATTCACTTGAGGAAGACCCTGACGCTCCAACACGTTATGACCAGCGCCCAAGAGATGGTCAGCCTCCGGCAGACCGCTACCGTCGTGATCCTCACCACCGAGCCCTAGCCCCGCCGGCCAGGCGACATCTTGATCCGGTGCGTGAAAGGCCCCTACCTCCGTGTGATGAGTACCGTGTGCCGCGTAGACCTCAGCCTGACCCCAGGGATCGAGTGCCCCCACTCGGTCACCGAGACCACCACCGTGATGAGTATTATCCTCCAGGTCGGAGAGAGCGTGGTCCCCCACCCGCTCGACACGACTACGCTCAGGATGATTACCCTGAGGACTACCCTGATCCACGGAGAGGTGGCCACTACTTGGACATCACTCGTCATATCCGACTCGGCGCCCCTTTGTTTGATGGTCGTCTAGATCCGAAGGCCTTCAGCGACTGGCTCTTGTACATGGACCACTACTTCGAGTGGTACGACATGAGTGACGTGCATTGTGTCCGTTTTGCGAAGATGAAGTTGATCGGGCAAGCTAAGGTATTTTGGATCAGTGTTGAGAGAGCTTTAGAGCGGGATGGTTACTACACCATCGCCAGATGGGATGAGATGAAGGAGAGACTGAAGGAGTACCTCCCCGCGTCATACCGAGATCAGCTATTTGAGCAGCTGCAGAATTTACGGCAGGGAACACTTACCGTCGCCGAGTACATGGCTCGCTTTGATGAGCTGATCGTTAGGAGTGATATTTCAGAGGAGCCCATTGTCACTGCCTCCCACTTCAAGGAGGGCCTTCGTTCCGATATTCGGAGAGAGTTGATTCCCCACCGTATGGAGACTGCTGATCAGATATTCCAGCTCTCCCTCGAGTATGAGCAGTACCTTCGTTCGTCTAGTACGAGGCAGTTCACCTCTCGGACTGATTCCTTGACCTTTAGGAAACCCGCTCCGCCCCAGACCACCACGGCTGCACTCTCACGTATCCCCGCGGATGCGAAGGGTAAAGCCATAGCCACTGATGGCCAGCGATCTGGGGGCATTGCATGTTTTAGATGTTATGGCAGGGGCCACGTGGCGGCGCAATGCCCCACGCGGAACCTGTTACTTGAGGAGGAGGAGAAAGGTTTAGAGGGTGAAGAGGAGGCCCCAGAGGAGGTTAGAGCCGCAGTCGAGGAAGGTTGGGAGAGTGACGCCGAGAGATCGATAGAGGTGGGAGTGATTCGGCGCCTCCTACACACCCCACGTGTGGACGAGAATTGGCGACGCACGACCATCTTTTACACGTACTTCCCTAGTGCAGGCGGCCCCTGCAAGCTAGCTATTGATGGTGGGAGTTGCATGAATATCGTAGCCCAGAAGGCGCTTCACCGTATGCAGGTGAAGGCAGAGCCTCACCCCCATCTGTACCATGTCGTCTGGGTTGACAAGACGGCGATTCAGGTCACCCAACGTTGCTTAGTCGCGATCACTATTGCGTCCTTTCGGGACAAGGTCTGGTGCGATGTCATTCCCATGGACGTCGCTCACGTGTTGCTTGGCCGCCCCTGGCTTTTTGATTGTGATGTCATGTGCTTCGGTCGCTCGAACACGTGTGTCTTTTATGATAAGGGGCGGAAGATTACGTTGACACCCACCCAGCCCCGAGATCGACCCAAGGGTGTGGTAGAGTCGTCTGCGAGCACGAGCGCCTCGCGGCCACTGCATATTCTGAGGCGAGGTGAGTTTCTACGAGATAGTGCTGAGTCCGACGTTATTTATGTAGTCGCCGCTACCCAGGTTACTGAGGACGCCCCGGTTGATTTCCCACTCGCGGTGCGTCCCCTGTTAGGCGAGTTTGGGGACATTATGCCAGACGAGCTCCCCGATGAGCTGCCACCCCCATGGGACATTCAGCATGCCATTGATTTAGTCCCGGGAGCTTCCCTCCCGAACCTGCCCCACAACTGTATACACCCGGATGAGCACACTTAGCTCAAACGGCAGGTTGACGAGCTTCTCCGGAAGCAGTTCATTCGTGAGAGCATGAGTCCTTGTGCGGTCCCCGCTCTTCTTACCCCTAAGAAGGACGGTAGTTGGCGTATGTGCATCGACAGCCGCGCCATCAATAAGATCACGGTCAAGTATCGCTTCCCTATCCCACGACTCGATGACTTACTGGATACTATGTTCGGTGCCCAGATCTTCTCCAAGATCGACCTTCGCAGTGGGTACCATCAGATACGAGTTCGTGAGGGGGACAAGTGGAAGACCGCATTTAAGACCAAGGACGGTCTGTATGAGTGGCTAGTCATGCCATTCAGGCTATCCAATGCCCCGAGCACGTTTATGCGCGTTATGACGCAGGTGTTGCGGCCCTACATGGGCAAGTTTCTGGTGGTGTACTTTGATGACATATTAGTATACAACCAGACTCAGGCCGCTCACCTCGATCATTTGAGACTTCTCTTTGGCACCCTCCTCCAAGAGAAACTGTATGTGAACCTGAAGAAGTGTGCCTTCCTCTCCGAGTCCGTCCACTTCCTGGGCTTTATTATTTCCTCCACTGGAGTCTCCGTGGACCCTGAGAAGGTCAAATCTATTCGAGATTGGCCTGTACCTAGGAATATCCACGAGGCCCGTAGCTTTCACGGGCTTGCCACCATCTATAGGAGGTTTGTCCAGGGGTTCAGCACGATCATGGCCCCCTTCAAGAGCTGTCTCAAGAAGGGAGAGTTTCAGTGGACCCCCGTAGCCACTAGAGCCTTCGAGGAGATTAAGGAGAGATTGATGACAGCTCCCGTTCTACGGTTGCCAGATTTTAGTCGCGCCTTTGAGGTCGCCTGCGATGCGTCCGGTATCGATATAGGTGGCGTATTGAGTCAAGAGGGACACTCAATTTCTTACTTTAGTGAGAAGCTGAATGAAGCAAAGCAAAAGTACTCGAATTACGATCGAGAATTTTATGTTATTGTCCAGTCTCTGCGCTACTGGCGACACTATCTCCTTCCCCTGGAGTTCGTGTTGTACTCCGACCACCAGGCCCTCCGTTACCTCGATTCGCAATGCAAGCTGGGTCACCGGCATGCGAAGTGGGTCGAGTACCTGCAGGATTTTCATTATGTTCTCAAGCACCGCGCGGGTGTTGAGAACAAGCCGGCTGATGCATTGAGTCGCCGCGTGTCCCTATTGCAGATGATGACGACGAGTGTGCAGGGACTTGAGCGACTGATGCTCGATTACCCTATGTGCCCTGACTTTGGCGAGATTTATACCGCCCTATCCCGAGACCCAGTAGACCTTGTTGAGGGATATCAGATTTACGAGGGATATCTGTACCGGAGTTCCCGCCTATGCATTCCCCAAGCGTCTTACCGAGACTACCGGATTTGGGAACTGCATGCGGGCGGAGACGCGGGTCACTTCGGGCGAGATAAGTCCATAGCCATTTTTGAGGACCGTCTCTACTGGCCTAGCCTCAAGAAGGACGTAGCTAGGGTTGTGCGCCACTGTCGTATCTGTCAGACGGCCAAGGGAAATAAGCAGAACACCAGCCTTTATACACCCCTTCCCGTTCCACACCGCCCTTGGGAGGACATCATCATGGATTTTGCTCTCGGACTTCCCCGCACCTTACGGAAACACAATTCCATCTTCGTGGTGGTTGATCGGTTTTCGAAGATGGCACACTTCATTGCTTGTCGCAAGACGGCAGATGCGACCCACGTTGCATCTATATTCATGAGGGATGTCTTTTGGTTGCATGGCCTACCCAAGTCGATCGTGTCTGACCGCGATGTGAGGTTCATGAGCTACTTTTGGAAAACCCTGTGGCACAAGACTGGTACTATCCTTAGGTTTTCCTCGGCATATCACCCACAGACGGACAGTCATACTGAGGTAGTGAATAGGAGCCTAGGGAATCTGTTGCGGTGTCTAGTTGGAGAGCATGTAGGTAGTTGGGACTTAGATTTGCCGATCGCCGAGTTTGCCTACAATAGCTCAGTCAATAGGTCCATCGGGTTGAGTCCATTTCATGTAGTTTCAGGATACGACCCTAGGAAACCTATAGACCTTGTCCTGAGTCCTTTACAGTCCCGCCCTAGTGAGTCTGCTGAGTCATTTGCACAGCATTTGCATGAGTCGGTCCGCCGAAGAATAATAATAAGCAATGATAATTATAAAGCCCATGCAGATAAGCGAAGGCGAGAGAAGATATTTAATGTAGGCGAGAAGGTAATGGTGCGAAACCGCCCCGAGAGGCTCCCTTCGGGGCCTGCCAAGAAGTTAAGCGCGAGGCGAATAGGTACATATTCCATTATTAGTCGTATTGGGACCAACGCCTACAGACTTGACATCCCGGCCAGTATGGGAATTCACCCATGTGTTTAATGTTGAGGACCTGACTCCATAATATAACCCTCATGAGTATGTGGACCCAAGCGGGGGAGATGCCCAGCCACCCCCACCACCACTGTCGCTACCATACCACCCGTCCACTTTGCCACCACCAGCTAGCCATCCTAGTACACCCACTGTTGTCACCCACCCACCTGGGACTTCGTCCACTCTGGTTCCCCCGCAAGCACCACCGATCGCACCGGGACCCACCTTCCGAGAGGCGAGAGATGAGAGCATAACAGAGATCAGATCCCACCAGTTTGTTCCCACCTCGGACGGACCGCGTTGCCGCTACCTGGTACATTGGCGGGGCCGACCTGACACAGACGATACTTGGATACTACCGGCAGAGCTAGATCGGCTCGCCCCCGGACTTCGACTTCAGTACGATCATCTCCATTCATCGGAGATGAAGGCCTTTCAGTCAGGGGGAGTTGATGGGGAGCCATCGGATGCACTTGGAGGAGCTCACCGCAAGGCGGGGCCCACATACATGTATTCGCGCAGGAAGACTTGATCGGGTCGCCGATCAGACTCCGTGCTTGCGTCCAGGACGTCGCCGCGAGTCAAAACGCTATATTACTTTATATTTTTTGAGCTTATTTTGATGTATTTTGAGGGCTAACCCACCGACCAATCATAGTCGTTGATGGGGCTGCCCTAGTTTGTGTTTTCTTATAAATAGGATGCTAGGGGGCTGATTTGAGACCATTGTTGAATTTGGAAGAGCATTCCCGGATTCCAGTGATCCCTCCCCGGTGCCGACGTCGTGGAACCCTAGGTGACGACTCTTAGGCCGTCAAACTCCTCCCTAAGGTAACCCCTACCCCCACCGTTGTTTTCCCCCTCCTATTCCCCGCCTCCAGCCGCCGGAATCAGCCCTACAGCCTCCCCAAAATAAGTCGCATGTGTGTCCAGAAAACTCCTCCTTAGAGCACTATTCATTTATTAAATTTATTGCTCACGCTATAATTTTTTTTCGCCTCCCTTGTTCACCTATAACCGCCGACTGCATTACAGAAGGCCGATCCCCTTCACACCCATGTACGCCGCCTCCTCCCTGCCCAGATTAGGCCACCGGCCTGCTGTCAGCCACCCAGCCCCGCCGCCCTACTCCACCTCAAAACCGGCCACCTCCAAGGCTTCCTTAGCCCTAGCCGGCACTCCTTCCCCTTGCCCTTTGTGGATCCACCCCCCAACGCTCCGAAAACCCTAGATCTAATTGATCTAGCACTACCGTCCCCCGATCTACCGTCCACTGACGTATTCCCACTCCCGTAGCCCGTATCCGCCCGGATCTACCCACCGACACTCCGATCCATTCTCTAGTGGCCGGATCTCGCCGTTTCCGGCTCACATCCCCTCTTTTCCACCGTGGGCAGCCACCGTAATGTCACCATGTCACCGTGTTCGCCTCCGATCGCCCGTTTTGCCTCCGGTCCATCAAATTCTCCACCACCTCGGATTAGCCCACTGCATCGTGAGTATCTCGTGGTATTGTGTTTTGTATTTGACATTTGCACTTGGTTGTTTATCTATATTTGTGTTGTGATCATAGTTTGATAGTTGTTGTACTTTTACGCTAATATTTGCTTGTGAAATTAATCGCCGCCGCTTGCTTAGGCCCTCCGCGCGGAGGAAGCCATTGCCAAATTGCTAAAATTATTTAATTGCTTCTTTATTTTGATTAACTGTGTGGTGTTGTTAATTCTCATTACTTAAATTAATTGTCGTTGCTATCCGACTGTTTCATTGCATGTAGCATTGCATTCGCATATCCCCTCACACGTGCACGTAGAGTACTAGCTTCCGAGTACCACTAGCCTACCCCTACATCAATTAGCTTCAGCTTATGTTAAGACTTCTCCGTGCTAATGAGGATGAAGTTTGCATAGCAGCTGCTAGAAACATGATGCTCATGTCACTGTGAGGCCAATGTATAGTAGCAACTGGCATCATGATATTTGTTGAAGGTTTATTTATAAGGTATAAATGACAATGTATTGTGTATCTAATAGCCGCATGTAGATCGCTGCTCGCAGGTATTTTGAAAGTAATATTTAAAGGAATAAATCCTTCTCCTAAGATGTTCAGTCAGTGTTGTAGACTCCAGCTTTCAGAGTAATTTTTAGTATTTGATTGTCTGATGTTATGATGGATTTCTTCTTGAAATTGCTAATTTTAGGGTTGTTAATTTTGTTTAGATCAGGATAGATGGAAATGGAGTTTGATGATCAATATCTCCAGGTTAAGAAACATAAATATGACAGTCTGCTTTTTGGTAATCATCACTCTTGAACAATTAGCGTATTCCCCAACCACCACCACCAACACTTCCTTTTTCTGATAAATTTTTAGCCTTTTTTCCAATCATTATTGTGTATAAAACACAAATTTAGATAATACCCTCTATCCTTTGGCATCTGGGCTTGCGCTCAATTGTAATAAGAACATTGAGCTATGCAGTTATCTTCATTTTTTCTTTTGAGTTATTATCATACACTATTCAGTTTGTTTTGGTGATTAAATTTGATTTTTCTTCCCCCGACTCTTTAGATTACATGGTCAAAAAATTCGGCATTGATGAACACATAGTTCATGTCCCAGACCATTCAGGGCAATAGCATGTGATCCAATGGTATTGCCTAGCTTAAAGAAAATTTTAATGATTTCGTTTATGATTTAGTTGAATGTTTAGGTAGTACTATGTTGATTTTAAGCTTCGGAGCTGCATTCCTAGATTTGATAATTGTAATCTATGCAAATTATATAAGGTCTACCCATCCTCCATCTAAATTCATCAATGTTAATAGTTTGGATTTTGAGTTTTTTATTTTCATGATATTTTTAATTTTATGTAGGTGGAGTCAACATTTATAGATTGTCTTTTAAAGTTAAAAAGGGATTGAGCAAATAGTAAATCACAGAGAATGTCATGTGCAAAGAGAACTAGGGATGAAGAAGATTTTGACAGCATTTTTTTATTTGGTACCTGTAAGTAAAAACTCTCTTTCTCATAGGAATTCGGAAAGATATCTCAGAAGAAGAAATATATGATGAGTTTGCAAATGTAACAAAAAGAAACATACATAGTGTTAAACTTATCAGGGGAGTGTCTATCAGTAACATTCCAGTTGATAGTTGTGAACAAACACTTAATCAAGAAATTACTCAATTCACAACGTTCTTTGAGAAGTTTCCGGGTTGAAGTGTTCAAGACTGAAAAAAATGATGGTGTTATGAGAGCAACTATTAGTTTTGATGGAAGTCCACAACTTGAGACAGCAAAGGCCTTGGATCATATCCAAGGAAAAATTCTTCCTGGCTATTTACCATAACAGAAGATAAGGTGAAAGGACATGTTTCATAGTTTTATTTCTAGTTCTGCTCAAAATTTTCCAGTTATTAAGTGTCAGCTGGAGTCTTTACTATTATAAACATTTAAACATCAGAAAGATATGATGATATTCATGTTTTAAAAATTCAATAACTTCTATCTTTTTTACTTTTTTAAGGGGATTGTTATCCGCAGATCGAAAATGGCTATTCGCAGATTATTACTATTCGCATATCCAAAGATACTTAAAATTGTTATTCACAGAAATTATTGTTATTCGCAAACAAACATTAAAAGTAAAAAAAATATCAAGAAGTGCACCAACACCGCAAGTACCAGCAAGGGCATAGTTAATTACCACCAAAATTGAAGCCTACATCAAAATATATATAACCTGCATCAAAAAATATGAAGCACCAGCACCACAAGTGCTCAAAAAATATCAAGTACATCAAAATATACATAACCTGCATCAAAAAATATGAAGCACCAACACCACAAGTGCTCAAAAAATATCAAGTCTACATCACATATTATATATGGAGAATGAGGCAAAGCTACATACAAATTAGCTTACAGGAGGCACTGCATAAAAATTTACTCCTAACTCGCATAAAAATTTGGAGAATGAAGTTCAGCTACATAGAAATACATACAAATTTACTCTTAACTCACAAAATATGGAGAATGAGGCACTGCATTCTCGACGGGTAAGGACGAAGGCTTCGAACAGGAGGCACAACTCGGCAACCATTCACTGCATTCTCGACGGGTAAGGAAGGGGTCTTCGAACAGGAGGCACTGCTAAGGACACTCCACGTCTCTGTATTAGGGAATGTTATTTACTTACAGGTGGCTCAGATTAGGAATGGATTCGATGGAAGATGGTGTACTCATAGCGGGGGAGGCGCAGCGAACAGTTGGCTCCTTCGAACAAAGTGAAGAAGCGAAGGATCGGGGGCTTCGAACAGGAGGATTCTTCTTCGCCAGCGACCTAGAGGGCTCCTGATTTGCCGGCGAACGCCTGCGCTAAAGGCTGCAATTTACGGGCGGGAGGCAGAGGGCGCGGGTGTCAGGGAAGAAGCATTTAGGGCTTTTGATTTGAGAATAAAGAAAATGGATTTAGGGCTGTGGATTTAAACCTAAAAAAAACTTTTTTGGTCTACGAATAGCCATTTAAGGTTTGCGGATAACAATGCCCTTTTTTATTGAAGCAGGAACATTGATTTATCATGAGTTTTCAATAATTTCTACCATTTTAGAATGAGAGAAATCAATGAGATTTCTTTTTTGTTATTGTGGTCTTCACTCTTGAATTTCTCAGAATGTCTATCTTTTTAATTTCATTTAAAGATTTTTTTTTGAATTTTTATTATCTGTATCTTTATTTAATTATAATTGCAAGTTGATTTCTCGTGATTTTTAAACTATTATTTGAAGTTGTACTAATGATAGATTGTTTATAATTTCGTTGCAGATTGTAGTTTGGAAGAAGATAAATCTCATCTTTCAAGTCTTCTTCCTCTGAAAGATCCTATTACAACTCTATCCTTTGCAATAGTTCTTAGAACACTTACTAAAGAAGAAAAGAGAAGGCATCAGTTGGCTTTCACAGATGTGCTAGAGAATGCATATTATAGATTTTTCTTTATTATAAATATTTGTTCATGTATTTCAGTTTAACTAGAAATAAAAACACTATTGCTCTGTATTGAGGAGTTTGGGCAATCTCCCACCCTCTTTTTCTCTATTAATCAAACAATCTATGTTGAACAATCTTCTCGTAGCATGTGAGTATTTATTTATTGTGTTTGAATGCCCAAATATGAATTTTAGTGAATAGAAAATGAAATAAATTTATAATATTTTGTGAGTAATTGAACAAAATTGAGTGACAAATTATAACTATTGTGTAATCTTTTTAGCGACCAAATATTTTGTCACTAAAAATACATATAGTGACCGAATTAATTTGGTCACTAAAATTATTTGCTTTTAGCAATCGAATTAATTAGGTCACTATAAACAAATTAATCTGATCACTACAATCTCATTTAGTGACTGAATTATTGTAGTCGCTAAATATGCATATTTAGTAATGAAATTGGTTTGTCACTTGGTTTGTCACTAAAGATATTTAGTGATGGGGGCATTCTTCATCACTATAAGTTGTTTTAGTGACCGTTGTATTTTGGTCACTAGAACTTTTAGTAGCCGAAATGATTTGGTCACTAAACATGCACATTTAGTGATAGAATATTTTTGGTCACTAAAGTAATTTAGTGGCGAGGCTTTTGTGACCACTTTGTGGTGGACTGAATTTATTCACTAAATGTCTTTAGTGACCACAATTCAATATTTTGTGACCATTATATTTTGATCAGATGATATACCATCGAAATATTGAAATGTCTAGGGAATGAATGAATTTTGTGTCTTACATGTTTTTTTCGAAAAGATAGTGAAGTCAAGAGGATGTCAGACCAATGGAGAGAAAGTATTTTGGAACCTTTGTATAAGAACAAAGAAGATATACAAAATTGTGTTAATTATAGAGGAACTAAATTAATGAGTCATACCATGAAATTATGGGAACAAGTAATAGAAAAAAGAATAAGACGGGAGACTAACATCTCAGAGAATCAATTTGGCTTCATGCCAGGGCGGTCGACCATGGAATCTATACATCTCTTGAGCAGACTCATTGACAACTACCGTGAAAGAAAACAAGATTTGCATATGTTGTTTATCGACCTTGAGGAGGCTTATGATAGAGTTCCAATAGAGATCTTATGGAGAGTCTTATAAAATAAAGGTGTAAATGTATCATACATTAACATAATCAAAGATATGTATACAACTTCAGTGACAAGGGTGAGGACATCTGGAGGATTAACACAAGAATTCCCTATCAATGTTGGCTTACATCAAGGATCAGCTTTAAGCCCTTATCTTTTTACCCTCATCTTAGATGAGCTCACAAGATATCCAACAAACAATACTTTGGTGTTTATTATTTGCGGATGATATCATTTTGGCCGATGAGATGTGCGAGGGTGTAAACGCAAAACTTGAATCATTTTGGATGATATCATTTTGGCAAGACACTTTAGAAAAGAAGGGTTTTAGGTTGAGCAGGACAAAGACAGAGTATATAAAACTTAAATGTAGTAGTGCAAGAAGGACGGATGACTTCGTTATTAAGTCGGGTGATCAAGATATTTCCTGTAGTGAATGTTTTAAATATCTTTGATCGATAGTTCAAAAAAGAGGTAGTTATAAAGATGTGACACAGAATCCAAGCGGGTTGGTTGAAGTGGAGAAGCGCATCAGGGATCTTGTGTGATCGTAAAGTGCCATTAAAACTTAAGGGCAAGTTCTACCGTACTACGATTAGACCAGCGATGCTCTATGGTTCTGAGTGTTGGGCAGTAAATTGTGTACATGAGTAAAAAAATGAGAGTTGTGGAGATGAAAAGGCTTAGGTGGATGCGTGGACACAGTAGCCTGGATAGAATTAGGAATAAATGTATCAGGGATAAGACAGGAGCAACACTAATAGCAGAGAAGATGTGAAAAGCTCGCCTAAGATGGTTTGGACACGTACAAAGGAGACCATTAGAGGCACTTGTTAGGCGTTGTGAGTCTAATCACTAGGCATGTTAAATAAGGGAGGGGTAGACCAATAAAGACTTGGAATTAAACTATAAGAAAAAACATGATTTACTTAGGCATTAGTGATATTATGACACAAGATAGGGAACAATGCCGAGAAAGGATCCATATAGCTAACCCCACTACAGTAGGATAAAGTCTTGAATCTTGTCGTTGTTGTTGTATTTTGGTTACAAAAACTTCTTTTAGTGACCAAAATGATTTCGTAAATAAATATGCACATTTAGTGACGAAATGGTTTTGGTCACTAAAGACATTTAATGGTGGGGCTTTTGTGACCACTTTGTGACGAACTAAATTTGATCACAAAATGACTTTAGTGGTCACAATTCAATATTTAGTGACAAAAAAATTAGTCACTAAAAGTCAATTTTCTAGTAGTTCTCATATCCCAATATAAGAATTTCCAGAAGAAAACAAAAGAGATTGTGGCTAAGATCAGTGAAGATGTATAAAAAGTTCGGCATCATTGTCAATAAACTTAAAGGACTGGACAAGTAGATCTCACTCACTGAGATCAATGACAAGTTTCTTATGTGCTTCTCAAACACATGTGACTCAAGAATCTGGGTCATCAGTTAGTCCAGATGGCACAGGGAAATTACTATTGATGTTTTGTTAGGCAAGCTCAAATCCTATGAATTCTATTAAAGAGTAGGGCTAGGTCAGAAGTAAACGACAAGCTCTTTATTCCTAGGGAGAACTCCATTGCTAAAGACTGTTGATGGAGAAGCTTCACACTCTGAAGATGATATGTTCTCCTGGCTAAGAGATTCAAAAGGTGGGTTAAGGCAGAAGACTCCAAAAGAAGAGAAAGGGGCTTCAGCAAGCCCAAATTTGACAAGACCCCAAGCAAGAAAGTTATCTTTTTTGCATGCAAAAATCAGACCACAATGATCCTGATTGTCCTGAAGAAAATAAGGATAAGTTCAGCAAGAAGGAGCACACGAAGCAGTTCTTCAACAAGAAGAACAAGAAGAAAGAAAGTGGTTTCATTGCAGAAACCAAGAGTAACTCTGGTTCAGAGTCAAGAAGAACAAGTGAAGATAAGGTTGTTGCTGAAGAAGCGTGTCTAATGGCTTGGAAAACTTATTCATAGGATGAAGCAGATCAGGTATGTTATTTTGATAATATTGATTTTTCATCTGATGAATTTAAGAAATGTTTCAAATATTTTTGAGATCAATTAGAAGCAAAAAACAAAACATCTCAGAAAAGAAATTAAATTAAGAAAGAGTAGTTAATATAATGATGAACAAATTCAGCAAGACAATCTTCTTAAAATAGAAGTATAGAAGCTTAAACAACAAATAACATAATTAATTAAAGAGAAAACACATTTAAAAGATGAGCTAACAAAGGAAAAAGTCTTTGAGGATTCCTTAAATGGAAGAAGTCAACAGCTCAGGAACATTACTAAAAATCTAATAAAAAGACTTAATCACATGTGACTGGGAGCTCACCCTGCCAGAACAGAAAAATCTTCCAGCACACCTGCATGGAGGAATCATGTATCCTTCATTAAGGCTCAGGACAAGCAACCTATTGTAATATCAGATGATGATCCTAAAAAGATCACTGTATTTAATAGAGTCAGTGTATCTAAAGATAATGGCATTCTAGGAGAAAAATTCATAAGAAATAAAGCCCCAAAATATAAAAGATCTGTGAGTTGGGAGCATGCGTCGACTTCATATCGACGTAACCTATGTTATGCGTCGACATCAGATAGACGTAACCAGAAAGTTGCGCTGGGTTCCAATCGAAAGATCTCCCCAGATCGTAGTTCTAAAATGTTTTTTGATTATCATCTTTCTCAACTTGAATATATTAATTGTTTGAGAAGAGATCATGATGCTAGAAGTTGTTGGTTTAATATAACAACACTCTTTTATCATAAGAGGTATCATGAAAGGCCTTCTTATGCTTTTATCACCCCATATAATGAAAAAAGGAGCAACGGGTCCAAGGTAATCTGGGTCCCAACTAATGTTTAGTTTTCTGTGCAGGTAAAAGATTGCCCTTTCACAAACCAACTGTGAAATTTGGACAATGGATGCTCCAAACACATGACAGGACATAAAAGATTGTTGGGAAACTACAAGGCCAAAAATGGTCCCAAGGTAATTTCTGGTGATTCCGATTATGCCCAGAACGAAGGCTATGATGTGATCAAAATTGCAGATATCACCTTCTCTAAATTAGCTTATGTTGAAGGGCTTCAATATAATCTAATTAACATTAGTCAGTTATGTGATGGTGAATACAAAGTTGTTTTCACCCACAACTTATGCCAAATTGTCAATACTAGAACAGATGCAATTGTGATATCTTGGTCTAGAAAGGGAAATGTATATGTGGTTGACTTCAACTCAAATGATAGAGAAATATGTCTATGCAATGTTGATTTAGACAGAAATGAGCTTTGGCATAGGAAACTTGGTCACCTTAATCATAAAGACCATAGTCAAGCTTGAAAAGGATAATTTGATTAGGGGTTTACCAAAAAGTAAGTATAAAAAACTAAATCCTTGTAGAGCATGTCAGCTGCGTAAACAAACCAAATTATCATTCAAAATAATTGGTAAAAATGATTCTCCTAGAATATTATATTTATAGCATATGAAGTTGTTTTGTCCCCACACCACTCGGAGCTTAGGTGGAAAGTCATACACCTTAGTCATTGTGGATGATTTTTCTAGATTCAGTTTGGTGTTGTTGTTTTTACTAAAAACTAAGTCCGACAGCTTTTGGATTCTCTCACGATTCATTAAACAGGTTCAATCTGAATTCAACACTCAAGTATCTATGATTAGAAGTGATCATGACATAGAGTTTGAAAAGAAACTAATTTGTAGACTCTGTGGGGATGAAGGAATAAGGGAAAACTTTTCAGCTCCTAAAACCCCTCAATAAAAAAGGGTAGCTGAAAGGAAAAAATGAACTCTAATGGATCAGGAAGGACATTATTGGTTGAATCAAATTTTCCTAAGTCCTTCTGGGCTGAAATAGTTAACACAGCCAACTATATTTGAATAGGAGTCTTGCCACAAAACTAAGGTGCCGTTTGGTTGGGCGGTTTGGCTGCTGTGCGGCTGGGACGCACCGCAGATTTTTGTATAAGCGCCGTTTGGCGCGGCTTTCTTTAGAAACTCCTTTTTTTGATAGCCGCAATTTCCTTTTATAGGCTAACCGCGATAAGTTTCCGCGTTCATCCGCATTTTCTTCCTCCCGATAACCTAACGAGCCAGGCGCTGCGCTGCACTGTCTTCCCCGACGGCCGCGCTGAACGCGACGCCTCCGACGGCCGCGCCTCCGACGACAGGAATATCGAGCGGCACCTCCGACGGCCGCGCTGCACTGGCATCCCCAATCGACGACAGGATTCGCGACTCCTGCCCTCTGGCGCGGACTTCTCCGGCGAATCTATCCCGCTCGCGTGCAGTCCCTTTTCCGGCGACGATCCCGTCTTCTATTTTCTCCCGCTAGTCATCCGTGAGTTTCCTTTTCGTTTTATAAATCCCTAGCTTCCATAAATCCCCAATCGGCGACACGGCAGGTGGTGTGGAGGAGATGATCGCCCTACGTAATACTATTACTGATCAGCTGTGTGAGGCTAGATCGTAGAAATTCCTAAATGTATGGATGAACTTTTATTACTGATGTTATGAAAGAACTTTTACTTCGTATTGTCAATGAAAGATTGTATCTTCTCATTATTTAATTGGTTCGTAATTTAATAACTGAAGAAAAAAAAAATCGAAAACTCTTTTTTGTATCCAAACAAACTTTTCGAAAACTCTGTTTTATCCAAACAGTTTTTTAGCAAAACTCTGTTTTCCAGAATCAGCACTTTCTCAATCAGCAACAGCTCATCAGCAGCTTTTCATCAGCAACAGCCCAACCAAACAGAGCCTAAGTTGAAAACACCTTATGAGTTACTGAAATCGAAGCCACACATAGTTTCATACTTTAGGATATTTTATTGCACTTGCTATATTCTCAATAATGGGAAAGTCGTCTTGCCAAATTTCACAAGAAGGCTGATGACAACATATTTCTAGAATATTCATCATCTAGCAAGGCATATACGTGCTACAATAAAAAAACTCTCAAAATAGAAGAGTTCATTCATGTAGTCTTTAATGAAGTTCATTCATTTTCCAAGGGGGAAGAAACTTCCACCAAGAACATTTTGCAGAACAGGTTCCTCTTGTTGGTGAGTTGGAGAAATTGAATATTGAGGAGAATACAAAAGGATCATCTCAAAAGCACCATTATCAGCTGGAATGTGTTGAAGCTAACTCTGATGATGAAGATCTTGCTTAAACAATCATGCGTTCAACAACAAATCTAGTTCAGACTCAAGAGCGGACTGCTGAACAGAAACTGCATGAGAAAATAATTTGAATGAAGAATATGAAGAGATAATCCCTACACTTGGGGAAGCAAGAATAGATCTAGAGAGGACTATCATTAGGGACCTCAATCCCAAGTGATAGGAGATGAAAATTTGGGTGTAATAACAACCCAAGAAATGCTTTATTTATGTGACCTGATGTAGTCCAATGTCTAGATAACTGGGTCCGATGTCCAGATTACTGCAGAAATGATACAGATGACTTGTGAACTTCCTTCTAGAGAAGGTGATACAAAGCTCTCAGATGCAGAGATACAGGAGGTTGAAAAAGATGAACTTCTCTAAAGATAAACCAATTCATTTAAATAAGAATTTTTTTGAAGAATACGATTTTCTTGCTGATATTATGAGAAGGTGCTGATGTGTAAAATCTCAGCACATGATGTCATCCCCAAAGCTCAACTCTATTTGATGGGGGTCATGGTGCTAGGAAAGAGAATTGACTGGAGCAAATGTCTTTTGCACCTCATAGGCCACTAGTATCAAGGACAATGCATACATAACTTTTATGAGTCAGATTCTAAAGCACAACTATCCTACATCATGCAAATCAAAAGAAGTGAATATCCCTCCAGGGAAGAAACTGTCAATTGCTCTGTTTTCAAAAAGAACTAGGCAAATCATCAAACCTGGAACTAAGAAAGAGTCCCCACCACTATCTCCTCAAACTGATCCCCAGAAAGCAACTCCACAAGAAGGCACCATTCTTCACTCTCCGACTCCCATCACATTACCAAATGAACCATCAGCAATACAGTAAATGACAACACTACCTTCTTCTCCAGCCAGAACAAGGGCATCTGTTGCTTCTTCAATTCCTGCCACACACCTTGATAACATTACTCTTCAAGCAATACAAAAGGTCACTGCCTCCCACACTGGCCTTATGGCTGAACATGCCTCACAATACACAACTTCCTTTAAACACATAGAGACTCGGCTTGATAGAGTCAAAGAGTCTGTGAAGGGAGTGCAAGCTAAGTTGACTTTCACTGGTGTCACCAGATCTTTCTTAACCTAACTAGCTCATGAGGTTCAGAAGGGAAAGATGTCTGAGAAAGTCCAGCTCATGGAACCTTTAGAAGAGATTGAGGCCCTAAGTAAAGAAGTTAAAGAAGCTATGATAAGAAAAGTAACTGATGACCAAATGGTTCAAATTTCTACAGTTGCAGTTCAAAGGGAGTCGCCCGTACAGGGGAAGAATGACTCAGGTCATATTTTACAAGTTGCAAGGGAAGCAATGCAAATGGTAAGTGAGATAGAGAATGATCCTGCAATTCAGAGAGAGCTTCAAGACAAGACAAATAAAGATCAACTAGCATCAATACCTAAGAAAGCTGTTCAATTTTCCAGAAAAAGGAAAATCTTCTCTGTGAAAGATGCAGTTTAAAAAGCTCTTAAAGGTAATATATATACTGGAATTCTATACTAGTGAGAGCCATGATGATATTATGTAATAATTCTTCTATACAATTTATTATAGAGCTAATCACTCGGATGTCACTCATGCTTGTCATTTGCATGTATTAATGTCATTTACATATGTTTACTGAAAATCATTATTGGTTTATCATGCTTTAATTTGTAAAATCACAATTGAAACTTAGTAAAATTTATTAAGCTAAATTGGGGGAGATTGTTGGGATAAACCTTTATGAAAACTTAATAAATTATATTAAAAGTGAGTTACATCCTATGTTTATTACTCATGTTGTATAGTGAGGGTAATATGATCATAAGTGTCCTAAGAAGTTAATAGAGTCAAGGGCATGAGCTATGCACACTGAGTTATAAAAGAAAATCAAGAAAAGTCAACATGCGTCGACTAGAAGTCGACGCAACATCGACTTGATGTCGACGCAACATCGACTTGATGTCGACGTTACTACGAATGGAACTCAGAGCAATTACAGATGCCAAGCCGACGCCACTTCAAGATAAAGTCGACGCCACTTCAAAATAGAGTCGACTCATGTATCAATAGGATATCGACGCAACTTCGATAACAGAGTTATTTTATTCTGAAGCAAGAAGTGGACGTAACTATTACATGAAGTCGACGTAGCGTCGAGTAAAGTTTAGAAGTGAAATTTAAGAGAATTGATTTAGGCTTAATCCAAGGGGAAATTTTATGGAATTAATTTAAACAATTCTAATCGTTGGAAGAAGGTCTAAAGAAAATAATTCTCTGTCATATTCAGTGAAGAATTTATAGAAAGACTTTAAATAAGATTTTGAGATTCACTGAAGCAATTTTGGAAGAAAATATCATCATTCCATCTGAAGATATTATTTCAAGAAAGGGACAATCCAAAATGATTCAGAGATCGTATAATCAAAGAAGAAAATGAAAATGGAGAGATAGAGAGCAAGAACAGAAACACGCAGAGCTGACTACCGTTCTTCATCTTCTCCATATTCAATCTTCTCTGATAGTGCTTCAACAAACATTTCAAAAGAATAATCAGAGAAGAATACTGAATCCAAGGCTAATAACTCATGTAAGTTTTCTTCCCGTAAACGGTTCATCAAATTGAAGGATCAAATATGCTTAGTGTCTAACTATTCTCAGACTCTTGCTGAGAGACTCCTCCTAAAGATTTTTCTTCACCACTTTCTTTCTCAATCTTCTTCTTACTTCTCTTGTACTGATTGAGTAAAAAGTTTTTAGAATCCCTTTTCAAGGGATACAGGTTGTGGTTCTGAGAGTCTTCTTGCAAAAATACTCAGTAAGTTGTGATTCAAGATCTCCTTATCAAAAGATCTGGTTGTTGGTTTTAAGAGTCTCCTTATCAAAAGACTCAGACACTGAGATAGTGTATTCCTACCAAGATGGTAGAATAGTGGATGTACCCAGATTTTGGGGAACTATTATAGCTTTGGTGTCATATGTGATTGTGTTTTTTTGTGCTTACTTTTGTTGTGATGTGTTTACTTTTACTGTGATAAATTTCTGGTCAGCAGTCTGTGTGTGCAAATTCTGAGATAACTAAAATTAATTAAGCTCAATTTTTAATTCTCTATTCACTCTCCTCCCATCTAGAGAATTCTAAGAGGATTTATTCAACTGCTCGCACTTTTATAATGCAATATTTTCTTTATTATTAATCGTGATTTGCATAAGCTATTTGCTTGTGAATATTAACTAACGTTCCTCTATTCAAAGGAAAACCTAGTATGCTTGTATGCTTTTAATTACTAAGTCCTCCTTGTTCTAGGTTCTTAACTTTTATGCGTTGTTTTCTATTTGCATTTTAGCATTAGATCACTCCCAGCATGCATACATCATCTTAGGGTCGAACAAGATTAAATTCTTGACACCACACCTAGGGTTTGCATTATTAGTTGTTACTTGTGGATCCCAACTATAAGTCAGATATGGTATTAGAGCTCATAGTTTGGGCAATGTTTATCCTACGTAATGGTAGGTCATATAGAATGTCACTAATGACCGGGAGACTAATTCGAATGAAGAAATGTCACCTGCAAATTTTCAAAGGTTTATCTTAGATTGCTTTGATCAACTAAACGCCAACTTCGATGAACTTAGGCATGAGAAGTGTTATAGATGTCAGCCGACATGTCCAACCAATCGGTCGACATAAATATTTTAGATAGAAAAAGCCATGACATCGACATTTTAAGCAAAAATATCATTTTTAAAAATATCCCCCGATATTTCAGTCTTATCTGATATATCAGGTGATATCTCGCGGCCGATATATCTGCGAGAGTATCAAAAAAATATCATTAATTTTAAGTGTCTGAGCGGTAATACTTGGTTTCGTGCATCTCTCTGAGCCTAGATTCGACGTCATTCTTGTCCTACTCTCATTTGATGTTATTTATGTCATTTACTGTTGTCAACGTCCTTTTTTTGGACAATTTAAAAAAAAGGTATTGTGTATATTGAAAGATCTTATTTTCAAGGTAGCTAGCAACCCAGAGGGGGGGTGAATAGGTTTGTCTAGGTCTTTTGAGTTTCTTTTTACTATCTTGTTGTTTCCTTTTAGCTTTCAGCTTAGGGTGATCTAAAACTTGTCTTTAACACCTACAATTAAGAAAAAGAAAAACAAACACACAAAAAGCACACAAGTATTTTATAGTGGTTCCCTAAAATTATGGGTACATCCACTCTCTTCCCACATTGCTAACTTCCAGTTAGTCAAGGAACTTCTCCAAAACAATACTCCAAGTAGAGCTTACAAATCAGATCCCTCAGGATCTCTCAATCTCCTCCAAGACTTACACCTCAGCCACAAGGGCCTACACTCAGTGATACAAATATCACCTATCTCAGGCAATTAAACCCTACCACTCATGCTATGGAGGATAGCCATACCACAGATATGCACACAGAATCTGCCTCAGGCATAAGTGCCCTACTTCTCAGTGAGTAAAACTCGCCTAACTTAGATCCCAGCAGGATCCTACACTCAGAGAGGAACCCTATCCGACAGCTCAGGAAAATTTGTCTTACCTCAGGCCTAAGGTCCTACAACTCAGATCCAGAAGGATCCTACAACAAGAGATAATTTAATATACTTTGACACAGAGAAATTTTTGTGTCAACAACTAGAGCTAAGAAATTTCTGCTCTAACTCTCCTCACAGCAGAGAAAAAACTTTGTTGGGAGATCTCAGAAGCTTACTCCTGAACTTGTTGTAGAAGACTAAAGATCCGTTGATTTAGAGTCTTCAAACAGCTAACTGAACCAGCCAAAGGCTGAAGGTTCTTCTTTCTTCAGAACTATTTCTGATCCTGCTGTTGAAGATAGAGACTGCACGGCTATCTGAACTTTACTTGCTGGAGAGCTTCAAGCTTTTTACATGCAGCAATGACGAGGAAGATGAAGTCGGTTGCTATCCTTTTTTAATTGAGTCAGCCCTAAAAAGGTTGTTCTTGTCTTGGCCCCATCTAATCCTTTGGTAGTTCGTCGATCAACGACTCTAAGAGATCAGTGAGTCCCACTTGCAGCTTCCAGCTGCGGCTTGCTTTAACGGAAGAAGACGTACAATAGCTTCGCGACAGGTTTTGTCATGTTCTATAACTTCTCTGTACCTGATTTGAACTTAGTTGACTTTGTCGATTTTGCTGACGTCAGCACCTGTGGACTTAGCCAAAATCGAACATCAGTAGAATAGGCGTTGAGAGAAAGAGCTTCACTCAACGCCAAAACACTTAGACAAATTTCTGTCTGTCTAGGCGTTGAGAGCGTTGAGTAAACAACCTCCACTCAACGCTTTTTGCCTTAGAAAATTCTTCCTGCTTCTCTGGCGTTGAGAGCGTTGAGTGTGTCTTCATCACTCAACGCTTTTTGCCTTAGAAAAACTTTCTACAACTTAGGCGTTGAGAGCGTTGAGTGAGCACGTCTCACTCAACGCCTTTTGCATTAGCCAAATTTCTGTGTTTAAAAACACTGGCTTTGACTGACTGAGTGTTACTCAACACTTAAGAGGTTATGGCGTTGAGTGAATGACCTTCACTCAACGCCTGTGCACTTAGCCACATTTCTGCCTCTTAAACCTTAGGCTTTGACTTGTCTCAGCCAGCCTCACTTAACTCTAAACTAAGTTCGACGAATGCTGAACTGAGTTCGACGAACGGTGAGCTCAGCTCGACGAACTCTGAACTTAGTTCGACTAACTTAGATTCCAGTTTGACTCACAGCCTTTTTGTTGTATGGCGTTGAATGAGTTGACGTCACTCAACGCCTGTGGACTTCGCCACTTTCACAGCTTGCCACTGTTTTGGCTTTGACTGTACAGGCTACACTCAGCGCTATAAGTCATCTGGCGTTGAGTTAGTTACCTTCACTCAACGCCTGTGGACTTAGACAGATTTTTGTCAGCCCACATCTTAGGTAAGTGTTTACCTGACTTAGCCACTTAGGCTACCTGTTTCATCACTGCCATCTACAGATATATGTATATTATTGACAAGATTGACTTCCTCAAATCTAGGACATTGTGGGCAATGAACCCAATAATCTCCCCCTATTTGAGGAAGTCAAAACTCTTAAGCAAGTCAGTCAATGAAATACACAGAACCATGCAGCAATAAGCATAATAACATAAAACTATATAATTGAGAAATGATCTATAATTACCACACTTCCCAGCCTGCAAAGTGGAACATCACTGCACCTGCTTCCCCTGAATTGTTGCTACCACACACTTGAACATAATCTGATCATCTGATAATCTTTTCCTCCCCCTTTTTGATTTCAACAAATAGCTGGTAGGATTCATCTGATCATCTGATTATCTTATCATCTGCTCCCCCTCAATTAGGCAGCAGTGAATTGTTGGAATAGTGTTGGACATGCTCCCCCTCAATTATAGAATCTTCATTTCTTTAAAGAATAGTTCCATCTGCAAAATATTAAATAGCTTGCAACCAGATGAGGAGCAACTGAAGCTATACTAAGTTTAACATACCCAACTCAAATTTGAAGATGTTAAACTTGGCTTCATCTAGTGGCTTAGAGAAGATGTCAGTCACTTGCTTATATGTTGGAACAAACTCAAGGGTGATGTCTTCACATTCCACATGCTCCCTAATGAAATGATATCTAATCTCTATGTGTTTAGTCCTGCTATGAGAGACATGATTCCTAGCAATTGAGATTGCACTAGTGGAATCACAGAATAGAGGAGTTCTACTTATCTGGAGGTTGTAGTCTTGAAGCTGGTGCTGGATCCACAGCAACTGAGCACAGCAGCTACCTGCAGAGATGTACTCTGATTCTGCAGTTAATATTGCAACATTGGTTTGTTTCTTGCTGCTCCAAGATACCAGCCTCCCTCCCAAGAACTGACAAGTGTCAGATGTGCTCTTCATATCCTCTTTGCAGCCTGCAAAATCTGCATCTAAATAACATGTTAGTTCAAACTCCTCATTCCTAGGGTACCATAGGCCAAGATCTGGAATGCCCTTAAGATACCTCAAAATTCTCTTAACTGCAGAATAGTGAGATTCTTTAGGGCAAGCCTGATACCTAGCACAAACACATGTAGCATACATGATGTCTGGCCTACTTGCAGTCAGATATAGAAGAGAGCCAATTATCCATTTATATAAAGTTTCATCAACAGGTTTCCCTGCCTCATCTTTGCCTACAAGCATACTTGACTCCATGAGAGTTCTCATGGTGGAGGAGTTCTCCATGCCAAATTTTTTTATCAACTCTCTAATGAACTTAGACTGGGATATGGACAATATATCATCAGTCTGTCTTACCTGGAGGCCCAAGAAGAACTTAAGTTCACCTATACTGCTCATCTGAAATTTCCCCCACATAAGTTCAGCAAACTTTTTGCAGAGGTTGTATCAGTAGATCCAAAGATAATGTCATCCACATATATCTGAACTAGGATGATCTTACCCTTAGATTCCCTTAGGAATAGGGTTTTGTCTATTTTCCCCCTTGAGAATTTGTTCTCAATGAGGAAGCTAGACAAAGTCACATACCATGCTCTAGGGGCTTGCTTCAGCCCATATAGAGCTTTCCTAAGTCTATAAACATAATAAGGTGAGTTAGGAATAACAAAAGCTAGAGTCTGATCAACATAGACTTCCTCTTTTAAGTCACCATTCAGGAAGGCTGACTTCACATCCATCTGGTAGACCTTGAATCCCGTGTGTGCTGCATATGCAAACAACAATCTGATGAGCTTCAATCTTGCTACAGGGGCAAAGGTTTGATCAAAATCAATGCATTCTTCTTGCCTGTACCCCTTAGCTACTAGTCTGGCTTTGTTCTTAACTATAATGTCATTTTCATCAAACTTATTCTTGTAGATCCACTTGACTCCAATGACATTATGACCATGTGGTCTGAGAACCAGCTTCCAGACCTTTCACCTCTTAAACTGGTTCAGTTCCTCCTACATAGCTCCAATCCAATGCTGGTCTATGTTGTACTCTTCAAGCTTCTTGGGCTCCACTTGGGATAGAAAGCTTGAATACATGACTGTGTTCTGACTTCTGCTCCTTGTTATTACTACATGGTTTGTTTCACCAATAATTTGGTGTGCTGGATGATCTCTTATGTGCCTGACTGCTGGTGGCAGTCTTCTTTCAGCAATAGGTGTAGCTTCAGGTGTAGCCTCTTGTTGATATGTATCCACTCCCAGTGTGTATGGTAGATCTTCTGGAGTATCCACTTCATCTTGGATAACTGGTGATGTTTCCTTGATGGTTAGTTTGTTCATCATCTGTTCTATACCTGCAATACTATAAGAGGAGCTAGGCAGCTCACTGTTAATCATAGTAGACTCATCAATGATTACATGAATTGATTCTTCTACAACTTGGCTTTTCAAGTTGTATATCATATAGACTTTGCTATGATTGTTGTACCCAACAAATATTTCATCAAAAGACTTGACAGCAAACTTAGTCACATAGGACTTGTCATTGTGAAGCACAAAGAACTTACTACTAAAGATTCTGAGATAGCCCAGATTTGATTTTCTGCCCTTCAAGATCTCATAAGTAGTCTTCTTGTGGTTTTTGGTGATAGAGGCTATATTGAGGACATGACATGCAGTATTTACTGCATCAGCCCAGAAATATTCTGGGAGAGATGTATCACTCAACAGTGTTCTACAAGCCTCTATGAGAGTCCTATTTTTCCTCTCAACTATCCCATTTTGCTGGGGTGTTTTAGGTGAAGAGAATTCTTGATGACTCTCATGCTCTTCACAGAACCTTGTCATACTATCAGACTAGAATTCAGTCTCATGGTCACTTCTGATTTTGATCAGAGAACTATCAAGCTCATTCTGAATTTGCTTGACAAATCTCATGAAGACATCAAGGGTCTCATTTTTTTTCTTAAGAAAAAACACCTAGGTAAACTTGGAATAGTCATCAACTACCACAAGGGTGTAGACTTTCCTACCAAGACTGTGAACTGGCATAGGACCAAATAGGTCCATGTGCAAGAGGTATAAGCACCTCACAGAGTCTTTGGTTTCAATGGCCTTGAAAGAGACTTTTGTCTTCTTGCCCTTTTGACAAGCTGAACAAATGCCCTCCTTGGAGCACTTCACATTGGGGTCATTCCTAACTAGCTCTTGACTGAAGAGCTTGTCAATAGTCTTCTAATTCAAATGGACTAGCCTCTTGTGCCACTGGACACAGTAGGAGACTTTCTCATTTGTCACTAGACAGATAGGAGAATCTGTGTCTAGACATAGAAAATTTAAGAAATAAACATTTCCACTCCTAGTGTCTGTCAAGATGACCTCTTGGTCACTTGATCTCCTAATTAGGCACTCATTCTTGTGGAAGACAATAACATAGCCAAGATCAGAGAGTTGGCTTATGCTTATAAGGTTGTGTTGCAATCCTTCAGCATAAGCCACCTTGGTGATGGTGGCTATGTCATTGGTAATTTTACCATATCCTCTGGTTACACCACTATCTGAACCACCAAAGATGACTTTGGGTCCATCTTTTACTGGAGTAAACTCCTTCAAGTTGCTCCTTGTTCCAGTCATGTGCCTGGAACAACCACTATCCAAGTACCATATAGGAGTATGACCACTTGGACTATCCTGCAATACACAGTTTACTTTACCTTAGGACCCCAATATCTCTTGGATCCTAGGTGCACATTAGTATGAAACTGAACATGTTCACCAGCAGAATTTCTCACTGGTGCACTGACCCTAGCTCTGGCCACATTGGGATTGTGCCAGCAGTCAATGGCAAAATGTCATATCTTACCACAGTATCAACAATCATGTATGTTATATCTTCTCTTCTGTGTAGACCCTGTGGCTTGGTTAGCAGCAGTCTTAACAGGAGGAAGATGTGTTGCAACCCTTTTCTGATTTCTTTCAGCTAGAATTTAACTGAAGGTAAGTCTTTTAGCTGGCTGATTTGGTCTGCCCTGAGTGCTAGCAGCAGCAAGGTTCTTTTCAGAAAGCATGCTTCTGATAGCTTCAGATATGCCTAGATCATCCTGACTCTTAGACTATCCCTTAGTCTGAACCTTTGTTGTCAGACTCTGAGCCTTGGCTGTAGCAACATTCTTAAGTGTTGGTGCTGAAGCACCAAAAACAAATGGTCCTGGTTGGCCCATCTGAAATTTCTTATGGACAACCCCAATGACACTCACCCTGCTAGAGCTTTAACCATGGCAGTGAACATCTTTGTTCACCCCTGAGAAACAACCCTTCTCCCAGTGACCACAGGAGCTTTCTTGGTCATACCTGTTAGAAGGTAACAAAACTTTTCAAAAAAGAATGGGAGGCATGGAAAAAATAGGCTGAGCTGGAGTTGGAACTTTGCCCTTCCTTATGGAAGGAGCAACTCTTGTGCTTCCCTTGAATCTCAACCCCTTCTTACCCTTCTGAGAGGAGGTGTCTATCAAGGGTAGCACTGTACTTGGCTTATAATAGCTAGCCACTATTCTTTCTCCTTCTCAAGCTTATCTTCAAGCTCCCTGATGAGACAGTTCTTGTGCTCGATGGAGGCTATTTGGATGTCCAAGAGGGACTTCAGTTGACTTATTTCCCTAGTTTTATGATCCAGCAGATTAGCTGTTACAGTCTGCTGGGCAACTGCAAGCTTAAGAGATGAAATCTTTTAGTTTGCTTCTTAGACAACTTCTTGTCCTTCTTGAAGGCATTCAGAAGTTCTCCATACTGATTGACATCTCCTTCAGATCCAAAATCTTCTTCACCATTGGGTGAAGAGGCTTCTGAGCAAGGACTGGTCTCATACTCAGACAGAGAAGCAGAATTAGGTAATGAATGTACCTTTCTTTGACCAGATTGATCCTGGCTGTCCTCTTCATTTGTCATTGTCATCAACCCTCTATAGCTGTAGGCATCTTCATCCTCCTCTGAGTCACTGTCTGATAGTGTCAGATGGGCTCTGATTCCTATCCTCACTTGAGGATTGACTTCTCCTGCTGCAACAGCTTTATCTTTAGCAGCAGCAACTAGCCCAATGTAGGCTTCCTCTTCTTCAGACTCAGAAGATGATGAGTCTGTCCAACTATTTTCCTTCTTAGCAATGAATGACTTCTCCTTCTTCCCTTTGTATTGATGTTGCTTCTTTTCCTCAGCCTCCTTCCTCTTCTCTGGGCAGTCAGCTATCATATGCTCAGGCTTGCTGCAGCAGTAGCAAACTACTTTAGAAGAGCTATATTATTAGGTTTGGAACCAAACCTGTCAGTCTTGGATTGATTCTTCCTGTAATGAGTGGAATTGGAAGGCCTCTTCTTCCAATGCTTCTTCTTCATCAGCCTCTGGAGTTGTCTGGAGAAGGCTGCAAAGTCTTCATCAGACATGCTGCTGTCTGATGCCTCTGAGTCTGAGCTATCTGACTCAGCTGGTCTTCTTGGTGGAGAAGGAATCCTCTCCTTGCCCTTCCTTGTGCTTTCTGCTCTGAAGGCCAAGGACTTTTCCTTGGCCAGGGATTTGTTGGTAGCCTCCTCCTCCTTCCTGGCAGCTAGCTGCATCTCATAGGAGAGCAGCTTTCCAAACAATATTTGGGGAGGACTGTCAGCAAGCTTAGCCACCTCTCTTATGGCACAGATAATAGTATCTCAGTCTCTAGTGAGAGATCTGAGAAACTTGTTATTTATTTCATAATTATTGATGACCCTTCCATAGGTCTTCAACTCATTTATGATCCCGAAGAATCTTTCATAACAAGCAGTTATGTTCTCCTTCAAGTTTTGCCAGAAAGCCTCATACTCTTGGTTGAGCAAATACTTTCTATCATCCCTTACCTCTTCAATACCCTTCATGTAGACCACAAGGGTGTCCCACATCTCCTTGGAGGTCTGGCAGTGAACCAAGTTCAGAAAAGTTGAGTCATCTACTGCACTGGCAATGATGTTCTGTGTTCTCTTGTCATTGCCAAATAAGGGTGGCCCGGTCCAACGTACGAGATTCATACTTTATGAAGACTAATTTCGTGTATTTTACATAACCTAAAATAGTATTACATGTTAAATACTTTCAGTTAACTCAAATTTATCATTTGTTTTTCTGCTCTGCCAGCCTCAAGAGATAAAAACTGCAATATGACTACTACCACCGACAATAATTATGAATACTAAGACGAAGTTTGCAAAGAGAGTACAGAGAGATGGCCTGATGGTCCGCGTACAGAAGTTGAAAAGCTAAGATGACCTCAACTTTGGTCATTTCGGAGTATGTTTTCGGTGTCTGGATGTTGGCATCCAGAGCAGAGACCTTCATAGGAATGACAAGTCCCTCCCTATCTGTTGCAAAGATCCTTGGATCATAGGCTTCAATAATTAGCCTCACCATATCATTTCATATTCCAAAATACTCCTTCCTGAAGATGGGGGAGTTTCATGGAACTCAGCTCTCTCCAAAGCCCATGATCACTTAATTGCAGCTACCTTTGGAGATCACTAAGATCGTTAAATTCCTTTTGAGCAACTTCCCTCTGATACCACTTGAAAGATCTCATTTTCAAGGTAGCAACCTAGAGGGGGGGTGAATAGGTTGGTCTAGGTCTTTTGAGTTTCTTTTTACTATCTTGTTATTTCCTTTTAGCTTTCAGCTTAGGGTGATCTAAAACTTGTCCTTAACACCTGCAATTAAGAAAAAAAAACACACAAAAAACACAAGTATTTTATAGTGGTTCCCAAAAATTATGGGTACATCCACTCTCCTCTCACCTTGCAAACTTCCAGTTAGTCAAGACACTTCTCCAAAACAATGTTCCAAGGAGAGCTAACACCTCAGATCCCTCAGGATCTCTCAGTCTCCTCCAAGACTTACACCTCAGCCACAAGGGCCTACACTCAGTGATACAAATATCACCTACCTCAGGCAATTAAGACATACCACTCAGGCTATGGAGGATAGCCATACCACAGATATGCACACAGAATCTGTCTCAGACACAAGTGCCCTACTTCTCAGTGAGTAAAACTCACTTAACTAAGATCCCAGCAGGATCCTACACTCGGAGAGGAACCCTCTCCTACAGCTCAGGCAAATTTGCCCTACCTCAGGCCCAAGGCCCTACAACTCAGATCCAGAAGGATCCTACAATAAGAGATAATTTAATTAACTTTGACACAGAAATTTCTGTGTCAATAACTAGAGCTGAGAAATTTCTGCTCTAACTCTCCTCACAGTAGAGAAAAAAACTTTGCTGGGAGATCTCAGAAGCTTACTCCTGAACTTGCTGTAGAAGACTAAAGATCTGTTGATCTAGAGTCTTCAAACAGCAAACTAAACCCGCCAAAGGCTGAAGGTTCTTCTTTCTTCAGAACTATTTCTGATCCTGCTGTGGCAGATGGAGACTGCACAGCTATCTGAACTTTTCATGCTGGAGAGCTTCAAGCTTTTTACATGCAGCAATGGCGAGGAAGATGAAGTCGGCTGCTATCCTTTTTGAATTGAGTCAGCCCTAAAAAAGTTGTTCTTGTTTTGGCCCCATCTCATCCTTTTATATTTCGTCGATCAACGGCTCTAAGAGATTAGTGGGCCCCACTTGCAGCTTCCAGTTGCGTCTTGCTTTAACGGAAGAAGACGTACAGTAGCTTCGCGACAGATTTTGTCGTGTTTTGTAGCTTCTCCGTACCTGATTTGAACTTAGTTGATTTTATCGATTTTGCTGACGTTAGCACCTATGGACTTAGCCAAAATCGAGCATCAGTAGAGTAGACGTTGAGAGAAAGAGCTTCACTCAATGCCAAAACACTTAAACAGATTTATGTCTGTCTAGGCGTTGAGAGCGTTGAGTGAACAAGCTTCACTCAACGCTTTTTGTCTTAGCAAATCTTCCTGCTTCTCTGGCGTTGAGAGTGTTGAGTGTGTCTTCAGCACTCAACGCTTTTTACCATAGAAAAGCTTTCTGCAACTTAGGCGTTGAGAGCGTTGAGTGAGCTTGTCTCACTCAACGCCTTTTGCCTTAGCCAAATTTCTGAGTTTAAAAACACTGGCTTTGACTGACTAAGTGTTACTCAACACTTAAGAGGTTATGGCGTTGAGTGAATGACCTTCACTAAACGCCTGTACACTTAGCCACATTTCTGCCTCTTAAACCTTAGGCTTTGACATGTCTCAGCCAGCCTCACTTAACATCACAGAAAATTATAAATGCAATAGCATGAAAAACAAAGATAAATGTGATCTTCACGTCAATGCTCCACATGAAGCATCAATGTACAGTATACTTAAGATATCTAATAAGGCCGTCTATGCCTACTAATCATACGCAGAGGGAAATTATAGCTTTGTTCTTTTTTAATTTTGGTAGATTAGAAAATTAAATTACCATTGGATCTTGTTTGGATTAACCATCCATGTCCCCAGTAAAATTCCATTACAACACCAAACCAAATGTAGGAGTGTTTCTGAAGACCTTAATTGAAACTAATCTCTTCTTTCCATTGCAACATTAACCATGGGCCTTACGCCCATGTGAAACCTTCAATCCCTGGATGTATATAAATCCATCGACTAGGGTAGACCTAATTATATAATCTGGGTACTAAAGACTAGATCACTTATAAAGAATTAAATATATAGTGCGAACCAAGCCTTTCAGGACCCCACAAGATTTAACTTACCTTTCATATATTCTCAAAACTTCCAAACCTCAATAACATAAATAAAGACAGTCAACACATAAATCCAATACCTGCTTAAATTCTTTCCATCTCAGGCGGTACCAAAATTGCTAAAACAATTTGTTTATCTTTCATTGACAATTGAATGTAATAGAAATCTCTTACATTTCTATTGTACCGTACTCGACCACATTTCTTCCAGTTATAGAAATACAATATCATGCAAGCTTAAACTCTAGGAATCTCCTTTTGAACTATCCATGGCAATTTTAAAGTCAAATGACTATATAAATTACTTTTCATATTCCATTGCAATGTTGGGGAAAGTGACTAGCATGCATAAATAGAAATGTAAAGGCACCTGATAATGCAGCCACTTTGCAAGGCTTTACACTGCCCAAGGAATGAAGGTAAATCCTTGAAATAAAAATCTGCATCATATCCAATAAGATTCAATTAAAAAATTTTCAAAACAACCAAAGTTTTCTCACCTGAAGTTCAACATGGAATTAAATCAAAATAAAAGATCAGGTATGCCAGTATAATGTGCAAAGAGGATATATTTCAGGTACGAACCATCAATAATGAACCTTTAAAACCTCCATGGGTACCGATAAGTAGTTATCAGAAAACTCACTGCAAAAAAAATTGGGATTGTGCAATCACCATGCAGAGAGAAAGAAACTTTACCAACAGAAACTGTTCTACACCACTGATAGAGTGATGGTTTTAGAACAAATTCAATATTTATAGCATTATCTGATACTGATCTACACAATCAAAATATCACCTCCACCGCCCTATATATTAAGGAGAAGGTGATGCGGAGCAGAGACGAGGACGCGTTTTGGGCCCGTTCGGGGCTGATTTGGCAACTCTCCATACATGGCGTGCCCGGATCGACGATCGGGCTCCGCGATTGCGTCCGGAGCATCGCCGCGAGTCAAAATACTATATTACTTTATTTTTTTCAGTTTATTTTGATGTATTTTTATGGGCGAACCCACCGGCCAATCATAGCCGTTGATGGGGATGCTCTAGCCTCTCTTTTATTATAAATAGGATGTAGAGGGGCTGAATTCAGGCATTGCAGAATTTTGGAGACTCTTTTTCCCGCATTCCAGCGATCACTCCCCGGTGCCGACGCCGTAGAACCCTAGGTGATGACTCCTAGGTGCTCAAACTCCTCCCCAAGGTACTACCTATCCATAGCCCTCATTCTCCCCCCTAGCCGCCACCTCCACAGCCTTCAAACAGCAGCCCTTTTCCCGAATACATACACTGCCCAGAAGAAATTCCTCTTTGCATTTACTGTGGATTTATTAAATTCACTGTTCATCCCTATCCTTTCTCATTAATCCACCGCCGGCCTACTGTTTTCAACCCAGCCGCAGGCTTGCAACCTTTTACCCTCCAGATCGCCGCCCCTTTTCTTCCCCTCCAGCAAGTCCGGCCGCCCATTCCCCCTCCCAGCAAGCCCTCCTCCAGCCCTTCCTCCGCCTTCCAGCACACCCGCCGCCTAGCCCTCTACCATCCAGCAGCCACCCGGCCACCCACAGCCCTAGCCGATTACCCCTAATCACTCCCTCACGTGGATCCACTTCCCAAATCCTCTAAAATTCTAGATCAGTCCAGATCTAGAGTTTTAGCGCCCGATCCGTTATTTCCTCCACCCGTTCATCACCCCCTCACCCGGATCCGATCCCAAAATATCGGATCCACCCTACCCCGCCCGGATCTCCCTCCTAGTGGTCGGATCTATCCATTTCCGGCCCGATCACCCCACCTTCCGCCGAGGACAGCCACAGCCATCATCGTCGCACCTCCGATTCCACGTTTGATCGCCGATCTACTCATCCGGTTCCAAATCTTCAGTGTCTCGGCTCAACCCTCTACATTGTGAGCATTTGTGGTATTGTATTCTGTGACTTGACATTTTCATTTGGTATTTTATCATATTGTGCTGGGATTATTGTTGGCTAGAAATTGGTTCTTTTATGCTAACAATTGCAGGAGGAATTATTCGCTGCGCGCTTGCTTAGGCCCTCCGAGCGGAGAAAGTCGTTGTCAAATTGCTAAAAATTAATTGTTTGCTTCTTTATTTTGATTAACTGCGTGGTGCTATTACTCTTCATTGCTAAAATTAATTGTTGTCGTCATCCGACTGTCGCATTGCATTTAGATGTTGCATTAGCATATTCCCCGCACCTACACGTAGAGTTCTAGCGCCCGAGCACCACTAGCCTACCCCTACATCAGAAGGTACAACAGATTACAAGATGAAGGCAATAGGAGCAATCTGATGGCGATCGACGACACGCGCACGCCTATTCCCGCAGGAGGCGGTGATCGATGACCCGGTTGGGCGATCAGAGTCCGCGGATACGCCCAGAGGGTCGTTCCAAGCCAGTTTCATATATTAATTTTTATTTTCATGATGTATTTAGCCCCCGATCGGGCCGAGCAATTATAGTTGTCCGATCGGGAGCCCTAATTTTGCTCTTGCTTTTCTCTTATAAATATTCATATTGGTGGACGGCTCAAGGGATCAAGTTGCGGAAGCAGCAACTTGTCGGTCCTTGTTTCAGTGGATTCCGAGACCGTGGTTTCCGCTCCGCTCCTGCTCCGCCAGCCCGACATCTTCCCCTTCCCGTCTAGGTACCGCCTCCCTCCTTCCCCGTCTCCCTGTTGCAGCATGCCGCCCCTTCTCCTCCCCTTCTCCCGGCCTCCCGACGCACCACCATGCCGCTCCTAACCCCGATTCCCTACTCCCCGCCATTTTCCTACAACTCCTCCAACTCCCCGGCCAACCCTAATCCCATTCCCGTCCACTAACCCGCCGGACTCATCTTCCCCACGATCTCCATCCAACACCCAACCCGCCCCCTACCCCGATCCCTTAGATCCGCACTCCTCCCACCCAACCACCGCAGATCTCCCTCTCCCCCTCCCAAGTAACCCCAAACTCTACCTTTCCACCTTACCCGCAGCCCACCGTGGAGCCACCATCTACTCGGAGGGACCCCGCCCACGATCCTTCGTCCCGAAGTCGAGCCGCCGTATGCACAAGCGAATCAAGGTAATAGTGTTTTAGTACTCCTATTGGACGTCATTGGTATTGAACTATTGTTGTGGTTTTGGGAATTACTATATGCCATTGTGCTTGATTTTGTCATGTGATTTGCGGGACAAATCCGGCGCACTTCAATCGAAAACGCGCCTCACTTTGTTGGTTAATCATAGTTGTTTCTTAACGGCTTAAATATTGTTTGATTGTGCTAGTCGTGCCCAAGCGTTGCCAAAAGAAAATTGTTACTAGTCAGTAGATCTCTATTTTGGATAGTTCTCATGTTTTCACCCAGACGACATTTAGATCATAGCTCCATTTAGGCTGCATTTTGACGTGTCCTTGTTTTGTTATCCGGTCCTCCACTACATCACAATCTCCCATAGGTCCATGTTGGCATTAGCAGATTATGTTTTATTGCCTGATTTTTCTTACTCTTTGTGAAAGTTTGAAATAAAATAATTTATTATTCAAAAACTTCAATTAATTACATGAGAGTTATCCTCTTTTATATAGAGTAGTAGAGTAAGAGGTATGTACATTTGAAGATGTGGGGCTAAATACAAGGAGGAAACCTGCAATGGGCCCCTATGTGAGCTTTTGATCTTGGGTTTTATCACTCACACTCAAGTTAGAGCATATACGTCGATGATTCCCAGCTTGATACAAATATTTGAAAAAGAGAAAACTGGTTTGGTGAGTGTGTCGATCAACTATTTTACCCTCTCGAGGGTATTTCGGTCTTTTCTTTTCCCCTTACTCAATATATGTATGAGTAAAGCGAACTTAATAAATTATTATTCTGTTTTCCTCTCAACTCGGTATCAGAAGAGAGAAAAGAAAACCCTAATTTGCTCGTGCTCGCTTCCGCTGCTCGTGCTCATTTTCGTCGCCCAAGCTCGCTTCTCCGTTGTATTAAGGTTCCTTCGATGCTCCTCCGCGGCCCTCTCGCCGGCGGTTGTGCACGCAGAAGGAGACCGCCGCCTCTCCTTATGATGTGTGTCGACTTGCCGTTGTCATTCCTTACCTCTGTCGTTCCGTTGCGGCCCTCTCGTCGGCGGTTCCTTGCCTCTGACGTTCTCATCGCGTGTTCCTCAACCTGATCCGGGCTCGATCATCTTTGGACGACGGTGCCTCCGATCCAGCAACGTCGACCTGCATCTTCTTCATCTCTGGACGTCGGTCTGCATCCTCTTCTTTAGACGACGGTGCCTCTGATCCAGCAACGTCGATCTGCATCTTCTTCATCTTTGGACGTCGGTCTGCGTCCTCTTTTTCTCTGGACGCCTCCTCCAACAACATTGGCTTCTCCAAGATCTCTAGGATCTCCATCTTCTTCTCCGAGCTCTAACGTTGTCTGTTGTCCTCGTCTCCTGCCTTCTCGAGGCCATCTGTTTCCTTCTAAGCATGTTTATTGCCACTGTTTTGTGTTGATTCTCCGCCGCTTTCTGTTGTTTGCTCATCATGGGGGGATTCACCAGCAACAGTTGATTCTTCCACCTCGTCGGGTGTTGTGACGCCACAGATGGGTGACCCTCAGCGGCCTCATGGTCACGCTGGCTCTTTGGAGATCACCATTGTTCCCCTAGATGAGACGAATTACCTTGAATGGTCTCGTACGACTCAACATGTCATTCGCAGTCATCAGATGTTCACACATATAGATGGGACAATCGTGACACCTCCTCCGCGTGATCCTACTTTGCGGCGATGGGATTCTGAAAATTCTCAGGTTGTCTCGTGGCTCCTTCATTCCATGTCTCCGAAGGTTTAGTAAAGTTACATGTTGACGGACTCGGCCAATGAGATCTAGACTTGGGCACGCAAAACATACTCTCAGATTGGAAATTCCACTCAGATTTATGAGCTGACGCGTCGTATGCTAGAGTTAGGTCAGGGATCCATGACGGTGTCTAATTACTTCTCTGAGTTCGAGCGTATCTCTCAGGAGTTGGATTACTTTGAACAGTTTACTCTCGCATGTATTGTTGATGCAGTCCTGTTGCAGAAAAGGGACGAACCATTTCGTCTACATGTTTTTCTGATGGGTTTGAACATGGAAATGAATATGGTTCGGACTAATATTCTACATCGATCTCCCCTTTCAATCTATTCCGGAGGCCTTTAGCATGGCCCTTGGCGATGAAAATAGTCGGAGGTCCCTCAGCACGACTGTTGCTCCTGATCGCTTTGCCTTTACTACTGTTGGTTGAGGTGGTTCCAACCATACCAACGTTGTCCCTACTTGTGATTACTGTAGCCGCAGGGGCCATACTCGGGATATGCGCTTCAAGCTCCATCCTCACCTTGCTCCATCTGGACCTAGTCGGGACGTGGTCGTGGACCAGGACGATGGGGGGGAGGGGAGGGAGCTTGACAGAGTGGTTCTCTCCCTCATGATGCTACATACTCCATAGAGGTCCATGATGACCATCTTGGCAAGCCCCCAGGACATTTTACTCTGGATGAATTGGATGCTCTCTGTTGTCTCTTACACTCCCAGCCAGACACTACCTCTGGTACTACTACTTCCTTTGCTACTATTTCCATGCCCAGTGTTAATGTTGACGTGACACCTCCGTTTGAGTGGATCATTGACTCGGGAGTCACCGATCACATGACCGGTTGCTCCTCAGGTTTTTCTTCCTGCACTCCCTTGTTTGGAAAGGACAAGGTTATCTCCGCAAATGGCACCTTGCCCCTATTACAGGAAAAGGAAACATTTCATATTCCTACTCGATTCCCCTATCTTCTTTCTTGCATGTTCCTTATTTTTCTCGCTGTCTACTTTCAATTAGCAATATCACTCTGTCTCTTAAATGTTTTGTAACATTCTTTCCTGATTCTTGTGTTTTTCAGGAACAGGCTACGAAGCGGATCATTAGCAGTGGTAGGAATCGCGGTGACCTGTACTATCTGGATTCTACTACTTCGTCCCTTGCCTTTTCATCTTCCGCCGTTACTGCTGCTGATGCTCGGCGCTGGCATTTGTGTCTTGGACATCCTTCTCCAATCTACCTTCAAAAAATATTTCCTACTTTATTGTCGTTTATTAAAACTTTAACTTGTGATGTTTGCGAAATGTCTAAACATGTTCGACATTCATCGTCGCATTTATCTTCTCCTAATACAACTCATTTTGTTGTTATACATTCTGATGTTTGGGGGTTTTCCTCTGTTTTATCTTTAACTGGTTGTCGTTGGTTTGTCACCTTAATTGATTGTTTTCCCGCACTACTTGGGTTTACCTCTTAAAGAAGAAAAATGAAGTGTTTCTGGTATTTCAAACCTTCCATAAAATTGTGTAAACTCGGTTTAATGATAATATTTGTGTTCTTCGTACTGATAATGAGGGGAATACGATGATCGTGGATCGTTTGGCTCATATCTCACAAGTCATGGAATTATTCATCAAACCACTTGCGTTTACACCTCCACCCAAAATGGTGTTGCTGAACGGAAAAACCGGCATCTCCTTGATGTTGCCCGATGCCTTCTCACCACCATGCACCTCCCGAAATCATAATGGGGTGATGTTATCCTAACGGCTACTCATCTTATCAATCGTCTACCTTCACGGGTTCTAGACTATGCAACTCTTTTATCCTGTCTCTCCTCTACTTCAATTATTCATACCTCTCATCTTCCACCCCGTGCTTTTGGTTATGTTTGTTTTGTTAATATACATCATCCTCATCGTGACAAGCTTGACCATCGGGGTCTCCGTTATGTATTTATTGGCTATTTTGCCACTACAAAAGGGTATCGGTGTTAACACCCTCCTTCAAGACGAGTTTTCTGCACCATGGGCGTCACTTTCCGCGAGCAGGAATCTTACTACTTAGATTTGACTCAATCCACTCGTCAGGGGGAGAATGATGTCATGGATCCTGACTCTACGATTCTCTCCCTATGATTCCTCCTACACCTACCATGTCTTCCACCATAGCTACTCTTCCTACGCCACCTTCGTCCCCTACGACACCTATGTTGTTTTCTCATATATACCATCATCGTCTCTCATCTCTCCTCTTCCTCATGTTTACGTGGGCTGCATTCCTTTGATTCATTAATATCAGAGAAGCTAAAGGGCATGGAAGGCAATCAGGTTTGCTAGTGGATTTTGATGGAAATTAAATCCAGCACTCAATAGAATTGATTTTCTTCATTATTTTTACCTCTGTCCTCCTCCCCTTTCACTTCCCACTTCTCGAGTTCTGGTTCATCAAATCTCTCATTTTAGCTTGGATTTGCAAGATCGAGATGTTGGCTCACTATTCTCTGGTTTACCTCTTAGCTTGGGCTTGCTCGTAACTTCGGTTGGGATCAGTGGTAGCTACTACCGAAAGGCTACTTGCATCGCTTTGTTGGGGTAAAATCTATCGCCCAACCTTCCATATCCAACGACCTCTTGGGGGAGTTCGGCGGAGAGATCGGAGACCGCAATCGGCAGGTTACTAATCCTTCGAGGGCTCGGCGAATAGAGAGCGAGACACGTAAAAAAGAGACCACTGGCAGCGGCGAACACCACTTGCGGCGGGCAATGTTATTGCTCTAGAAAATGATTACAGGAGAGTACAGGCGAATACAAGAGTGAGAAAAGAAAGAAAAGGCAACCAGCAGACACTTGGAACAAGTAACCACACCTACAGCAGGGTAAGTTCTGGCCCCAGTTCGCGTCCTCCCCCAAGAACTCCTGGCCCTTTATCTATAAAAGAGGGTAGGCTGCCCGGACGGTTGGGAGCATTTAATGCAACATTAAATGCACAACCACCCGAGGTAGACGAAGAGTCAGGTGGCGGGAGGCGAGAGAAGATATCGCGTGTGTTGTTATTGAAGAGGACACGTGTGGGCTCTGGCGAGTACCCGTCGTGACTTCTCTGTCGAACAATCGAATAAGCTCCTGGGAGACCGCGCGGACTCTTGGAGCGTGGATGTGTGCGTCCTTGTCGGGGGGGCATGCGGACACACGGAAAGTGCCCGCGAATACTTCTAAGTGCCCGCATGGCTCCTTTGTGAACGGCGTCGATGGACACTAACTGTTGTCGCAGGATTCAGATTAACATGCTAGGCGGTTTCCTGATTGTATTTGTCCCGACTTCTCTGATCTGGATGTTGTTGAGGACTGGCAGGAGTAGCGAGCGAATACTTGCCAAGCAACTGCGCATACCTTTTTTGAGGAGGGGAAAGAGCAACCACCAAATGAATAACCGCCCTCCCGCTAAGTGTCCGCCGAAATTCTTGGTGTTAGAGCGGACTGGGCACTAATTTAAGCGGCCACTTGAGAAGAGATGACGGTCATTGGAGGAGAGACGGCGGTCACTGGAGTAGTCGACAAGCCTCCATCTAGCCGACATAGCTACCGCTCGGCGATAACGCCTACCGCGGCGTGGTAGCCCAATCTAGTCAACAAACCTTCATTAACCAACCGCTTAGGACGATGATGCCCGGTCCGGGGGTCCTGCGGGTGATTGTCGACTTCTAGGTGAACAGATTCCCGCATTTTTATAGTTTCCAAAAACATTGAAAAAATAGAACCACCCAAGAGAATCGCAATTAATTGCTCATGTGTTCTTTCAGCAGGAGAGAAGACAATGTAAAGCGAGCACAACGCAAATGTAAAATTGATATGCCCTTCGAATAATCCAAGCTTCGTTTTCTTTGCATTTACATATTTTATTTCATGTATTTCTTTAGCGCAACTGTTTTAATTTTGCGGATCTTCAGATTGACCATCTGAGGAGACATTAAATAAAAAAGGTCTGGTAATTCACGTAAGTATAACGAGAAGGGCAAGTTTAGGTTATTTAAAGAACCATAAATATTAAATAAAATATTCATATCAGTTAGGAGAAAATTGATGAAGATATTTTGGAAATATACAAATTGAAATTAATGTGTTTTTGGAAGAAAGTGAAAGAGGAAATAAATCCACCTAATTTGGACGGAGATAAAAGAGAAAAAGTAAAGGAATCTATTAAAAAGGCCCCCTTTTACAGTGGAAGAGGCAACCCGGAAGAAGTAAAGGAGAACAACAATCAAATCATTCTCTTTGTATTGTCGATGAGTACCACCCCTCTACCCTAACTGATTTCTTCTTCGGGAGCAAAGCAACACGCCATCGTTTTCCCGCGAACTGGCAGCCGCCCAAAAATTCGATCGAAGGTTTTCCCCTCTCATGCTCCAGTCCACGGTCAAATCACTCGACGTCTTCGACCCCTCCACCCTTCTACGACGCCATATGTTCCTGTTGTGTTAGGAGCACCATCTACCACAGCACCTTGTTCCAGTACTCCCTCTGCTAGCTCAACTCGCCGATTGGAGCAATCAACAAACCAAGCTTTGCCTTCTCTCCCCTGTTTGACTGGTTAGTCTAGAAGGACTTTCTCGGCGTAACTTTGGGTACTCTCACTCCAATCACGTTGTTTATTTTTATGTGCTGTGCTAAATAATCCTAAGCTTGTCAAGAACATTCTATTTTCTTATCTCATCGTTATTCATAAATAATTGTTTGTAATTTTTCTTGTGCTTGTGTTAATCCGTGGAGGGCTTGACTCGTAAGACACGTGAGAGTTCCACTCGAGCGATATTAACAGATTTCTGAAAGTTCAAAACGAGTTTGATTTGCACGCAAAAATCCGATTTGGCCCGCTCGGCTTAAATTTTTCTTCAAAAACTATCTTTGATCGCATAAAAAAATATTGTAATTTCAAAACCCTAACAGCGGCTTACATCAAAAACAAAAGTACCTTAGTGAGATTGGATGTTCTTTAGGAGGGCTTGTTGATGTTTCCTCCCTTAAAGAACATATAAAACGGTATATTTCCACATAGGAGATTCAGATACTCCTTTTGATTGCTTATTTTGGATGGACACCTTGACGACGGAAAGATGACATCTTTGCTTGAATAGAATTAACCGCACAATATGACAATTATTGTTCAAGGAGGCCTCATAGATGTGATGATCGTAAGTGAGTTAACTACGTGCTTTATTGAGATGAATGACCGTCTATTGGAATGATAGTTGTCATGTATACTTCAATGCCTATGACTTCCGAAAATCAGAATTTTCGATGTTTGGTACGCTCTACCAGCCTTCCAAAACAAATTCCTTTTAGGCTCGGTATACAAGGGACAAAGGCAAGGATGTGGCGGTCTCTTCTAAGGAATAATATCGAGTACACGTGTCGGACCTTTGTTTATCTGTGAGCTCCGAGCCAGTGTGAGCATGAAGAAACGATGATTTATCATATAAAACTCGTTATGCGCAGCATCTATGATTGTACCTGTGAATGCGTGATTCATGTATGCAATATACTTGTTAATTTAGGGAGTAGCTTTTGTTGAATGACTCGTGCGGGTGCCAAAGGTGTGAATCATTGTATTGATTTCCAATTTATTGCGTATTTCAGTAACAGACTAAAAGGAGTGAGCAAAAGTAAATGATTGCGTCCATCTATGACTGCCTAGTTGATGCAGACTGATGTCCGGATTTTTTTAGAAACATTTTGAAACATGATTAAAGGGATAATTTTTTAGTCGTTCTATTAACTAGTTGCGCTCTTCCCCGAGAGAGTGGGAACATCGATAGTAAACTCTGCACTCAACACGAATCGATCAAATATTTAACTGGGAACGAAGCGAGAATTTAGCCATGCCGCAAGCGGATCACGTTTAGTAGTTGCACAACTAATAAAAAAACAACGATAAAGTGAGGTTGGGGAATGCAAGCTCGAATGGGGGTGATCACTTAACTCAAATGCATTGTGTTTTAAGCTTATAGGAGGGAAAGTGAAGTATACCTGCCGGAATTCACAGGGAGGAGAAGTTCCCACGGAGTTTGGTGCCACTGGTTAGACAAGAAGGGTAGTAACTGGTAACGGGATTGGAGGTGGTTGGTCGGGACTATGGTGGAGAGTTGGATGTTGAAAATGCGGCTGGAGGGGACTGTAGGGCAAGTAGACTACTGTGGAGGATGCAGGTAGGTGCAAAATGGGAGGAAGAAGGTGGCTCGGGAGGCTGGAGTGAGGAAATGGGCAGTGGATGGAGGTCGCGAGTTCAGAAGGCAGCAACTAACTGATGTGTTGGAGGAAATCGGCGGCGGAAGTCAGTCGGGGAAGCAACTTGGCGGCACCTGCGAGCACAGGGTCGGGACGAAATTTCACAGGAAACGCCGCACCTGTTGGACAGTCGTCGGGAAGGGATCGCTGGTGGGCGGGCTTCAGTCCGGCAAAATCGGCAACGCTCCTCGACGGGGGTAGACGGCCTTGTCGAGAGAGAAAATGTAGGGAGTTGCGTTGGAAGAGGACCGGACGGAGCAAGGGTCTGTTTGGCCTTCTTTTTCCAGTTTGCTTTTCATGAAGGGGATTGTCAGCTTTTATAAAGAAATAATCAGCTACTTTCTATTTCCAATATATAATAATGATGGGGGTTTCAACTATGAAATTAAATGGGAGGAAGAGTTTTCAAAGTTGTCGGCTGTATAATAATGATGGGGGTTTCAATATATAATATCAAAGAAAATTAAATAGGGAGGTAAAAGTCTTTTAGTTCGCATGGTTTGGCAAAGTCATTTAATTCATACAGGATGTTTCCAAGAGGTGAGATGATATGAAGTAATGGAGGGAATATTTTAATGATTTTAGTGGGGGGTCAAAAGTTACATGGGGACTTCCAAGAGGTAGTTGAGCTCCCACAAAAAATAATTCTGGGTCATGCATTTTCGGAAGTGTCACCTTGGCATCCTACCATCACATATTATCGGCCCTATTTATTTAAGGTCGTGTTGGTCGGTTGAGCCAATACCCCGAAATGAAACGATAAACAAAATAGTGCGACATGACAAATTAAAATTAAAAAGAAAAAATCAAAATAGCATAATCATCAGGATGCGTCAAGAGATGCATCAATTCCTCTGGGGTTGAAAAGACTCGACACCGTCCAGGAATGACAAAAACCTGCAAAAGAAAGATCAGGACGAAAGCGACAAAGTTCAGCAGCACTAATCCATGAATTGTCTGACATATTTCTGCACTACCACGATACAAGGTAGTGTTGATAAGTACCAGTACGCGTCTGAAATTCACGAACATCCAATACCTGCTCAATCTCCTCAAGGGTGGGTGTAGATGGGGGTTAAGCTAGTTGTGTAGAGGTGGTAGGCACGAAAGAGGGAGGACTAGGGGCAGCAATAGGAGGTTTGCCAAAGAATGGCACAAGGTTAGCAATGTTAAAAATAGGAGAGGTTCCAAATTCAGCAGGTAAGTCACATTTGAACCAAGACATTTCTTAACTCGAAAAGGGCCAAAACGTCGTTGTCAAAGCTTATGATATGAGCTCACAAGAAATCTCTCTGTCCTGAAAAAAAAAGCAAGAACTCAATCTCCTCCTGAGAAATATAACCCTCGGCGATATTTATCGATCATAGCTTTATATTTCTCAGAAGAGACTCGCAAACTGTTAGCAATAAACACATGCAAAGATTTTAAGTGATCAATAAAAGTTAGAGCATCGAAAGAGTTCAGATCAAAAGAGGGAAGAGAGTGTCGGTCAAGTAACGGGGGCGAGATAGCCATAGACTACCTCAAAAGGAGATTTGGTGGTGGAACGGCTTGTTGAGCTATTGTACGCAAATTCAGCTTGTGAAATGGCTAAATCTCATTGCTTCGGATGTTCTCCCGCTAAACATCTAAGAAAATCACACAAGCTTCGATTTATCACCTCGGTCTGCCCATCCATCTGCGGGTGATAAGCACTACCAAATTCTAGCTTTGTTCCTAATTTTCCCCATAGTGTTTTCCAAAAATAACTCAAAATCGAGTGTCACGATCAAAAGTAAAAGAGCGGGGAATCCCATGTAGGCGCACAATTTATCTAAAGAAGAGATCAGCGACGTGAGTGGCATTAGACGTTTTCTCGCAAGGGATAAAATTAGTCATTTTTTAAAACCGATCAACTACAACGAAAACTAAATCAACTCTGTTTGGTTCGTGGAAACCCTACAATAAAATCTATAGAAACTTCATCCCATGACCTCTCAAGAAAAGAAAGAGGGGTGTATAGTCCGGTGTTTTGTGCATGCCTTTAAAAACTGACAGGTTTTGCAGGTCCTAACTAGGTTGGCAACATCCTCTTTCAATTTAGGCCAAAATAATCGGGCGTTAGCGAGATCAAAAAGTTTGTTTTGCCCAACATGACCCTTTAATTCCGAGGAGTGAAACTCTCTAAGCAGGGAATTCCAAAGGGGTCCCTCACAAATACAAAAACGGGCACCCCTAAACAAAAATCCTCACTCAAGATAAATTTTGTGGAATGATCGATGCCACTAATATGTCATGAGGCCCAGATCATGCCAAAGTACGGATCAAAGGGGTATAGTTCCTTTTGGGAATCGAGGTTAATGATATGGGGTTGCAACGTGACTAAGACATGAGTCCGAAGGCTGAGAGCGTCCGCTACCCTATTTGAAACACCAAGCTTGTGTTTCAAATGGAAAATAAACTCATGAAGAAAGGTCATCCATTTGGCATGCGGACGTACCTCCTTTTGTGAATTCAACTGCCGAAGTGCATCATGATCGGTATTAAGGATGAACTCGCGTTGGATCAAATAGTTGCGTCAGTGCCGGAGAGCCTGAACAATGGCGTAAAACTTAAGGGCGTACGTGGAATATCGAGTTTTTGTCTCATTCAATTTCTCACTAAAGAAAGCAAGGGGGCGGCCCTCTTGATTTAAAATGGACCCTATCCCTATAACAGAGGCGTCGCAGTCGACCTCAAAGATCTTCTCAAAATCAAGTAGTGCAGGTACAGGAGCACTCATCAGCTTGTCTTTCACAAGCGTTAAAGCCCATTCTACGTCCTCAGTCCAAATAAAAAGACCCTTTTTAAGACAATCGGTGACAGAGGCGATGAGGACGCTGAAGTTCCTAATAAATCGACGATAGAAGGATGTTAATCCGTGAAAACTACGGGCCTCGGTGATGTTCTTAGGACTGGGCCATGACCTGATAGCTTGAACCTTTTCAGGATAAACCTTGATTCCTAATGATGATACAATATAACCCAAGAAAGTCAAAATATCCGTCAGAAATACACATTTCTTAAGATTCACACAAAGTTTATTCTCTAATAAGATATGTAGAACTTGTCACAAGTGTTTAAGATGTAGGTCAAAGCCAGTGCTATAAATTAAAATATCACCAAAATAGACGACCACACAAACTCCTATCAAAGGGCGAAGGACCTGGTGCATGAGTCGCATAAAGATACTTGGGGCATTGTATAGGCCAACAAGCATCACTAGCCACTCGTAAAGTCCTTCCCTAGTTTTGAAGATGGTTTTCCACTCATCCTAGGGCCGAATACGGATCTGATGGTAACCGCTCTTAATATCTATCTTGGAGAAAACCTTGGAACCACTGAGCATATCGAGGATATCGTCCAATTGGGGAATTGAAAAACGATACTTAATGGTTATTTTATTGATGGCCTAACTATCCACACACATACGCCAAGTTCCATCCTTTTTAGGGGCGAGTAGAGCAGGAACAAGGCAGGGACTCATACTTTCCCTAATGTGACCTTTCTTAATCAAGTCGGTGACCTGGCGATGAAGCTCCTTGTGTTCCTTAGGACTCATGCAATAAAGTGGTAGGTGAGGAAGGCTAACACCGGACATCAGATCGATACAGTGTTGTATGTCCCGCATGGGAGGTAAGCGGTCAAGGAGTTCTTCTGTCATAATGCTAGAAAACTCGGTGATAAGGGGGCGATCCTACTTGGAATCTCGACAGACTCTATACTGGAATCTAAACCAGCCAGGATATAGACTTCACTTTCCCTCATCTCCTCTTGGAATTGAGACCCAGAATACAGCATATGGGTTGAAGGAAAGGAAATCGCAACGATGGGAGAAGATGTGCTTTCCCCTGGAGAGGGTTGCTCTGAGGATTTGGAAAGTGGATCATTCTTCTGGGGTAGAAGAACGATCTTACGTCAACTACGTTATAAGGTATAAGAGTTCTTAGTTCCATGATGAATCACTCTTTGGTCAAACTGTCATGGTCGTCCTAACTGAATATGACAAACCTCTATAGTAGCGACATGACACCAAACTGAATTTTGATAGTTTCCCCCAATGTAAAATTCAAATAAGCACTGATGTGTAACGGGTATAGTCATGGAACTAGTGACACAGAATAAACTAATGGTTGCATCTTAAGTTTTAATTTTTCCAACATTCACTGAGACACAAAATTTTTCATACTGACACTATCGATAATGATGGAGCAAAATTGCCCTTGAATGTGTGTGGTAGTGTGGAAGATGTTATGTCTCAACCACTCATCTTTGGTGGGAATTTTTAGGGTGAAGAGATTATGTTGGAGGATGCAAACTAAATGTTCGGTGTGCTCACCCTCAACTTCTACTATGCCCTCGACTACCGAGTCAGATGGGGAGTCAGTAAGAAAGACTCAATATTCAGGTTCCTGATCTCCCTCAGACTCGATCACTGCTACAAACTGCCTACAAGGATACTTTGAGGATTTGTGTCCCAAATCCATGCACTTAAAACACCGAAAAGTACTTGGATTAGGTCAGGTACCCATAATCTCTTTGCCTTTAGTAAAGGCAGGAGGTGGAGCAGGAGTACTAGTGGACCCGGGAGGACGATTGAAAGTCTTGATTTCAAAAACAACTAAACACCTAGAGGGGGGTGAATAGGTCCAATTTAAAAATTCTTGGCAGCTTATAGATTATCTAAACATAGCAATCACAACACACACAGCACAGTACACAGTGATTTATAGTGGTTCCTCAATTGATGGGTAAATCAACTTTCCCCCTTCACCTATCCAGCAATTAGCTAAATTCGGCCAAACTTCCTTCCACTTTCTCAGATCCTCAGATCTTACAGCTCAAAGCCCAACTGGCTCCTACAACTCAGGCGCAAGCCCTACCACTCAGATCTCCAAGATCCTACAGCTCAAGTTCTTCCCAAGAACTCTACCTCAGAGTGAATCCATACTCCTACAGCTCAGGCAATCCTGCCCTACCTCAGCCTTTATAACCAGGCTTACAACTCAGGCAATCTCTGTCATACCTCAGCTTTTATAACAACAGGCTTACACCTCAGGCTTTAGCTTTACCACTCAGATTCAAAATGAATCTTACATAGAATTAATCAATAAAATTGAATTACAGACAATATAGGAAAGTCTTTGTGTTTGTCTACCTGGAATGAGCAGATTTCAGCCCTAACTTCATCTTCACAGTAACAAGATGATCCGGCGATCTTGAATTGAAGCCCGTCTTGTTCTGGAATCAACTAGCAGATCAATCTGCTTCTTCTTCAGGAATTTCTTCCGATCTGGACTGAGCAGATTTCAGCCCTTCCTTCTTCTTCTTTGATCCAGCAAAATGATCTTCAAATCTGGCTCGGCTTGGATTGAGAAGATTGGGCACGCCTAGGCTGATTCGTCTCTCTCAGAGAATTACTCTGAACTTGCTGGAGCAGATGATGAATGCAACAGCAAACTCAGAAGCCCTTTAGATTTGAACTTGAGGTTCTTGGCTTCTGGAACAATAGCGGATGAAGACGATGAACTCCGCTTCTCATTTTTTTCGGAAGTTAATCAGAAATTAATCCAATAATCTTCATCATTATAGATCTCGATCACTTCTGCTATTTATAATCTCGTCACATTGGCGAGATGATCGACACGTGTCTTAGTTTTAATGGTGGTTAAAACCTCAGCTTTATTAACTTGAGATCAACTGTATACTGACGGCGACGTTAATATCGATTTGCATCGAATCTTAACTTTGTTGACTTTGCTGAGTCAGCATCATTCTGGACTTAGCCAAAATCAACTAACTTTTCTGAAATCCTGCGTTCGATGAACTTCAAGCTCAGCTCGACGAAATCTGAGCTCAGCTTGACGAAACAGTGAAACTGAGATCGACGAATTCTCTCAGCCCAGTTCTTTCTTCAGGTGAAGGCTGTGGTCGACGAACTCTCTAAATTCCGTTCGATGAAATCTGAACTCCGGTCGACGATTCTGATAGCTGAGTCCTTATATGTAAAAGCTGAGATCGACGAATTCTCTGAACTTCGGTCCACGAAAGTTAAGCTCAGCTCGACGAATGGTAGACTCAGCGATTCTGGAATTAGAATTATTTTTGCTATGCTAGGCGTTGAGAGCGTTGAGTGTATATCCCTCACTCAACGTTTTTTCCCTTAAACTATATTCTTCAGCTTTCTGTCTGATGGCGTTGAGAGCGTTGAGTGCATAAGCTTCACTCAACGCTTTTTTCCTTAGCCATATTTTTCAGTTTTCTGTCTGATGGCGTTAAGAGCGTTGAGTGAGCTTGCCTCACTCAACGATTCTGGACTTAGCCGATTTTCTGGATTTTTCACACAAGGCTATGACAGGATAACCTTGACTCAACGCTTCTAGCTGTATGGCGTTGAGTGAGTTGAACTCACTCAATAATTTTGGACTTAGCCGATTTTTGCTTTTGCAATACTGTCAGTCTTGACTGCCTGCCTACTCTCAGCACTACTAGCTGAATGGCGTTGAGTGAGCTTGCCTCACACAACGATTTTGGACTTCTTTTTACAGTCTGTTCACGAATGCAATCATCAGCTTTTATAAAGAAATAATTAGCTACTCTCTGTTTTCAATATATAAAAATGATGGGGGTTTCAACTATGAAATTAAATGGGAGGAAGGGTTTTCAAAGTTGTCTGTTATATAATAATGATGGGGATTTCAATATATAATATCAAAGGAAATTAAATGGGGAGGTAAAAAGTCTTTTAGTTCACATGGTTTGGCAAAGTCATTTAATTCATATGGGATGTTTCCAAGAGGTGAGATGATGGGAAGTAATGGAATATTTAAATGATTTTAGTGGGGGGTCAAAAGCCGCATGGGGAATTCCAAGAGGTAGTTGAGCTCTCACGAAAAATAATTCCGAGTCATGCATTTTCGGAAGTGTCACCATGGCATCCTACCATCACATATTATCAGACTTATTTATTTATGATCGTGTTGGTCGTTCGAGCCAACACGCCAAAATGAAACAATAAAAAAAATAGCGTGACATGACAATTAAATTTAAAAAGAAACAATCAAAATAACATAATCATCAGGATGCGTCAATAGATATATCACTAGTTCAATAGTCAAAGCTTGCGTCCATCTGTGACTGTGCAGTTCTATAGTCAATGCTTGTGTTCGCACATTATAATCATGAACAAAGGGTAATGAGAGCCCTCAATGTTGAATAGTGTCCGTGGAAAAATACCAGAAAATGGGAAATAAAAGAAATTTTATAAATCTCTCACTCGATGTATGAATACAAGTATTTGTACATTAATATAGGAAGAGAAAGAGGGAAAACAATCTCAATCTAAGATATGAGACTAATACATAAGGTGGAGGGGGGCCCTAGAAGGGTCTTTCATTGGGCCTTTACACATATTTTCTAACACTCCCCCGCAAGCTGGAGCATACAAATCATAAGCACTCAACTTGGACAAGAACTGATAATATAACATACATGGTAAGGCCTTAGTACAAAAGATCAGCAACTTGATCCGCAACCGGAACATGTTTCAATTTTAGCTTCTTCATTTGAACTTTCACGCGAATGAAGCGGCAATCAACTTCAATGTGTTTGATCCACTTATGAAAAACAGGATACTTAGCAATGTGTATAGCCACTTGACTGTCACAAAATAAAGTATATGGTGAGTAAAGCTTTACTCCCAAATCATCAACGAGACTTTCTAACTATGTAAGCTCAGATAAAATAGATGTCATCGAACGATACAAGGCTTCGCCTGAAGAGCGAGCAACCACAGATTGTTTCTTGTTGCGCCAGGTAATAAGGTGTCATCTGAAGTAAGTACAGAATCTACTTGTGAAACGTCGATCATCAAGGGAGGTAGGATAATCATCATCTGAAAAAACAACAAACGTCGAATTAGAAGAGGAAGAGGTTTTGTATACAAGCCCTTGTCCAGGGGTTGTCTACAGATATCTTAGGATGCGTTTGATGGCCGGGAGGTGAGACATCCATGGAGAATGCATGAAACGACTGACAACTTCAACAACAAATGAGATATTTGATCTTGTAACTGTAAGATAAAACAACTTTTCTACAAAACGTCGATAATAATCTGGATTTAGAAGAAGTAGACCGGTGTCGGAGGCATGATCATAGAGATTATGATTGACATCAATAGGAGTATCAATAGGCTTGCATCCAGAATAGCCAGCGTCATGAGAAGATCAAGATAGTACTTTCGTTGAGATAGAACAAGGCCATCAGGATGTCTTGCAACCTCTAGGCTAAGGAAGTAACGAAGATTCCCCAAATCTTTAGTTTAAAAAACTGAATTCTGGTGCTGCTTGATCATTTGTATTCCTTTGGAATCATCACTTGTAATCAGAATGTCATCGACATAGAATAAAGAGGAGCATTGTGCATGTTTGATGACGAGTAAAGAGAGAAAAGTCGATACGGGAACAGGGGATGGAAGGAGTGGTGGGAGAATAGAAATAACAGGGACAACGGGACGTGATAATAAACGGCGGTGAAAAAGTAGAGTAATGAAGAGAGCCAAAGGGTTGATCTTCCAGAAAGGTAACATCAGCAGATACAACAACCTTGCACTCAGTGGGAGAGTAGCACACATGGCCGCTTTGAGTTTGGGAGTAACCAACGAACATATATTTAGTATCCCGAGTACCAAGCTTGTCATTGGAAGGACCAAGAGTATGGATGTTCAGATATTTTCGGTCCATGCCAGGAAATAAAAGGAGGCAAGGGGGGAATCTCGCCTGAAGGAATGATTAGTACTCGCCAATGCGACCTAGTACTCGCCAATTGGAAGAAAAATTCTCGTTCGGCGTACTCGCCTACAGGGAAGAAGGTAGTTAATTCTCGTCGGCGACAGTCATAGAAACCTGTTTGGAAAAGAAAGCTTCGCGGAACATTCCGGAAGAGGATAGAACCTCACAAATTCATCCAGAAGGCCCGGGTAGTCTGAAGAAGTAGAAGCTGACCAAAGGGCAGCCCAGAAATCTATAAATAGTCCTGATTTCGTAGCAAGTGACAGCGCGGAAAGGGGGAAGTGACTATTGTTAATCCCATCCAAGAAGCTGCGAGTAACCCCAAGAATTTGTTAAAACCACACTAGACCGACTCAAACTCTCTAAGAAATCCACACGCCAAACAACTCAGCTCGAGTAAACAATCTTTTTGGGTCTGAAGGTGTCAACAATGGACATAACAGGTACAACCAAATACCCGAGCTGTAAGAGAGAAGGGTGGTGTGGAGGGAAAGAGAAGACTAAACAGAGTGGCATCGTTAAGAATGGAGGGGGCCGACGATTTATGAGATAGCATGTCCTAGATACTGCAAAGTGTCAATAATCTTTTGAAACTTGCATTTGAAACATGAGGAAGCAAGCAACATCAAGAAGATGTCGATTTTTACGCTCAGCTACACTATTATGTTAGAAAGCATATGCACAAAATGTATGATGGATGATCCCAAACTCAGTACAGAGATCATCAAACGCATGACTAGTGTATTCACGAGCATTGTTCGTACGGATTGTTTAAATTATGCGGGAAAATTGAGTACGAGTCTCAATAATAAAGGCCCGAAACACATGAGTTAGGTCTAAGCGATCCTGAAGTAAGTATAATCATGTCATACAAGAATAATCATCAATAAACGTAATGAAATAGCGATAACCAAAAATATTAGCAATCCTGAAGTTAGGTCTGAGCGATCCTGAGTGGCACCAGAGTCCACAATCTATCGTGGACTAGTGGAGAGACAAGTGCTACATTCATTGGAGATAGAGGAAATAGATCCAGGCGGACAATTGAATAACCCTTGAAGAAGCTGGAGCTGTAGGCGCATGGCTTCAATATCGGCGCTAGTGGCAGATGTGTCAGTAGCAACGGATACGTTGGGCGGAGGAGGCATATCATGTTTACGATAACAAGTGGTCTAAAGATGTCCATCCCTGCCACAGTGAGTGCACTTGAATCGAGGTTTGCCATGGCATCCGCTCCCTCAGTAGTCGGTGCGGCCTCCTCGGGTAGATGGAGGGGGAGAGACAACTGAGTCTTGGGGAAGAGCCATAGAAAGACTCCTGGAAGCATCAGGGGGTTGTGTCACCTTCAACAACATGGAGTAAACATTGGAGAGCGAGGGAATAGTGGAGGAGGATAGTATCGGAGCCTGAACACTGTGAAGATGAGGCGGAACACGAGCCATCATCATGGCAATACTAACAGCTTCTTTTTAAGCATGTTGCGCAGTAAGATTAGTAGTAAGAGGTTGATGTTGAATCCATGTCGCAACCAAAGTTTTGGACCGAGCAACAAATGAGGTTAAGTCACCAACCCCTCCAAAGTCGAGAGACTGAAGATTCGTGGTGATGTTAAACAGGTGTTGAAGACTATCCTTGCAGGAATAGAGGGAATAGAGTTCATCCCGCATAGTTTTGATCATCTCATGATACATGATCATACGATAAGGTTCACCATCCAGGGAATTGAGGAGCCATGTCTGGACACGATCACCATCACGAAGCCAGTCGTCAGTGGGAGAAAAAGGGGTGTCCTTAGTGACATGATGCAAAATTCCCTTCGTTTGAAGAACACAACAGACAAAATGCACTCACTCAACAAAATTCTTCTTCCCACTTAGAGAAATAGTAGTGATCCGCAGCTCATCACGGACTTCAGGAATTGGTAGCGTAGCACGAGCAAAAAGGGAAGGCGCATCAGTAGATGCCATAAATCTCACTGGCGGCTAGAGTGAACAGAAAAATATTTTACGGGAAGCAGCCGAACTGGCGACTAAACAGGAGAGACAAGCGAGTAGGAGTTGAAACAGTTGGAGCAACACTCTGGTGCGGCTAGGCACAAAACGGCGGCTACGCCTAGGCAGGAAGAGTCGCGGCAAGAAGGCGGCGTACAAAAGTGGAGACGAACGGCGGCAAAGACAGGACAGGCGAGAGAAGAATGGCGGGAAGCAGGGAAAAAGAGAGGAATGACGGCAAGCAGCTAGCGACAAAGAATAAGAGGCTCGAGCCGCGACAGAAGTGAGCTGTGAAGCGGGCAGAGAAAGGTCGCGCGAGAAGGCAGTGCACGGTAGAGAAGAGACAGGCCGCGCGAGAAGAGGAAGCAAACTCAGCAGCTGGTGGCAAAGAACTGGCGAGAAGGCAGGCTGCGCGAGAAGACAAACTGTGCGAGAAGGTAGCGCAGAGTGGAGAGGAACGACGACAATCCTAGGGAGACTGCAAGGGCAGCGAGCAGAAGACTGGGCACAAGAGGCAGTAAGAGTCCTGCAAGCTCAGTCAGGAGAGGGCACGGCGAGGTGCGGTTAAGCAAGTGACAACCGAGAGAGGATAGTAGGAGACCATCGAACTAAGAAAAATGTGGCTAGAGGAGCAAGATGTCGCAATAACAGCGAGCAGAGCAGGAAGCCGCAAGAAGATCACAAAAGCCGCGCAGCAAGAAGCAGATCGCGGCGAGAAGAGAAGAGGGGGCGGGGGGAACCTTGTCAGAGAAGAGAACTATACAAAACAAGGGAATGAAGGAGGGGAGGAAGCCACGGGAGAGGAGAAGGGAGAGACTTGTGGTTAGAAATGTTCTAACCCCCCAAATGGGCGTGATAGGAACCCATAGCAGGAGAATAGAGGACGGGATAACTCTGATAACATATGGAAAAATACTAGAAAATGGGAAATAAAAAGAAATTTTATTAATCTCGCACTATATGTATTAATATAAGTATTTGTACACTAATATAGGAAGAGAAAGAGAGAAGGCAATCCCAATCTAAGATGTGGGACTAATACATAAGGAGGAGCAGGGCCCTAGATGGATCTTTCTTTGGGCCTTTACACATCTATTTTTTAATAGTGTCGATAGTCTGTGCATTCACCACAGGGAAAACCGCACATTATATTCATCAATAACTGAGACAGATCGAGAATAACTAAAAGACGTGTGACTTCTAATTCGAGTGCCCACATAAGTCTTCGTGGAAAATGAATTGCGGCAGTGAATGTCAACTTGGCGCGGTTGTTCATAGTGTAACCTCCCGTTATATGCATAAAACTCTAATTGACCTCAAGTTAGAGAATTCCCGCTTTGTGCGGTTATTCGTGATGCAACCGCCTTTTGTATGAAATCCGGAGAACAAGACTTTGACATCCCGTCATGCAGCCAATTCTCTACCGGCAATTCTGCAAGCCCCAACAGAGGAGCTTTTTTTTGTCGGGGTCATTTGGTGCAACATTGATGCACATCTGCCCGAATTTGATTGTGGGCTCAGATGGAACAAAGATCCTCACCCGCCCGGATTTTATCGTGGACTGAGGTGGAGTACTGATCTTCACTAGCCCAGATTTGATTGTGGGCTCAAGTGGAGTAATGATCTTCACCTGCCCGAATTTTATTGTAGGAGGAGGTGAAAAAATGATCCACACCTGCTCATGATTCTTGATCGTAGGTTAAAGTGGGATAACCGTCCTCCGAATTTGATCGTGGAGCTAAGGTGGGATGACATTCTTCACTCGTCCGAATTTTGATCGTGGAGCAAAAGTGGAAAAAATGATCCACGCCTGCCTAGAATTCTTGATCGTAGGCTAAGGTGGGATAACGGTCCTCACCTGTCTGAATTTGATCGTGGAGCTAAAGTGGGATGACATTCTTCACCCATCGGAAGTTGATCGTGGAGCTAAGGTGGGAAGAAGACCCTCTCCGGCCCAGATTTGATCATGGGCTCAGGCGGGGTAACATTCCTCACCTATCAGGATTTGATAGTGGGCTAAGGAGGAAGAATGATCCTCACCAGCCCGGATTTGCTCGTGAGCTAAGGTGGGATAACGTTCTCCGTTTGGCGTTTTAGGACAATTCACAAAATCTTTCAACGCAATAAACAGTGCTAGAATTTTTCAAAAACATGTTCAATGTTCAATAAGTAAGAGTTGTAAGCTGAACATGGAAAGACGAGCAAAAAATAAAGATACTAGTGAGTTTGTGACCTGTCGGTGCCCCAATTTGAGAGTTCCTGAGTTTGCTAGTGAGAGCTCAACCTCCTTTATTCAAGATTGACATCTTGGTATCAATTGGCATTGACTGAAATAGGCTAGTGTTGTGAATCACTTTTTGACATTAACTTGGACGCTTCCTCTTTTGGGAAAGTGTCGAATAGGCTAAAGCTTGATCATTGTGGAGCTGAACTCTATTACTGAGGGTAATATTTTTCGACTATCTCTTTGCCTCTGCTACAGGAAGAACCAGACTCTCGAGCTATATTTTTCGGCATTTTGCCTGCCTTCAATGTTCCCTCTATCACTTTCTAAAGCAGCTCCTTGTATAGCGAGCTTTTTTCGATGATACTCATAGAAGAGTTTCTTATCGCCACTCCCTATTTTTGGCTCCAAAGAAGGGGATCTGTTAAGTCTTGACTTTTTCCAATTAAACTGGTGTACCTCTCCAATGGGAGGGCCAAGATTGGTATGCTCTTCTGAATGGTAACCATGGTCACCGTGCTTAAGAGATTGAGGGATGTAAGCTTGGATGGGACATGATCCCATAGGCACATATGACATAAGATGCATAGGAGGCATTGCATGTATACCCTGAAGAGGGAAATGAGATCATAAATGCTTCGTGTGCGAGGTATTCCGTGAAGAAGACGGATGTTGATCATGAATACTCCTTTCCTACCTGAGAAGCCTTTCTTGTAGTCCCTCCACTAAGGCGTCAGTATTTTCCATGCGTCTGGTCATATAGTCAACTTGCTTTGAAAGGAAAACAACCACAGTTAATAGAAGGTTGAAGTCGCTCGTTTTGATTGGCAACTTTGGATCATCAAAAGAGTTTTCGGAAGACTTTGACGACATTTCTATCGAGACAAAAAATGTCGAAAGAGAAACTATGATAACTTTCAAACGGAGTTGATTCCGGGCAATCTGAGCGTGCGAAACAAACTCGAACAGGCACACCCAGTTCGCCAACGAATGGAGGACAATGAGCTCTTTTCAAAAAAGTGTTGTGGGCGATAATCAGACGGATGGATTAAAAGTTATGACCATTTCAAGTTTACGTGCTATTTTAGGAGAAACCAAGTTTGCGCACTGTTTTAGGCAAAAACCCACAACCCCGCAAACTTATTCTAGGTGCGGACACTTCCTGTAGTGGGCGGAAACTTCCTGAAGTGGGTGAACACTCCTCAGAGTGCTCGCACAAACATGAATGCTTCTGGGTGTTGGGTGAATACTCCTGCTGTCCTCCGATTGTCGGGGCTATTTCACCAACTGCTCAATCTGTTGGGGAAAAATTTGTCACCCAACGACCGTCTAGGGGAGTTAAGCGGAAAGATCGGAGACCGCAATCAGCCGGTTACTAACCCTGCGAGGGATCGGTAAACAGAGAGCGAGACACAGAAAAGAGAGGCCGCTGGCAGTGGCGGACACCAGACTTACCCGTCGTGGCGAATACCACTTGCGGCAGATAATGTTATTGTTATAGTAAATAATTACAGGCGAGTACAGGCGAGTACAGGCGAATACAAGAGCGAGCAAGGAAAGAATAGGCAACCGGCGAACACTTGGAACTAGTAACTGCACCTACAACAGAGTAGTTTTTGGTCTCCGTTCACGTCCTCCTCAAAGCACCCCTGGCCCTCTATTTATATGAGGTAGGTTGCTCGAACAGTTGGGAGCATTTAATGCAACATTAAATATGCAACCACACGAGGTACATGAAGAGTCGGTTGGTGGGAGGTGAGAGAAGAGACCGCGTGGTAATCGCGCGCGCTGTTGCCGAAGAGGAGGACCCGCGCAGGCTCTGGCGAGTACCCGCCACAACTTATCTGCAGAACAGTCGAATAATCTCCTACGAGACCGTGGGGACTCTAGGAGCATGGATGTGTGCGTCCTTGTTGGGGGAAGCATGCGAACTCGCGGAGAGTGTTCGTGAATACTTCTGAGTGCCCTCCTAGCTCCTTTGTGAACAGCGCCAATGGGCACTAGATGTTGTCGCAGGATTCAGATTAGCATGTTAGAAGGATTTCTGATTATATCCGTCCTGACTTCTCTGATCTGGATGTTGTCAAGGGCTGCCCGAAATAGCGAGCAGATATTTGCCAAGAAATCGCACATAACGATCACCAAATGAATAACCGCCCTCCCACTAAGTGTATGTCGAAACTCTTGGTATTGGAGCGGACTGGGAACTAATTGAAGCGACCACTGGAGAAGAGACGGCGGTCAATGGAGCAGAGACGGCGGTCACTGGAGGAGAGATGGCGATCGCAGGAGTAGTCGACAAGCCTCCATCTAGACGACATAGTTACCGCCTGGAGATAACGCATACCGCGGCGCGGTAGCCCGATCTAGTCGACAAACCTTCATTGACCGCTTAGGACGATGATGCTCGGTCCGAGGGTCCTGCGGGTGATTGACAACTTCTGGGTGAACACGCTTCTTCTTCTAACCTTGAAATTTTTAGTGGTGAACTTATTACCTAATCTTCTCCCCTTCTTATTGCATTACTATTTTAGTGTTTGTTGGCTATTATGTTCTGCAGGAATTTATTTGGGACAGCCGATTAAGCCTAATTTCCCTTGCCACTTTTTAAGTTCAAGGACTTGGTTTTTTAGTATTAAGGGATGTGTGCTTGTCATTTCATTGGGTTTAAAAAGTGGTGTTGTTTGTCGTAGTTGTATATTTAATTGTTGTAAGAGGGATTTAAATAGTGGTGTTGCCGGTTGAAATGGGATTTAAAACATGTGTCAGTGTGTTAGGATCATGTGTATAGTACTTGTATGGGTGCACGAAAGGTTGCGGTAACGTGCTGAGAATGTACAGTTTTTACAGCATGTTTAAAGGTTGTGTGTTTTGAAGGGTGAATGTATGGATTTTTCAATTCTTGTTGGTGGCTGAAGTTGGGTGTGCTGAATGTGAGATTTTCCAAAATCTAAAGGCTTTTACAATGTGTAAAAAGAGAGGATGTCTGAGTTTTTCTGGTGGCATTAAATGAGGAACCCTACCTCTACTCCTCCAGCTTTTCATTCTCCATTCTAAACTTTATCTCCCCTCTTAACTCCTTCAGTGATTTGAGTTAAAGCTTTTTGTTTTTTGGTTCTCCACCAGGGTAGGATGTTCTTTTTTTCTCTCATGTCACAACTTGCATAAGATTTACATGTCCCTCATAAAATAATATAATTTGGGTCTTACAGAGCCATATACCAAAATCTTCTACGCTTGAGATGGTCTCCAAGGATTGGATGAACGTCAACCCGAGGGCGGACAAAGGAAAAGAAAAAGTGAATGTAAGTTTGTATTTCTTTAATTTATGCTTTATTTCAAATGCTTGCTTATAGTTATAGAAAATACATATTTAAAAAAAAATTATTTCTTTTGTGCATGAAAAGTACACTTTTGTGAATGTTTTTAACCTTTTTTGATTTTGCACTAGGCATGTATAAAGCTTCCATTTTCTCAACTTTCTTTCATTTTTCTCAGCCTTGGGCTTTTATGCACAGATTTCCAGTACCAATTTTGTAATGTATTAAAGCATTTATTCAACTTAGTTCTCCTTTCGATTTAAAGGTGCAAAAGTGAAGAAACACATACAATTGGTTCAAAAGTTTATCTTCATTGGCTGGTTAAAAATTTAATCGTTGGTGGCATTGATGCAGAAAGGTAATTTGAAAGGAGATAACTAAGCACTCCACCCATTTAAGAATACAAGAACGTAAGTTGCACAATAAAGGCTAGGCATGCAATGAGATGAAGTTAGGTATGCATGCATGCAATGCGATGAAGTTAGGTATGCATATGCAATGCGATGAAGTTAGGTAGGCATTTATGCAATGCGATGAAGTTAGGTATGCATGCATACAATGTGATAGGAGTTTCTGTGAGGACTCCAAGATAATTGTGGTCATGCAACTGATGCCTGCAAGCAGATAATAGCTAGCAATCCTAGCAAAAATATTTTGCATGAGCTGCGCACAAAAAGAAAAGAAAGAAAAATAATTTACCTTTAACCTTATCGCAGAATAAAAAAGAAAAGAAAATGAAAAGAAGCAAACAATAGCATAACAACTATAGTTAGGTCTTAATGGAACATAACTGCGGCTAAAAGAATCAAATAATGAAAATAAGTAGCAAATTAAAAATGAAATAATTTCTTTTAGTATTCCAACGTTTCCTTTTAAAGTATTCAGCTTTTATTACTCTGCATTTATTTCAGTCAGTATTTCCTTATGTTAAATGTATTTCATTTACTTATATTGCACGTTTTGTAATAATCCTCTTGAATTGTATGTAAGAAGTTAAGGAGGTAAGAATTCACTGAGTCAATATCATTGACAGGTTTAACTCTTATCATCTTAGGACAAGGAAGACGAGGGTCTAGCAGATTATTAGAGGATGGAAAGAAGATGCTCCGAGAGGAGAAGTGTCAGTTAAAGCTTAAGATAGATGTTGTCATGACGGAGTTCCTGGAGTGTCATAGGAAGACTTGTCAGGATGAGAGTTTTCCACATGATAATATTAGTTTAGTTTGGTTCTGAGTTTGAAGGCCTAATAGTGGGGAGTGAGTTTTTGGAGGGATTGGTTTTGATGAGTCTATGGGTAGGACTAGTGTATTAGGCATCTCTAGTCCTTTGAGTTCTGTCCAATTTTGTACATGATGGATGTGTGGTTATATGGATATAGTCAGATGTAAAAAAATTGTCATGTACATAAGTACATTACACAGTCATATATATATATACACTCACACACGAGTGACAGGCACGGGCCTCCGGGTCGGGGCGGCGAAATTTTATCCATGCAAGATTGGAGCAACAAATTGCTTGCTTAAAATGCATATCTTCAATTTGCCGGCCGCAAATCGAATGAACACATTTTATTATCCAACAATATTTAGGCTAACAATTTTAGGCATTGCTCTTACAAATATTTAGGCAACCAATTTCGCCTATATAATTAGCGTAAGTTGATGCTCTTACAAATATTATATAATACATTTTATCCAAACAGCAAGCAATTTATTCATGCAGGAGGGCATCGACAAATTGCTTGCTTAAAATGTATATATTCAATTTGCCACACGCAAATTGAATGAACAATTTTATTATCCAACAATATTTAGGCTAACAATTTTAAGCATTGCTGCAAGAAATCTATATTTATAAGAGAATATGCATATCTTATGCTAATGCTGCACTTTCAAACATAGCCATACGATCTATGTCCAACTCGAATCCCACTCGTCTATTATTTCCCGAAATGATAGGAATCCATGATCCGCCTACAACTCAATAGGAAAGATACCTAATTCCATCAGTTGCTTCTACACCAAAAAAGGACTCACCCGCGACTCCTTCCACAATACCTCAAACATGAAGCGTCTTCCCCATGAATCTTGTCGCCTTGCCTCCGCCCGCAACTGAGGCCTGCCGCCGCCTACTAATACCACCATGTAATGCTGACATCGGCAATCGAAGCCAAGAACTGATTCCTACCGCTAATGTCTGCAATCAAAGACTGTTGACTGAAAATCCTTATGCTCCTCCTCTGCTCACGTGGAGTAAGTTAACCCTTGATCCTCATGCACCCGATTTCTATTTCTTTTTTTTTTGTCTTACCGGAAACTACTATCAATGGAGTTATGCCGACACCACAAAGATCTACCTGTAGTAAATTCCTAATGTCATTTGGTTCTAGCCGGTAGCTTTGGGGATTGATTTAGGGGCTTCAATGGAAGATTAGAAGTTCAAAAAGGAGGAAATTGAGATTTTTTTTTACAATTTTTTTGTTCCAAACATTAATTCAACAATTTTTACCCACTGTTTTCTGAACTTCACCTTTTATTCCAATTTTCACAAGTATTAATGTTGGGTTCTGCACATTAAATGGCTCTCTCCCTGACATTTCCTAATTAAGTGAATAATCTTCATTTGTAAAGGTGCATCTTATGGTTTAAAACTGTCTAAGGCTCTGTTTGGTTGAGCTGTTTCTGATGGACAGTTGTTGCTGAAAAGTTGCTAATAGGAAAAGTGTTGTTTCTGGAAAACATAGTTTTATTAAGAAACTGTTTGGGTGAAATGAAGTTTGGAGAACTTTTTGATAAGCTGTTTTGAAAAAAAACTGTTTAACAAAAATGAAGTTTTCTTAGGTGAATACATACACAAGCAAGGCTTAGGTCATCATTCAATACTAGAAAAAAATGGATCCAACAACCAATTGCAATCGGTGAAGGTTATTTTCTCGGTTTCCTGAATATAGGAAGAGCTTGGAGCTATAGAGGCCACGGGAAGAGTTCGGATCAAGGGCAAAAAACCTATAACAAAGACCTAAAACATAGATCCAAAACACAGCATAAACAGAGAGAAGCAGCAAGTTTCCTCCGCCTATTTCTGTCATCTACTCAGATAGTGGAGGGTGGCCTTCTGCCTTCCGCAAGCCCTCTGCAAGTTGGATCTGGAAAAGCCTAACCAAATGGAACTTTTGCCTAGAGCCAGCTTATTTAAAAAACTCAGTTTTATCCATCAGCCGAACAAAATGCAACTTTTGCTCAAACATGCGTTTTTGAGCTGTCGCACCGGAGGCTATCAGCTCTCCCAAATGCTACCTAAATTAGCCTTTGCAATATGTCTGATTGTCACTATTATATTCGCTCTGCAATACTTAAACATGCACATCCAAGGATATGTATGGATGTGCTAATGTTTAGTTGCTAACATTTGTTCATGCGCGTAATGTAATCCTAATGAGTTTTCTTGACAATCTATCACTTAATATTTTCCTACAGATTTTCCTAACAATTGCATAACAGCTTTAGTTTTTGGTGTCGGCAAACAATATTTTCCTCCAGATTTTCCTAACAATTCGAGAAAACATGACTTATATTTGGAAATTGCCAAAAATAGCGGCAGGAGCGTGGATGCGGAAAGTTTATTTTCTTATTTATAATGAATGAATAAGATTAAATTAACCAAAGGATCCAACGGTGCAAAAGAAAAGTGATGTGGAGCAGAGACGAGCACGAGCTTTGGGCCCGTTCAGGGCTGATTTGGTGACTTACCATATATAGCGTGCCCAGATCGACGATCGGACTCCGCAGATGTGTACGGATCAGCGTCGCGAGTCAAAAACATATATTAGTTTATTATTTTTGGTTCATTAATCATGTATTTTAGTGGCCTCTCCCACCGGCCAATCATAGTCGTTGATTGAGTTGTCCTAGTGCTTCTTTTATTATAAATATTGGTCTAATAGGCTGAACCAAGTCATTGCAGAATTTGGAGAAGAAGTATTCCCGGATTCCAGCGATCCCTCCCCGGTGTCGACGTCATGGAACCCTAGGTGACGACTCCTAGGCCGCCAAACTCCTCTCCAAGGTAATCTCTACCCCCACCTTCGTTTTCCACCCATCAAAATCCACTTCCAGCCACCGAACACTGTTCACGATCACTCTTCACCGCTACTGTTCACCGCCCCTGTTCATCATTGTTCATCCGATACTATTCATCGTTCCTGTTCATCGTTGTTATTCACCCGACCCTCCACTTCTTCCCTTCGTGGAACCACTTCCAAACAACCCTAATTCTCTAGATCCATTCAGATCTGATAATTTCGCTCCCGATCCGTTATTTCCACATCTCATACTTTCCATTTTTGCCCGGATCCGCCCCTAAATAGCGGATCTACCCATCCCCGGCCCGGATCTACTTATTCGTTGCCTGATCCGCCGTTTTACTATCCGTTACCACCGTTTCCCGCCAAGGGAAGCCACCGTCACCGTCGTCTCGCGGCCGGTTCCACCTCCGATCGCCGATCTACACATCCGGCCCTCCAAATCTTCAATGTTTCGGTTCAGCCCTCTATTTTGTGAGCGTTTGTGGTATTGTACTATTTGATTCACATTTGCATTTGGTAATTTATCATATCTTGCTGCGATATTTTGTTTATGGGAATTTGTTTTGGTGCACTAATAGCTTGCAGGAGGAAAGATTCGCCGCGCGCTTTGCTTTGACCCTTCAAGCGGAGGAAAGCCATTCCAATTGCCTAAATAAATAATTGCTTTTCTATTCAAATATTTGTGTGGTGCAAAAATTTACATTGCTTAAATTATTTGTCAAATACCGATCATTACATTGCATGTAGAGTTGGATTAGCGTGTTACCCATGCACGATCACCTAGCGTTGTAGGTTTTGTGCACCAGTAGCCTACCCCTACATCAAATTGGTATCAGAGGTAAAGGTTAGGCCATTTGCATGCTTCGTAGTGGTAGGTTTTAAATAATCATTGAGTTCATTTATGTCTAGTTATCGCCGTCGTTCATCTCCTCCATCTGAGTATCCCGAGTCTACATATAACCGACCTCATAGAGCCCCTCTAGAGAGATCTTCATGTTATCATTATGATTATCATCGTTCCCCGCACACCACACCTAGAAATCGTGTCAACCCCTCGACACAATTTCATCATGCTAGTGGCGATCACCACGACGAGAGGTCCTCACGTCTTCATCATTACACCTCTTCGTGATTTCACGATGATAGAATTGAATATCGTTCAGGTCATCGCCGCTACACATCTCCTCTAGGAGAGGAACCTGGGTTTGGATATGAGCGACCTCCATTGCACGTTCACAGGGCCCATACGCACCCACGAGCACAATCTGATTATGTTAGGAACTACCATCAAGACGACCCTCAGGAACCCAATAGAGGTCACCATCAACAGGAACACAATACATGTCAAGACCCTCCTAGTGTTCCACTAATAGAGTTACCTGAGGCTGAATTTATGCGATTAGTTCTTGACCGCTTTGATCTTTTAGAAGCTCAATTTGATCACCTAAGATCTACATTACGAAGAAAGCCTAGGGATTTAGGGCAAGCCACCGATGCAGCGAGTAGTGCTCCCACTGAGATAAGAGACCCGACACTTGGTTTTGATCTTTCTCAGTTTGATGAGATTCAGTGCTCATGTGATCTTGAGGTTGAACATGATCATGACCTTATGATACAGGTGGAGAGTGATACTGGCATGACTAGTGAGCATGGTCACGTGGGCGAGGACGAGTGATCTAGTGACACTGTGATGGTATACCCATCATTTTCACCTCACCTAGACCTACACCTAGACCTAGTGCCCCCTTTGAACAGAGACATGGTTCTCGACACTATATCGATTGACCCACACTTGAGACTGGGCACCCCCTACTCTTCTCTTAGTATTGTCTCGGGTCACTTCACTACAGAGAGTCGAGAGTCTAGTGTTGATCTCGTAGTGGTTATGTCACCCATGCACGGGGGCAATACCCCTTTCGATGGTACCCATCGGGAGGACCTTGACCTTAGTGACGAGCCCTATGACGAGCCCCCTGATGAGCCTCGTGATGATCCGCCACATCGTGGTGAGGTTGAGACTCGGGTGAGCCACTCAGGTATGACGCCTCTTTCATTATCATTTATGGTCTTGCCCGAGAGAAGGGACCTTGAGTGGAGCATGATATATGTAGGGCCTGCCATGAGTCCACTTGAACATACTCATATTATGAGGATCTACCTTATGACACCTCACACTTTGGATGACTTTTGGGACACGCCACCCGCTGAACCACCCGATGAGTTCTTTCTTATCTGGGACGCTCACCATATTTTAGAGTCACGACTTCTAGTCAGTGTACACGATTTTCACTCAGGTGGTCGTCTCCTTCGTGATGACTTTTCTTACACACCTCCTGGGGAGCCCCCTGATGTGCTACGTTCCTCGATAGACATTTGGCTCTTTATGAGCCCGTATTTGACTATAATTATCTCTCACAGTCAGCTGAGCACTCGTCACACACGGGAGGAGTTTGTCTACACTCCACCGAAAGAACCTCCTGATAGGCCACCACATTTGAGAGACATCTCAGGCATTATTAGATTTTCCTATAAGGAGTGTACAGTGTCTGTCCTGTTGTCTTTGCATCATTTGCATTGCCTGCGTGAGTCTGCTGAGTCTTTTGCACGACATTTGCATGAGTTGCATGAGTCGGTTCGCCGACAAATAATAATAAGCAATGAAAATTATAAAGCTCATGCAGATAAGCGAAGGCGAGAACAAATATTTACCGAAGGCGAAAAGGTAATGGTACGAATCCGCCCAGAGAGGTTCCCTTCGGGGCCTGCCAAGAAATTAAACGCCAGGCAAATGAGTCTGTACTCTGTTATTAGCCGTATACAGGTGGAGAGTGATACTGGCATGACTAGTGAGCATGGTCACGTGGGCGAGGACGAGTGATCTAGTGACACTGTGATGGTATACCCATCCTTTTCACCTCACCTAGACCTACACCTAGACCTAGTGCCCCCTTTGAACAGAGACATGGTTCTCGACACTATATCGATTGACCCACACTTGAGACTGGGCACCCCCTACTCTTCTCTTAGTATTGTCTCGGGTCACTTCACTAAAGAGAGTCGAGAGTCTAGTGTTGATCTCGTAGTGGTTATGTCACCCATGCACGGGGGCACTACCCCTTTCGATGGTACCCATCGGGAGGACCTTGACCTTAGTGACGAGCCCTATGACGAGCCCCCTGATGAGCCTCGTGATGATCCGCCACATCGTGGTGAGGTTGAGACTCGGGTGAGCCACTCAGGTATGACGCCTCTTTCATTATCATTTATGGTCTTGCCCGAGAGAAGGGACCTTGAGTGGAGCATGATATATGTAGGGCCTGCCTTGAGTCCACTTGAACATACTCATATTATGAGGATCTACCTTATGACACCTCACACTTTGGATGACTTTTGGGACACGCCACCCGCTGAACCACCCGATGAGTTCTTTCTTATCTGGGACGCTCACCATATTTTAGAGTCACGACTTCTAGTCAGTGTACACGATTTTCACTCAGGTGGTCGTCTCCTTCGTGATGACTTTTCTTACACACCTCCTGGGGAGCCCCCTGATGTGCTACGTTCCTCGATAGACATTTGGCTCTTTATGAGCCCGTATTTGACTATAATTATCTCTCACAGTCAGCTGAGCACTCGTCACACACGGGAGGAGTTTGTCTACACTCCACCGAAAGAACCTCCTGATAGGCCACCACATTTGAGAGACATCTCAGGCATTATTAGATTTTCCTATAAGGAGTGTACAGTGTCTGTCCTGTTGTCTTTGCATCATTTGCATTGCCTGCATGAGTCTGCTGAGTCTTTTGCACGACATTTGCATGAGTTGCATGAGTCGGTTCGCCGACAAATAATAATAAGCAATGAAAATTATAAAGCTCATGCAGATAAGCGAAGGCGAGAACAAATATTTACCGAAGGCGAAAAGGTAATGGTACGAATCCGCCCAGAGAGGTTCCCTTCGGGGCCTGCCAAGAAATTAAACGCCAGGCAAATGAGTCTGTACTCTGTTATTAGCCGTATTGGGACAAATGCCTACTGGCTCGATATCCCGGCTAGTATGGGAATTCACCCGGTGTTTAATGTTGAGGATCTGACTCCATACTATGAGCCTCATGAGTATGTGGACCCGAGCAGTGGAGATATCCAGCCACCCCCACCCCCACTATCGTTACCTTACCACCCTCATACGTCATCTACGTCTGATGGCCACCCCGGTCCACCCACTGTTGGCATCCACCCACCTAGGAACTCGTCTTCTTTGGTTTCACCGTAGGCACCACCGATCGCACCGGGATCCACCCTTCGAGAGATAAGCGATGAGAGCATCACAGAGTTCAAGTTCCACCAGCTTGTTCCTACTTCAGATGGGTCGCGTTGTCGTTACTTGGTACATTGGCGGGACTGCCCCGATGCAGTTGACACTTGGATACTTGCAGCAGAGCTTGATCGATTCGCCCCTGGACTTCGACTTCAGCATGACTGTCTCCATTCACCGGAGCTGACAGTTTTTCAGTCAGGGGGAATTGATGGGCGAGAACACTCTTCCATCGACGACACATGGATGACTCCCGGCGGACCTCTTCAATTTATACCAGACATTTATCGAGAGAATTCTGATCCCAATTCATCGGGAGATGAATTCTTTCAAGCCGGGGAGATTGATGCGGAGCAGAGACGAGCACGAGCTTTGGGCCCGTTCGGGGCTGATTTGGCGACTTACCATATATGGCGTGCCCAGATCGACGATCGGACTCCCCAGATGTGTCCGAATCCGCATGGCGAGTCAAAAACATATATTAGTTTATTATTTTTGGTTCATTAATCATGTATTTTAGTGGCCTCTCCCACCGGCCAATCATAGTCGTTGATTGAGTTGCCCTAGTGCTTCTTTTATTATAAATATTGATCTAATAGGCTGAACCAAGTCATTGCAGAATTTGGAGAAGAAGTATTCCCGGATTCCAGCGATCCCTCCCCGGTGTCGACGTCATGGAACCCTAGGTGACGACTCCTAGGCCGCCAAACTCCTCTCCAAGGTAATCTCTACCCCCACCTTCGTTTTCCACCCATCAAAATCCACTTCTAGCCACCGAACACTGTTCATGATCACTCTTCACCGCTACTGTTCACCGCCCCTGTTCATCATTGTTCATCTGATACTATTCATCGTTCCTGTTCATCGTTGTTATTCACCCGACCCTCCACTTCTTCCCTTCGTGGAACCACTTCCAAACAACCCTAATTCTCTAGATCCATTCAGATCTGATAATTTCGCTCCCGATCCGTTATTTCCACATCTCATACTTTCCATTTTTGCCCGGATCCGCCCTTAAATAGCGGATCTACCCATCCCCGGCCCGGATCTACTTATTCGTGGCCGGATCCGCCGTTTTACTATCTGTTACCACAGTTTTCCGCCAAGGGCAGCCACCGTCACTGTCGTCTCGCCACCGGTTCCACCTCCGATCTCCGATCTACACATCCGACTCTCCAAATCTTCAGTGTCTCAGTTCAGCCCTCTATTTTGTGAGTGTTTGTGGTATTGTACTATTTGATTCACATTTGCATTTGGTAATTTATCATATCTTGCAGCGATATTTTGTTTGTGGGAATTTGTTTTGGTGCATTAATAGCTTGCAGAAGGAAACATTCGTCGCGCGCTTTGCTTTGGCCCTTCGAGCGGAGGAAAGTCATTCCAATTGCCTAAATAAATAATTGTTTTTCTATTCAAATATTTGTGTGGTAGACAAATTTACATTGCTTAAATTATTTGTCAAATACCGATCATTGCATTGCATGTAGAGTTGGATTAGCGAGTCACCCATGCACGATCACCTAGCGTTGTAGGTTTTGTGCACCAGTAGCCTACCCCTACATCAAAAAGTATGGTAAGAACGGGAAGAATATTATATTGTCTTACATAATAAAGATATCTATATACATATCTTTTTTGTTGAAGGTTGTTCCGCATATTGAGAAGTTTTTGGTATTCTGCCTGGTATTCTACTTAAATTAATGTGCATGTTTCCACTGTGATATGGATACAAAAATCCAAAATATGTTGTCTCTAATGATGTTAAATAAAACATTAAAATTGTGACGGTCTAGCGGGTTATTACAACCTAGTACACTAAAGGAAAGCAACCATATAGAAAAAATCAACAAATCAAACTAGAAAGAATTATGAGTTTAGTATCAAGCGACATGATTCGGGGTATGGAACATTTTTTGGCAAAATGTTAAATAATAGAAGATGAGTATACTCATGATAAGTGTATGACTAGCTTCTAGTCAGCGCATTCTGACAAATGCAGTTGCAAATTTTCTAGACTTACTTGGTATCAACTTGGACAGACCAGGGAGAAAATGTGCCCCGCTTCCATGATTTGTAGATGTAAATGCTTTTACCATGCTTCTTTGGAGACACTAAAACCATAAATGAAGGGGAAATTTTATTAGAAAAAAAGCACAAGGTACATTAGTGAAAATAAGGTCAACTGTCTACCTGAAATCTATTAAAATCAAACAATTGTAGCATCATGAAGCAACTTTATGGAACTAATGTTTAAGAAACTGATCCAGCTCGGAATTATAATTCAGTCACAGTTGACATCTTTTGATTATTAACGTATAAAGCTTACCATTCATCAAAGTAAAGTATAAACTTTCAACTTATTTTATATTATTTCAAGCATCTTGAATTGGCTCTCTCCACAACTATTCACTAATATGTAAAGCTGCATGTAATTCTGAACTTGAACACCTTTGGGATGAGAGAGAGGAATTTTTTCAATGCATGGGGGCATGATAATGAGCTATCTTGGGAAATCTTGAGAATTGTTGAGAGAGCACAAAACTTGTATGTATTGCTTGTGTATGTAAATACAATGAGAGAATACAAATATACAGGAGAGAGAAGAAGAGAAGAAATCTTATACAAGATGTGGGACTAAGAAGAGAAGAAGGAAAAACAATAAAGAAAGGGGTCCAATAATGGGCCTTTTACATGGGCTTTTCTAACACTACCCCGCAAGCTGGAGCGTACAAATCGTATGCGCCAAGCTTGGACAGGCACTGATAGAAGAGGGTGCTTGAAAGAGCCTTAATGAGGACATCCGCAACTTGTTCAGTCCCCGGAACATGCTTCAGGTCGAGCTTCTTCATTTGAACCTTTTCCCGGATGAAGTGACAGTCAACTTCAATATGTTTTGTTCTTTCGTGAAAGACCGGGTTCTTGGCTATATGTATAGCAGCTTGGCTGTCACAGAGGAGAGCTGGGGAAGGGAGTTTTACACCCAGATCGGTAAGAAGACTTTCAAGCCAAGTTAGTTCAGAAACCATCGAAGTCATTGCCCGATATTCTGCCTCAGCTGATGATCGAGCAAAGATAGCTTGTTTCTTGCTTCGCCAGGTAATCAAATGTCCTCCAAAATATGTGCAAAAACCACTGGTTGACCGTCGATCATCAAGGGAACCAGCATAATCAGCATCAGAATATGCTACCAATGTTGGAGCTGAAGATGAGGTTTTGTATACCAATCCTTGACCACGAGCCGTTTTAAGGTATCTGAGAATGCGTTCAACGGCATGAAGATGAGATCTTTGAGGGGAATGCATATATCGACTAACAATACCAACAACGAAGGTTGTGAGATAGATCAATTTTCCAACGAGACGACGATAGTATTCAGGATTCTGGAGGAGATCTGAGTCACAAGCCTGAGCGCATAACTTGTAATTTGCATCCATTGAGATGTCAATCGGCTTACAACCTGAATAACCAGCATCATGGAGGAGGTCGAGGAAATACTTCCGCTGAGAGAGGACGAGACCATCCGGCCGTCTGGCAACCTCAAGACCCAAGAAGTACCGAAGGGGCCCCAGATCTTTTGTTTGAAAAACTGTGCTCAGATATAGTTTGACCTCCTGTATTCCTTTTGAGTCGTCTCCAGTAATTATGATATCATTAACGTAAACTAACAGAAGAACCGTTCCCGTTGTTCGGTGACGAGTGAACAATGAGAAGTCTGTCGAGCACCGAGTAAAACCAACCTCCCAAAGTGCCTTACTAAACTTGTCAAACCACGCCCGTGGGGATTGTTTAAGACCATACAGAGCTTTCCTAAGGAAACAGACCTGAGACTCCCCCGTGGTCTCAACCCCGGGAGGTTGCTTCATATACACTGTTTCCTGGAGATCGCCATTCAGAAAGGCATTCTTAACATCCAGTTGGAGTAAGGGCCACCGGCGATGGACAGCCACGGAGATGAGGACCCGAACGGTGTTCAGTTTGGCCACAGGAGAAAAGGTTTCTTCATAGTCAAGCCCCTGTTGTTGGGTGAAGCCACGAGCAACCAGACGAGCTTTCAGTCTGTCAATTATCCCATCAACAGCATGTTTGATGACAAAGACCCACTTACACCCAACCGATTTCTGACCCGGAGGAAGGGGGGCGAGAGTCCATGTTTGGTTGGCCCAGAGAGCAGCCATTTTCTCCACCATGGCGGCCCGCCAGCCAGGATGTTGGAGCGCCTCCTGCACAGAGGTAGGAACAAAAACCGAGGACAGTGAAGTAGCAAATGTCCGAAGGTGGGGAGAGAGGCGATGTAGAGAGACAAAGTTCGCCAGCGAATGAGCAGTAGAAGCGGGCACCGGATCAGCAGGGCACGGAGAAGCCGAGGTCGAGGCCGACTGCATAGGGGAAACGGAATGAGGAAGGCGGCGAGTGTAGACACGGATAACAGGCGGCTTGGACGGAGCAGGAGCTGGGTCAGGAAGAACCTGTGGAGGAGGCGCAGTAACGGGAATGACAGGTCGTGGGAGGGATGGCTGTAGAGGTGTGGGTAGAGGAGGAGAGAAAAAAGGTTGATCATCCCGGAAGGTAACATCAGCAGATACGGAGACTTTCCGGGTAGCCGGGGAATAACACACATAGCCTTTCTGAGTACGGGAATATCCGACGAAAATTTGTTTAGCCGCCCGGGGATCCAACTTGTCCGTGGACGGACCTAGAAGATGGACGAAGCAGGTGCAGCCAAAGACCCTGGGTGTAATAGGGAAGGCCGGAGCGGAGGGAAAGAGGAGGCTGAACGGAGTGTCCTGGTGGAGAACCGAGGAATGGAGGCGGTTGATTGGGAGGCAAGCAGTGGAGACCGCAAAGTTCTAGTAAACTTTGGGAACATGCATGTGAAGCATGAGGGAGCGGGCAACGTCAAACATGTGTCTGTTCTTTCGTTCGACAATGTCGTTTTGCTAGGGGGTGTAGGCACGGGATGTCTGATGAATAATACCGAACTCCACGCATAGATTGGCAAATTCGTGGCTAGTGTATTCGCGAGCATTATCAGTGCGCAGCGTTTTTATGGTAGTGGAGAATTGCGTACGAGTTTCTAACACAGGCCCGAAACACGCGAGGAAGCTCGGAGCGATCACGTAGTAAGTAAAGTCACGTCATGCGAGAGTAATCATCAATAAAGGTGATAAAGTAGCGATAACCGGAAATACTGGTAACTTTGAAAGGACCCCAAACATCGGAGTGAACTAAATCAAAATGAGCCGACCTCCGGGTACAATGTGCAGGGAAAGAAGAACGCGGCTGCTTGCCGAAAATACAAGAATCACATTGAAAAGGAGGAAGAGATACATCAGGAAGTGCCTTCTGGAGGACTGACAGAGGGGCATGCCCAAGACGGTGATGCCAATTGACGGATGAGACGGAGGAGACGGAGGAAAGGACGGTTGGAGATGCATCGAGAAGGTAGAGCCCATTTTGCAGTTGACCCTTACCAATGGTAATCCGCGTCCGCCGATCCTGTATCTAAAAAGCAGAGGAGGTGAATGTCACAGAACAATCCATATCATTAGTAAGACGTCCAACAGAAAGTAAATTAAATGGGGAGCCCGGAATATAAAGGGTCGAGCGAAGAGAGATGGAGGGGGAGAGGGAGAGGTTAGCACAGCCGGAGACCGGAACAATCGCCCCATTAGCCACGGTGATACACTTCGGATGAGGAGCATCCGAGAACTTGGGCGGCCGCAGCGAGGTGATGTGATGAGTGGCACCCAAGTCCAAGATCTAGCGCGGACTGGAGGAGAAACAAGTCATACCTACAGTGGAGGTGGAGGCAACATAAGAGGATAGAGGGCTGAGCAGGCCATGGAGTTGCTGGAGCTGGAGGCGGACGGCCTCAAGGTCGGTGCTTGTGGCAGAAGAGCCGTCAACGGCAACAGCAGCAGTCGGACGAGGAGGGTAGTCATGTTTCTTGTAGCAAAAAGCCTCAGGGGTGCCGTCCCGGCCGCAATAGGAACACTTTGGGCGGCCCCGACCACCACGCCCCTGTCCGCGGGAGCCCGAACGTCCACCACGAACAGAAGACGGTGGGGGAAGTAAGGGGGGAAGGGTCTGCTGGAGAAGGGCCGGAGAGGAGAGTGCAGGAGTATCCGGGGGCGGTGTCACTCGAAGGAGCATAGAGCAAACATTAGATAAGGAAGGAGTAGTTGCCGAAGCCAGAACCTGAGCACGGATACTCTGAAGGTGTGTCGGGACACGAGCCATCATCATTGCAATGCAAACGGCCTTCTTTTGTGCGCGTTGAGCAGCAAGATCAGTGGTAGAAGGCTGATGCTGAATCCAGGCCTCCGCAAGAGTCTTAGCACGAGAAACAAAAGATGTCATGTCCGCAGCCCCGCCAACATCGAGAGCCTGAAGATCGGTAATAATGTCATAGAAGTGTTGGAGGTTGTCCTTGCCGGAGTATAAGGAGTGGAGCTCATCCCACATAGCGTTGGCCGTCTCATGATACATGACCATTTAGTAGGGCTCACCCTCCAGGGAATTGAGGAGGCATGTCTGAACACGACCGTCATTGCACAACTAGTCGTCGGTAGTAGGAGAAGGAGATCGCCGAGTGAAATGATGAACAAGGCCTTTGGCCTGAAGAACTCGGCGAACCGAGTGCACCCATGGGATAAAGTTCTTCTTTCCAGACAGGGAGATGGTGGTGATCCGCAGCTCATCGCGGATTTCAGGAGGAGTCGGGCGGTCTGTAGAGGGGTTAGCTGGGCGGTCTGCAGAGGGGTTAGCCGACTGGCCGGTAGAATCAACGGAGGATCCCATGGAGCCCGGAGAGGCCGCAGCGAGCAGAAAGAGGGCGCGGAGGGAAGAAGAGGTCGCCGCGGGAGAGCTCTTGCACGACAAGCCCGCACAATTTAAAGACGGGGTCGCAGCGGGTAGTCAAGGTGACAAGAACAGCGGCAAGCACTAAGAGAGAACTCTTGCACGACAAGCCCGCGCGGTTTATAGACGAGGCCGCAGCGAGTAGTCAAGGCGACAAGAGAAGCGACAAGCACTGAGAGAGAAAGGGAGGCCGCGACCAGAGTGTGGATAGACAAACCGCACGGTCACAGTGAACACACTAGCGGCCAGAGAGTGAGTGACGAGAGAGGTCGGCTCAAGCAGAACACGGGATTAGGCGCAACGGTTAGGGAGAGAGACCGCGCGAGAAGAAGAACCGTCGAGAAGGAGAACTCGCGCGGCAAGGAGAAGGCAGCAGGAGGGAGAAGTCGAAAGAAGAAGCTGCGAGTAGGAGAACTCGAGCGGCAAGGAGGAGACCGCGCGGCAAGAAGGAAGTCGCAGCGGACAGAAACAAGGACCGCGCGGCAAGAAGGAAGCCGCGTGGGAGAGGGTCCCACGAGTCAGGGGAGAGAAAAGGCTATAAAAGAGAGAGAGGGAGAGGGGTGGAACCACGGGAGGGAGGGAGAGAGGAAGCGGTTAGAAAATAGGCAGGCCGCAGGCAGGCCAGCGAGAAGATGAACCCGCGGATAGAAGCGGGTAGGAAAGGAGAGGTCGCAGAACAGTCCGCGGACAGGGGAGGAAGGTGGTCTGGGCGGTAAGAAAATGGGAGACCGCAGGGACCGGGAAACTCCCTCTGATACTATGTTGAGAGAGCACAAAACTTGTATGCATTGCTTGTGTATGTAAATACAATGAGAGAATACAAATATATAGGAGAGAGAAAGAGAGAAGAAATCATATACAAAATGTGAGACTAAGAAGAGAAGAAGGAAAAACAATAAAAAAAGGGGCCCAATAATGGGTCTTTTACATGGGCTTTTCTAACAAGAATAAATTGTTCTTTTTTCCCAAAACCCTAAAAATCATCCCCTAGTATTAGTGCTTTATAATGAGGAAATCTTCGGAATAAATTGCTCTTTTACGGCTTTTTGGCATTTTGCACTCCCGAAATACCGAGTTTTAGCACTTTGCAGCCCGAACCTTTAAAATTAGCATTTTGCATCCTCAATTCCCGATTTTTGGCACAACACCCCCAGACCAAAATTTTAAGGGTATTTAGGTCTGAGTAGCACCAAAATGCTCTTTCAATGGTATCTAGGTCCGGGCAGCACCAATAATCTAGGGTACAATGTGCCGAAATGAGCATTTTTGGTGCTGCCCGGACCTAAATACCCTTGAATTTTTGTCATGGGGGTGCAAAGTGTCAGAAATTAGTAAATGGGGGTGCAAAGTGCCAATTTTAAATATTAAGGATGCAAAGTAAAAAAACCCGCATTTTGCGGGTGCAAAGTGCCAAAAAGCCATCTTTTACACAAAAATTCATAAAATATCTAAACAATAGCTAAAAAACCTCATTAGAAATTGTGCAGAAGAAAGAAAAAATCTATTTAACGCTTTTATTAATTAAATGGGTATATATATACACACATATAATACAACAGCGGGAATAAAAGACCTACCTTCGAATACCATATGAACCAAAAAAAACAATTAATAATAGTATTTAATTATTAATATCACTATCTCTAAAGCTAGAGAATTGATATCCATCATTCCCACCTTGCAAGATATGAGATTTTTATGGTGGCATCTTTTTGTCAGACCATCTGCAATCTGTAATTCGGAAGAAACATGAGAAGGGCATATCAGCCCATGGCCCGGTTTCTCCTTGATGATATGACGATCAATTTTGATATATTTGTTCGATCATGCGAGACAGGGTTATGTGCGATACAGATTGTAGATTTATTATTGCAGGACAGCTTAATAGGAACTTAATACTAAATTTTCTAATCATCTAATAGAATCTTCATCCATAGCAGTTCGCATATACCTTGTGTCATAGTCCTGAACTCAATTTCAACACTATTGCTGACAACCAAGGAAGTTAGAGACGATCATAGATCTTTGCTGAATCAGGAATACGAAGCATTTCAAGCAGGGTGCAAATGACACTATTGCTGACAACTTTGAGAAATTCTTCAAGATAGTAAACGGGCTCAGAAACTACGGCCGCACCTTCACTAATGGTGAATTAAACGACAAATTTCTCGGATCCCTAACAAAGGACTGGGACACAAAAGTTGTAGCCATTAGGGAGTTTGGGAAGCTGCCGGAATTGACCCCTAGAACCTTTTCGGAAAGCTGCTCTCCTATGAACTTCGGATGAATACCAGAAAGAAAGATGAGCAAAGCAACAGGACCTCAAGCAGAGAGAATTCAGTTGCCCTGAAAGCTGAAGGGGCAAGAAAGTCTAAAGTTGTGTCACCAGTAAGGACACGAGCTCCAGATACCCCAGAAGACTCTGAGCCAAGCACGTCAGACTCCGAATTGTCTGATGGAGAGTTCTCACTAATCTCCGAGCAATTCAAGAGATTACTCAGCAAGAGGAGGCAAATGAAAAATCAGTCCTCCTCATCTGATTTCAGAAGATCACATCGTGATAGTGATCGCTCCAAGAAAAGCTACAACAGAGATGACAGGTATAAGTCCAAACCGAACAAACATTCTTCTTCTGACATTGTTTGTTATTATTGTAATAAGGCAGGACACGTAATTGCAGAGTGCCCTTACAAAAAGAAGGAAGGATCCAAGAAGAAAGAAAAGAGATCCTTCAAAGGTAAAAGGAAGGAAGAGAAAAGCTTCGTTGTCAAGAAGTCAAAGACACTTAGTGACGGTGACTCAAGTGAGTCCAGCTCTGAGAATGAAGAAGCCTACTTCGGTCTTATGGCTCAATCAAATGAGGAAGTAGGCGGCTCCAAATTTCACGGGAAGGTAAACTCTCACATTATATTGTCTGAGTCAAAAACTTTCACTAATGGTCATGAAGACTACTCGTCTAAGGAAGATGAAGCTGACTTGATGGCTCAGCATCAAGAACTCTTAAAAGTTTTTGATAAATGGCACAAGGTAGTCAAAAAGCAATTAAAAGATATTGTTTCTTTCAAGGCAGTTGAATCAAGCCTGAGGGAGGAAATTGCTGAATTAACTCCTCTCAGAAATGAAGTTCACTCTTTGCGAGAAGAATTGAAATGCTACGCTGAACTGTTAAGTCAGAAGGAGAAATACTTAGATGAGTTGGAAGAAAAGCTCTTGGTGGAAAGGAAGCTGGATGAAAGCTACTCGAAGCCAAAGACCATTCTTCCTCTCATTGATGAGTTTCCTGCTCTTATGAAGGCTAGTGGTCTTGGCCACGTAGCTGGAAAAGGTAAGGCTGCTAAGAAAGCCAGTACCAAAGGGAAAGGGAAAGCACCTCAAGGTCAACCCTCGTTTAAGAAGGTAATCTTCCCAACAAATCAATACGATCTTGAGACGTCCTATGGTCACCTTGCTAAGCCCACCTACGTGGAGCAAAAAAGGTACTACCAAGGATGGACCCATTCTCGAGACTTTGGTGCTAGTGTTTTCAAAGCACCTTATGAGGAAATTACTCTCAAAAGTTGTGGTCCTTGTGTTCACGGACCAAGTGGAAAGAAGGCTCCAAAAGCCAACACTGTTGTTCCCAAGGCTAACGAAACAATGAAGCCATGTGTATGCTGCAATTACGAGGCTTCCACTTCCAAGTCAGTAGCTCCTGCTAGACCTCCCGTTCAAAAGGTAAAGCAGGAGTACAAGAGAAGATACAACAGGTTTGACTGTTGGTGTTGCGGGAAGATTGGTCACTTCGTCGTAGATTGCTGGTTTCATCCGGTAAAGCTTGAAACTCCACAAGTTAACAATACGAGGTCGACCACTCGCAAAGTTAATGTTCCAAGTGGTATTAAACTAACAAGGAACCAAGGACCCAAGTCTGTTTGGGTACCTAAGGTAAAATGATTTATGCTTGCAAGTATGTCCAAAGGCCAACAAAACGTGAATCTGGTATTTGAGCAGTGGATGCTCTCGGTATATGACCAGGACTAGAAGCCTACTCTGAGAATTTACCTCAGTCAAAGACGGTCCAAAAGTTATCTTTAGAGGGTCTGACAGGGGAATCACTAAAGGCTACGGTATGATTTCCAACAGCATAGTCTCCTTCACAGACGTGGCTTATGTTGAAGGATTACAGCATAATCTAATAAGCATAAGTCAACTATGTGACAAAGGTTATATCGTTGAGTTCTACAAGGACAAGTTCCTGATAAAAGCGTTTGCTAATTTGAAGACAATCTTAACAGACACTCGGAGTAGAAATATTTTCTGTTTAAAATTTCTATGCTAAGACAATTCTACACCAGTGTGCTTTTTGGCAAAAGATAGTGCGTCTCTTTGTGACCAATGGCACAAGAGATTGACACATATTAACTTCAAAACTATAAATATGTTATTTTCTCATAACTTAGTTCGTGATACCCCCAACATTAAGTGTCATAAAAAGAGTTCATGTCACGCGTGCCAAATGAGTAAGCAAACAAGAGCAACTTTAAGAGTATTTCTGAAAAATATTCCTCTAGAAGTTTTTATTTACTTCATATAGACTTATTCGGTCATATATCAATTCACAGTTTAGGAGGTAAAGTTTATACGTTGGTCATTGTTGATGACTACTCTCGTTTTACTTGGGTGTTCTTTCTGAAACACAAGTCAGACACCTTTGAGACTTTCATTAATCTTGTTAGGCAAATTCAGAACGAATTAAACTGCTCGGTGGTCAAAATCAAAAGTGATCACAAAACAGAATTTGAGTTCGGTGTCATGACAAATTTCTGTGGAAGTCAATGTATCTTTCATGAGTTTTCTTCTCCACATACTCCGCAACAAAATTAAATTGCTGAGAGAAGAAATAGAACCCCCATTGAATCATGTACAACTATGTTGAATGACGTTTCACTACCAGAGTATTTTTGGGCTGAAGCAGTCAACACAACTTGTCACGTACAAAACCGAGCTTTAATCAACAAAAACCATCATAAAACGCTCTATGAACTACTGAATGGCAGAAAACCGACTGTGTCCTACTTTAGGTCTTTGGCAGTAAGTGTTTCGTACTTAACAATGGGAAGTATTATCGCACGAAAATTAGTGACAAATGTTTTGAAGGTATTTTTGTAGAGTATAGTAGGCATAGTAAGGCATATAGAATTTTTAATAAGAAAATCCTAGTGGTAGAAGAGTCTATGAATGTTGTGTTTGATGAGACAAGCATGCTTCTTAACAGCTCGTCTAGTGTTATTGATGTAGATGCAAGTACCAGGTTGGAGGAACTAAGCTTGGAAGAAGCGGTCAAGGAAGATGTTCCAAGCTCAGTTAAGGTCGTTGATCCAAGTATGGTGAATGAAGAACGACTAGATGAAGAACTACCTCACCCTGCAGGAGATGCAATAGATGTGGCAGAACCTGCTGGTTGGAGAGGAAGAAATCTAGCATTCAGATACTTAAGAGATCACCCGGCTGATCTAATCATTGGAGAGCCACGCGACATTAGAACCAGAAGAGGTACTGCTAACGAAGTTCTACATCTTAGTTTTTTGTCTTAGGTTGAGCCAAAAAAGTTTGAAGAAACAAACAAGGATGTCTCTTAGATAATGGTCATGCAAGCGGAGCTCAATCAGTTTGAAAGATGCAAGGTTTGGGAGTTTGTGCTCAGACCCAAAGGACAGAACGTGATCGGTATCAAATGGGTATTCAGAAACAAGCTGGACAAAAACAGAGTGATTATAAAGAACAAAGTCAGGCTTGTAGCTCGAGGGTACAGACAAGAAGAAGGGATCGACTTCGATCAGACTTTTGCTTCGGTAGCTCGACTCGTAGCGATAAGGTTGTTTCTGGCGTATGCTGACATGCTGCTCACAAGGGCTTCAAAGTCTACCAGATAGATGTGAAGTCAACCATTCTCAACGGAGACCTAAAAGAGGAAGTATACATAGCACAACTCCCAGGTTTTGTCAACTTGATTTACTCTGATCATGTTTACTTTCTTAATAAATAACTATATGGCTTAAAACAAGCTCCCCAAGCTTGGTATGAAACACTGTCTAACTTTATTCTTGAGAACAAGTTCACAAGAGAAAAGATAGACAAGAAATTATTTTTTAGGGAAGTAAAAGGTAAGAATTTTTTAGTGCAAATCTATGTAGAAAACATTATTTTTGGCTCTACGGAAGACAACATTTGCAAGAAGTTCTCTAAACTCATGCAAGAGAAGTTTGAAATGAGCAGTATGGGAGAGCTGAAGTATTTCTTAGGACTTCAGGTAAAACAATCTGACGATGAAATTTTCATATCTAAAACGAAGTTCACCAAAGAGTTAATTAAGAAATTCAGAATGGAGAACGCAACCTCGATAAGCACTCTAATGGGTTCAACTATGTCTCTGGACAAGGATGAGAAAGGGAAATCTTTTGATGAAACCAAGTATAGAAGTATAATTGGGTCCTTGATCTACCTTACGGCCAGTAAACCGGACATAATGTTTTCAACATGTGTGTGCGCTGGATATCAGGTGAACTCTAAGGAATCTTATTACGTCGCTGCAAAGAGAATCTTGAGATACCTTAAGGGTACACCAAATCTTGACTTATGGTACCCAAGGAGTAATGATGTCGAGCTAATTGGTTTTTCAGATGCAGATTTTGCAGGTAGCAGGGATGATGGGAAAAGCACTTTCGAGACGTGTCAATTCCTCGGAAGAAGACTTATCTCATGGAGCGATGAGAAACAAATTTGTGTGGTAACCTCCACTGCAGAGTCAGAGTACATCTTTGTTGTAGTTGTTGCGCACAGCTTCTTTAGATCAGGAATCAGCTTGAGGATTATAACCTGAAATTCGAGATACCGATGTTTTGCGACTCCTCCAGTGCAATAGCGATCGCAAATAATCCAGTCTCTCACAGCCAGACAAAGCACATCGAAATCAGATATCACTTCCTTCGGGAGCATGTGGAGAATAAGGACATACCTCCCAGTTATGTCCCTACGGATAAGCAGGTCGCAGATATATTCACGAAGTCACTGGACGAGGTCAAGTTCTCTCTTTTCAAAACGGAACTGGGCATTCTAAACAAAGACACTTGAAGATGGCTAAGGAGACAGGAATTCTCTCGGGAAGTACATCACTAAGCAGAGAAAATGGTCCAAGGGAAATTCGTCGGATATTACTCGTTGGAACTTGGAAGTCGACGATTCGTCGAAATACTGTGAGTGTACACGACGTAACTCGACGAATTCGGCTCAGCTTCCGGTGAATCTCGACGAATTGGACTTAGGTCAAATTTTCTCTTATGATTGGATCCGAAGAGTGCCTATTTTTTTCAGGTACGCGTCGTTTCCCGGTCTTAAACTTTAAATATATATATATATATATATGAAAGTTTTCGGGCAAACCTTACTCATTCCGTCGAACAAGCCTTCGGATTCCGCCGATTCTTCCTCCCGACGATTCAAATCCCGCGACAGAGCCTCGTCGTCCTAATTGATTTGATTTCGCGACAACCATTCGAGCACGTTCCGATAGTAACAACAGCTAGTCCAGTGCTTCCAGTCCTTCCAGCAATTTTTCCCTCGCTTCTCGACTCAGTCTCGGCAACCGCAGTTCGTCCAGGGCCGATTGTTCTTTCTCTTAACTCACTGTCTTCCATGGCTCCTCGCAATACCAGTGGATTGTTCGGTGGTGGAGAACTTGTGCGAAATGGGTTCGCCTCGGCCACCGATGAATTCAGAATGTGATTCTCATGTTAGAAACTGTCGGCCCCTACTTCATCCTTGAACATTCGTGCAAAGTGTTGGATAAAGATGTTCTTGAATTCTTCAACAATGCAAAGCTTTGTCAAGAAGACACTGTGCTCAAGAGCAAGGTTCGTAAGATAAGAGTTAAGGTGAAGGTGTCCCTCCTTACTAAGTACTTGCGGCTTCCAGAATGTAACGAGGTCGATAACTTGAAGAAAAGGATTTCTCACGGGCTAAGTTATTATGTGCCCTACCCAGAGGTACCAAGGTAATTAAGCGCAAAGAAATGAATGAGGGAGGCAAGTTACTCTCTGACATCATTGGAAAGGTGCTGCTATGCAAGACTGGATCTCACGATTACCTTTCCTCTGAAATGTTAAAGATTCTTGTAGTCATCATCTGCTGAAAGAAACTGGACTAGGGTGCAGTGATGTTTGTCAAGATTAAAGAATCTTCGGGCACCAAATCTTGGCAGGATTATGAGTTTGTATCTGAATCAGCTTGACCGTGACACCTTTGATATGACCAAAGGTGTCCCTATCCACCACTTAAAGAAAATAGACTCGTCAATCATCTCCAGGTGGGATAGGAGGATCCAGAGGCTAGGTGGAGCCAGAGTAATGCCTGAAGAGGAGGGAGGTAGTTCCCGAAGAAAGGATTTCTTCTCCTACCCCCAGTGAGATTCCTGAGAGATTGAGTGCAGGAATTTAGGGGGAGCCTGCTGCGACACAAGTGGCCACTGAGATAGTGCCCTTGAGTGTTCCTACAGCTGCAGAGACAGATGCTCCAGTTAGTTATGCGCCACAGACACCAGCTCCAGCTGCATAGGTTTCAGTTCCAGTTCCAGTTGCTGCAGTTACAGTTGAAGATACAGATGACCTACTTTCTGAGGATGCTGATATAGGACATGTTGTTGAGTTAGTGCCTGATGAGTCTGAGCTTGAGATAGTAGCTGAAGATGTTCTGCTTGCTACTGATCTAGAGGTTGTTCCTGCTGCTGATGATTTGAATGCTACTGCTGATGATTTGAATGTTGTTATTATTGATTTGGGTGAGCCAGTTGATGATACTGAGCTAGATGTTGCAGATTATGATGTGGATGTTATTGCGGACCTTCCAGCTACTGATGATGTACATGATTCTACAGCGCTTGCTGTCCCAAAGAATCTACTTGCAAATCTCTCTGATGTTCTACCTGTAAAGACTGAGGGAGAGCAGACTCATCCCTTGGTCTCGATGCAGACAAGACTTGATAGGTTTGTCAGAAACCTGCAAAGAAGAATGGCTGAAATTCCAGGTGGACCTCCGGTGGAGGAGGTAGAAGTGGTTGATCTTTCTAATGAGGAAGGAGATGCAGAAGTGCATCCTCCTGTCCTAGAGGCTCTTGCTACTGAGTTGATTTCTAAAGCTCATATCTTTCCCATGGAAGAGTCTTCTAGTGACTCTGAGGGAAGTGAAGATCTCCCTTCCCCTCCCAGTATTCCAGCTGCAGACATACCCAGTACCAGTGCAGATATCTCCACTCTGAAATCAATAGAAGCCTTGATGGCCAAGCAACAGACAAGTTTTGATCGTTCTTTGAAGAAAGTGTTAAAGAAAGTCAAGGAGACAGAGAAAAATATGAATAACAGCCTTGCAGAGATCAAGGTGCGTTTTGACAAGCTGGATGACAGGCTGGACTCCTGCTTTGTACAAGGTGGTCAGGCGATTGTACATATTATGGCAGGGGTTAAAAGTAACTTGGATGTTCTTAAGAACGTTGATGCAAACACCAAAATAATAATTACTGCCCAGAATGAAGGAATGAACTATTTTGATGACCAGATGGTCTACTATTCCAATGTCATAGCAGCCAAGGTACTTGAAGAAGTCAGAAATGGGGAGGATGAGTTGAAAGCTAAGGTGACAGTCCTTGAAGCCGTCATGGTAGAAAACTTCAAGGGAGTCAATGAATACAGTTATGACAATTTCAGCTGGCTTTATGGTGAGATTTTTGGTATGGCAAGTCATGGTGATGCAAGGATCCCAGCACCTGTGGTGCCTGCTCCATTGGATGTTCATGTTAATCCGACTCAGGATTATTCTCAGTACTTGACTGACACTCAGGATTTCTCTCAGTTTGAACCAGAATATGTTGTTGTTGCTGCCCATCCAGATGTTCAAATAGTTGAAGACATACCTCCACCAGCTCAGAAAAGAAGAAGATATGGTGAAGGGGCCTCTGTTGTAAGGTCAGATCCAAACAGAGAAATGGTTGAGGTATGGAGTTCAATTTCTAAGAGTATTATTCTGGATACCTTCAAGATAGTGGACATAGCAAATAAAAATAGATGGGATTATTACAGCACGGATGAATAGCAGAAGTACGAGGTAGCATGCGTTAAACGAAGACTTCATTTCAGGAAATACAACTTTGATGATTCAAATGCTCCTCCAGCTCCGTCAAGATATTATCTGAAGCCAAAAACAAATTTTGTCAGACAAAACCAGAAAAGCAAGGGCAAACATACTTGATGGTCTCATTTATGATTGATGTTTGTAGACACTGATTGCCCCAACTAAGAACTTTCATTTACATATATATAATTTAATGTTTTATCTGGGAATGCATTTATTTCTTATTCATTATTTTTCTTTTGTCCTTTCATTGTTATGCTCTATTGTGTGTACATTTCACCTTAATTTGTAGGGTTCTGACTTCTTCAAATAGGGGAAGATTATTGAGTATTGTATCTACAATAACCCTGATTTGAAGAAGTGTCTCTTGAACTAAAATGAATTGAGTTGTATTTGATGCACTATTTAGTTATGTGCTTGCAAGACTATATTGCTAAATACAACTCAATGTTAGGTTGTTGTGGGTCAGAAGACACAGGACTATACAATGTAATCCTTCATTGTGTAGGCCAATGTGTTGATTCACGTCACGTGTAATCTCTCTATTGGGGTGAACTTCTATTCCAAGTGCATTAGAAGGATCAAGGAAGGACCAAGTGTTGGAATCAGAAGAACAGAAATTTACCCAAGTAAAATTTGTCGAGTATAGTAGTGGATACTCGTCGAATTCGTCGAGTATACTCATGGATACTCGTCGAATTCGTCGTGTACTTACTAGCACTCGTCGAACCCGTCGTATTTATTAGGTATAATTTCTGAGATATAAAAAATAAGTTAAGTAAAAATCGTCGAGTATCATCAAGTATACTCGTCGAATTCGTCGAGTGTATCTCTCAATACCTGCCGAATTCGTCGAATATGCATGTCGATACACGCCGAATTCGTCGAGACTCATTGGATATACCTTTGAGTTTATGAATTTACTTCTCTGGATTTTTTTAAGTCATATTTGTTGAATATCACTCAGCCTATGCGTCGAGTGCACCAGCCGATACTCGTCGATGTCGAGTGGGTTAGCTGATATTCATCGGATTCGTCGAGTATGACCTCTGTCAAGCGTTGAGACATAAAATCGATCTGGGTGGATTTGTCCAAGTAAAATTCGTTGAGTTTAATAGTGGTTCGATGAGTATACCCGTAGATACTCAACGATACTCGACGAATTATACTTAGGGTTTTTATTCTCCAGTTTTCAAGTTTTCAGCTCGGGTTATCTGTTTCACCATGTACAGTAAATTTCGCACGTCTCCGGATGGAAAGTCTTTTCAAGTCGTTACAAGAGGAAGATTCCTATACATATTTAGGTTGAAATTTCTTCAATCCTAATCGTGCTCTTAATCAAATCGAGAAATTCAAGAACAGGAAATACTTCGGTCGGCGATTTCTCCGCACATCTCTCGGTCGACGGAAAGCTTGTTGCACAATTCGTTCTTCCTCAACTAAATCGACTAGATTGTTGATCTCTGAAGATTCCGTCTACTCAAATCAAGTCGGTCCGTGCGTTCAGATCAAAGTCTTCAAAGCCTTCGGTTTCAATTGTTCTTCAATACATTCAAGATCGACTTTTCAGAAGAATGAAGGACCCAAGACTTCAGATCTATAGAAAATTATTTTCAATCTTTATTTGTGTAAAACTTTTTCCTATTGTAGGAGGTTTTTCCCTCCGGGTTGTAGATCTGCGTTTGGATCGAATTGTAGATCTGTGTTTGAATCGAGTTGTAGGAGAGTTTGCTCTATGAGTGGTAGGAGCATTGTCTCCGAGTTGTAGGAGTTGAGGCTCTAAGGTGTAAGATTCGTTGTAATTTGAGATAAAGGTGAAGTAGCCGAATTTAGCCCTTCGTGGTAGATAGGCGAAGTGGGATAGTGGACGTACCCAACTCGGGGAACCACTATAAATTTTTGTGTTCTGTGTGCTTAATTTTTCAGTTATTTTTATTCTGCGAAAAGACTCAGAACTCACATATTCACCCCCTCCCTTAGGTGATTTAGGTAGACGCTAGATACTTTCAAAATCGACAGCTAATATCAAATCTGGAATGCTTCAAGGTCTATTGGACCAAGCCGATAACCCCGTCGAAGCAATTGTGAGTTCTGGAATGAAGGTCTAGAGAAACTTAGGTCGCCAGAATATTTCGTCGAAATCGAAGGCGACCCGAAAGGAGTGTGCGAACAGAAAACAAGAGACCGAAACAAAAAGGAGTAACAAAATTTTTATTATCCAAAAAGATATCTATCACAAAGGTATGACCTCCCTTTTATAGAATGGAGGAGAGAAGAGAGATTACAAATAAGCAATGTGGGACTAATAATTACATACACACAAAACTATACAAGCCGCATAAGCCGCACAAGCCGCACAGTTAGCCTAACCGTAAGGCCACTACAATGTGGAGGACAAGCGGCCAATATCCCCAAGCCGCCATAGACAAGCCGCCAGATTGCTCAAACCGCCAGACACCAGCCAGCAACATCTCGGCACCAAGCCGCTGGGAGAAGCCTCCAGACCGCCAGACAAACCGTCAGATCGCCCGGTCTCCAACCTGGCTACCAAACTGCTGGGACAAGCCGCAAGACCGCCAGACCGCCCGATCTCAACTCGTCAGACCTTCCGGTCTCAACACTCCCCCTCAAGCTGGAGCATAGATATCAATCATGTCCAGCTTGTCGCAAATGTGAAACAAAGAAGCGGACACCGGCTTGGTGAATACATCTGCCAACTTATTGTCAGAAGTGACGAACGGAGTACAAATCTGTTTCTTCAAAATCTCTTCTCGAATAAAGTGAAAGTCGACCTCTATGTGTTTTGTTCTCTCATGAAAGACCTGATTTTTGAAAATGTATATAGCAGCCTTGTTGTCGCAGAACATAGGAAGAGGATAGTTGTAGACCTCTCCTAGGTCAAGCATGAGAACCCGTAACCACTTTAACTCACATGTGGTCGACGTCATACTATGATATTCCGCTTCTGCACTAGACCTGGAGACAACAGACTGTTTTTGCTCTTCCAGCTCACAAGATTTCCTCCAACAAATGTGCAAAAACCCGATGTTGACTTGCGGTCTCCTTTATCATCAGCATAGCTCGAATCTAAGTACGCTTCAACCCTCAAGTGACCATTCTTCTGAAAAACCAATCCTTTCCCTGGAGCTGCTTTAACATACTACAATATCCTCAAGACAGACTGCAGATGGCACTCCCTAGGAGCTTGCATGAATTGGCTAACCTTGCCTACAGCATAGGAGATGTCGAGTCTGGTCACTGTGAGATAAATGAGTTTGTCTACCAGACGTCGGTACCACAAAGAATCGGATAGAGGAGGCGAGTCAACTATCCAAGTTTTGTCTTCCCCAATAGCCATGGGACATCTGGCAGGTTTAGCACCAATCAACCATGCCTCTTTTAGCAAATCAAGAGCATACTTCCGTTGTGAGAGAACTAAAGAGTTGAGCTTCCGAGAGATTTCAATCCCCAGAAAGTATTTGGGGGAGCCCATATCCTTAGTGACCAGGTATTGTCGGAGGTGTTTCTTTGTCAAAGCTACCCCAGCCTGGTCATCGCCAGTTAGAGGAATATCATTTATATATACAGCAAGAACCACCATACCAGAGGTTTTGCAAATGAATAAGGAGTGATCGGTTGAACTTCTTGCAAAATCAATGTCCGCAACAATGCCGCTGAACTTGTCAAACCAAGCCCGAGGGCTTTGCTTTAGGCCATAGATGGTCTTCTTCAGATGGCATACTCGTATCTCCCCCTGAGCAACATACCCAGGAGGTTGCTTCATGTATACGTCCTCCTGAAGATCAACTCCATAAGTCTGAATGGTGCTGAGACGAGCAACTGGAGAGAAGGTGTCAAAGTAATCAACCCCGTAAGTCTGAGTGAAGCATTTGGCGACTAAACGGGCCTTGTATCGATCCACACTGCCGTCCGGACGGAACTTCACAATGAATACCCATCGACAGCCAACCACGTCAGTGTCCAAAGGGGAAGGAACCAGGGTCCATGTACCCCTTTTAGTGAGGGTAGCAATTTTCTCATCCATGGCGGTCTTCCAATGAGGAATAGTAAGAGCTTCCTGGTAGGTGCGGGGAGTGGCAGTGACAGAGATAGCCAAGGAAAACGTTCTGCGAGAAGGAGTTAGACGATCATTTGAAACAACAGCAGCTAGCGGGTGTTGAGTACACGTCTGCACCCCTTTGCGAAGAGAAATGGGAATATCCAGGTCGGCGAGTTCCTCAGTTTTTGGGGCATCTGTAGCGGAGAGAGCTGGCTCGGGAGTAGAGAGAGACGACCGCGGAGAAGAGGGAGATATCTCGGTAGGTGGACACGGTGGAGGAGATGGTGGAGAGGGAGGAGGTGGCGGAGTTTGGGTAGGTGTAGAGGGAACGAAAGGGGTGGTAGGAGGAGGAATATCAGGAGAGGAAGAGGAGTCGGGAGAGAAGTAGGACGCATTTTCAAAGAAGGTGACGTCCACAGAGACAAACTGCTTGCGGGCAACCGGGTCAAAGCAGCAATAGCCTTTCTGAGTGGTAGAGTATCCCAGAAAGAAACTTGGTGGTCCGTGGTGAGAGTTTGTCACGGGTGGCAGAGGGAAAGTGCACAAAGGCTGTGCACCCAAAGACACAGAGAGGGAGAGGAAACGGATCCTTCCCTGAATAGAGAATGGAGAAGGAAGTTTTGCCGTGGAGAATGGTGGAGGGATAAGATAGCAGGAGATGAGAACAGCATAGCCCCAATAGAAGCGAGGAACCTGCATTTGAGTCAGCAGAGTGCGCGCGACATCAAGGAGATGGCGGTTTTTGCGTTCGGCCACGCCATTTTGCTGTGAGGTATAGACACAGCTAGTTTGATGAATAATACCATGTTTCATACAGAAGGAGGAAAACTCATGACTAAGATATTCCTTTGCATTATCAGAGCGAAAGATTTTAATAGAGACATCAAATTGATTCTTAATCATATAATAAAAAGATGTTCATACATGAAATAATTCAGAGTGATCTCGTAAGAGATACATCCAAGTACAGCGGGAGAAATCGTCAATAAAAGTTACAAAATATGAACTACCCCGACCTATGGTGAGGGTAGGAGCGGGTCCCCAGACATTGGAGTGAACCAGATCAAACGGTCGGGAAGATCCACGACCTTGCTTAGGTGAGAAGGAGGAGCGGTGATGTTTGCCAAGCTGACATGCATCACAGTTGAGGGGAGGACTCTGCGAAGGAAGGTGAGGCATAAGCTGACGAAGAAGTCGTGGAGGAGCGTGAGCAAGACGTAGGTGTCACTGGAGAAGATCAGTAGAGGAGGAAGCGGATAATGCGGAAACGTTGTCGAGGAAGTAGAGGCCGCCGCTCTCAGTCTCAGTAGTAATCATCCGTTGGGAGCCCGGATCCTGAAAAGAACAAGAGGTAGGAGTGAATGTGACAGAACACTGTAGTTGCTTGCACAGAGAAGTGACAGATAGTAAATTGCAAGGGAACGTGGGCACGTAGAGGGTATCCTCCAAGCGAAGAGACGGAGTGACTTGAACCACTCCCGTCCCATTGACCGGTGAGGGAGAGCCATCCGCAATAAAGACAGGGGGCAACCGATCATGTTTTTCTAGGAGAGAAAAACATTGAGGATTGCCAATCATGTGATTTGTAGCACCAGAGTCGATCAGTCATTTACCTTGAGTTACGACATGAGCACTACCTGAAGATATGACCACCGAAGCGGACGGCTTCGAAGAGGAGGTTGAAGCGTCACTTGTTGGTCGAAGATGAGGATGTTTCTTCCAGCAGCGATCAACCGTATGTCCGGTGCGGCCACAGTAAGAACAGAGAAAGCGGGTAGCACCGCGTTCGCCTGATTGATGGTTGCGGCCACCAGATCCAGTCCGCTGAGTGTAGTGAGCATAGTTGTCTGGTGGAGGAGGGGAGGATAACAGCGGACGTTGTAGCAGAGAGGTAACAGCGGCTATGCGGGCAGCAGTTGCATCTAAGGTGGGAGACTCCGCCTCGCCAAGGAATTGTTGACGGATCATATCATAGGACTCGGGAAGTCGCAGAAGGTAGCACACAACCAGCAGCTCCTGGAAGTGTTTGTGTTGCTCGGCCAGATCCGCAGAGAAGGGGCGATTCTGGAGAATTTCGGCTCCAAGAGTCTGAACTTGTTGGTATGCAGCAGGAGACATGGAGGGACGGGCAAAGAGGTCTGCATACAAAGTATAGATGCGAGACGTCTGAGCCCCCTTTGAGTAGAGAGCGACAAGATGAAGCCATGCAGCCTTGACTGTCTCATCATGACGGATGACGGGTAGGCATTCAACAGAAAGACTGTTAGCCAGCCATATGCGGACAAGGGCATCACTGGCATCCCAACCATCAAAAAGAGGGGAATCTTGCGGAGGAGGGTCATCGGTGAGATGATGGTGTTTGCGTTGAGAGCGGAGAAGGAAGGTGAAGGAGACACTCTAATTCGGGTAGTTGGGACCGACGAGTTTGGAAACGGTGCCAAGGTTGCCCGAAGGAGGAGTGGGAGGAGGAGCGGCAGTGGGAGTAGTGGAGGTAAAGATATCGGAGGTTGTCATAGAAGAGAGCAGAGAGAAGAACAAGCCGCGCGGCTAAAGAGGAGGGCGCGGCGACTAACTTGCAGGAGCGGCTAGAAAAGGAGGCCGCACAAAGGAGAACAGATCGCGGCGACTTAGGAGCAGGTCGCGACGACTAAAGAGCAAGAGCGGCGAGAAAGGAAGCTGCGCCAAGAAGAACAGGTCGCGGCGACTTAGGAACAGGTCGCGGCGACTAAAGAGCGGTAGCGGCTAGAAAGAAGGGGCAGAGAGGTCGCCCACAAGAGGGAAGAAAGAAACCACGCGAACAGGGCGCGACAAGAGAAGAAACAGGTCGCGAGAAGAGGATAAAAACCGCACGGATAGGTCGCGCGGACAGAGAGGGCTCAAAAATCAGGAGGAAAAGATCGAGCGCTCTGATACTATGTGCGAACAGAAAACAAGAGGCCGAAAAAAAAGAGTAACAAAATTTTTATTATCCAAAAAGATATTTATTACAAAGGTATGACCTCTCTTTTATATAATAGAGGAGAGAAGAGAGATTACAAATAAACAATGTAGGACTAATAATTACATGAACACAAAACTATACAAGCCGCATAAGCCGCACAAGCCGCACGGTTAGCCTAACCGCACGGCCACTACAATGTGGAGGACAAGCGGCCAATATCCCCAAGCCGCCATAGACAAGCCGCCAGATCGCTCAGACCGCCAGACACCAGCCAGCAACATCTCGGCACCAAGCTGCTGGGAGAAGCCTTCAGACCGCCAGACAAACCGTCAGACCGCCCGGTCTCCAACCCGGCTACCAAATTGCTGGGACAAGCCGCCAGACCGCCCGGTCTCAACTCGCCAGACCGTCCGGTCTCAACAAGGAGATCACCAATTTCTTCGACTCGTCGGCATCAAAAGGAAGTGTATGTCGTCAGTTCTGCGTCGAAAGGTAAGGGTGTGTGTGTTGTCCATACCCAGAGAGAGTGTCAATCGACTGGAGAGGAAGATAGGAGGAAGGGTCGTGGTTCTGGAACTTCTTCAGGAGGCTGAAGCCAGCGAAGCATAGGGGAAGGGGGTTGCGGTCGATCAGAGGGAAACAAACACTTGTTTCCTCTGAAGTTTGACCGTCTTCTTCCTCTAGCAGGGGTATCCTTGAAGTAGATTTAATCAAATATTGTATTTCCAAAAGTAGGGAGAAATATTCTTTGCCTTTTTAGCATAAATATTCAATAATAATATTTCTTATTTCACTCCACTAAATAAAATCAAATCCCTAATTTAGAGATATTTCATTCTTAGTCATATGCATCCTTAATTATTTTAAACTTACCTTTCCCGTTCTAGCTACTCAAATTATCGGACCATTTATTCATGGTCAAACCGGGTGGTCAAACCGATGAGCCGAAACTCAAATCATTGGTGCGCAGAAAAATAAATGACAGAAGTAAAATAACAAATAATAAAAAATAAGTGGCGCGTGATGATAACATGTGTCTTCGGGTGCAGTAACGGATGCATCAGTGTTTAAAGAACATGTGATTTGCTTGGCTCTGCTTATACCCTAACGCTAGCATAGCATTTGAGAATCTACTTAACGTCAGTATATCACTTGATTCTCAATGTAGTTGGAGCAAAAATCGGATGGGATATCCATATATACCTCTCCCACAAGATCTCCATGAATAAATGCATCTTTGAAATCAAAAATATGTAGTTCCCAGTTGAACTAAGCAACAAGGGAGAGGAGAACTCCCACGGTATATATCTTTGATACTGGAGTAAATGTTTCCTAGCAATCTATCTCATATGTCTGAGTGTACTTTTTTGCAAGGTTGTCTTATACCGATCCAAAGTGCCATTAGACTTGTATTTTAAGGAATAGATCGATATGCACCCTATGGATCATTTGTCATGTAGCGTTGAGACAATATCATATGTTTCATCCTTCTTCAGAACTCTCATCTCATCTTTCATGTCTTGAGCTCATTTCTTATCATTTAACGCTTCATATGGAATCAAGAGATGAGATGAGCTTTTGTGTTACATAGAAAGGTTCTATGAAGAGATAAATGAAGAAATATGATAATTTGTGGAGGTGCATTTTTATTTCTTAAGGCAGTAGGAAGATCATCAAGATTAAGATCAAAATTAAGTAGGGTGGTATCATATAAGATATGTTTTCCTACACGTCTGCTCAGTATCTATCGAAAGTTGAGACGATTAGAGTTGTTAGGAGGTATGTTTAGGTTGTATCCTGCTCTTGCAAACAATGGCTGAATGATCCTTTGTCACAACCATATCTACATCCCAATATATGGGTGAAAACGCGCAAGACAAAGGAGTGAAGGACTGAGTAGGAAGAAAATTTTCCACTTTCAATATGTTGTCCCCCTGGAGTGAAGACTGGGTAAAAAAAGAATATGTTCATAGAAGGTGGCATCCACAGAGGTTAGCATACGACAGCTTGAGGGATGGAACATAAATAACCCATCTTATTGGGAGCATAACCTAAAAAGATACACTTAGTAGCTCGAGGGTCAAATTTGGTACAATGATGTTGGTGGATGTGAGCATAAGCAACACGCTTAAATACATGTGCCTACGAAATTTGCATGATCGGGACAGAGGTAATGAATGATGTCAGGAGTTTGATAGGACTAACCCAACCAAGTGTAACATCAAAAAATGGATTCATCTTATGAATCCAATTTCTTAAGTTTGTGTTAATAAATAATTATAAATGTTTGAATTAGTGAGCAATTCGACGATCTGATAGTAAACACAACCTAGGAGCGTGCGAGATTAATGTAAAAATGATAAGGTGCCTGTAAACAATGGTAATTGAGTAATTTAAGAGAACCTAAAGTTTATCTGTGGTAGAAGTACGAGTCAATCCCTCATCCAATCGAGCGTCGTTTGTTTCTTTTTGGTGGTAACTGACTTTATTTCCTCAGGAAAACATGAGTTGATCTAGGGCTCCTTCCTCTTCCGTCAAATGGCGTGCACGCCTTGTCCGCCTCTTCTACCGACTGGAACACAAGCCTTATCCACCTCTTCCATCGACTGGAGCACACGCAGTAATCCCTTCTTCTTCCGTCAAGTGGAGTGCGGCCATTACCCCTTTCCTTCAAAGGGAGCGCACGTAGGAGAGCCTTCAATTCCCTTCCCCGGCATTGACTGCAGCAACTCATTGACACCCTTCCAGCAAGCTCTACACTCGTCGACTAGTTGTCGACTGTTCAGGCATCTGATCAAAGCGCCTAATCGACCTCAGTATCTAATAGACGTTCCCTCTACAGTTGTAGCAGGTCAACGCTCAGTCTAGTCACAAATCTGTCGACCACCTTCGCCCTAGCAATTGCAGATGACCCTCCTTCACTATACCAGCCTCCAATCAGCACTTCTTTACTGATTTCCGCAAAGTTTCAACCACTCGTGTTTCAGTTCAGAGGTATGATAACTCCTTGTCAATCTAAGTTCTTTCTCCCTCAAGAAGTAGTAATCCAAATTGTTTCCTCTCTTATAAGGATTGGTTTGTTGTAATCGACGGTTTTGTTTTAAGCGCTTCACCTGGCATTCTTTTCAGCGGACTGATCTAGATAAATTGGGGCTTATTTTATTCGGCTAAGCATCCACTCCACGTTGTGAATCATGATAATTGTTCTTTTTTTCCTAAGAGTCTATTAGTGAAAAGAACCCTAAGAGAAAGCAGATGACACATTTTAATTCCCAACAGGTTTCAAAATTATTTGAGGAATTGGGAGAGCAATGGCATAGATCAATACTAGGATGGCTGCTGACAGACCTTTGTTCGGGTTCTCCGGCGAGAGGAAAGAGGGGGAGGGAGAAGTCGGGCTCCACGTGACGTTGGGGGGACGGTCCAGGAATTGATGGTTCGTCATTGTGGATGCTATGAGCAGTTACAACGCCATTTTCGGACAGCCAACATTCTGGTGTGTCCCCTCCTCATTTCACCAATGTCTGAATTTCAACGACGAAGGAGTCCATGTCCGAGTCCAGGGAGACCTGAAGGTGGCGAGGCAGTGCTATGTCACCACTGTCAACACCATCTCCTGGAAGGAGGTTGAGGAGGTGGACAGGATGAAGGAAGACCAGGCCAGGTTAGAGGCGACAGAGGAAGTGGTGGAGAAAGAGGTCCTCATCCGAGAGAGGGGGACGGAGAAGGTGCGGGTCAACGAAGGGCTAAGCCCAGAGGACAAAAGAAGGTCCTGGCGTGCATCCAGCAGAACATGGATGTCTTCGCTTGGGGTGCAGCGAGCATGTCGGACATTGACGTGGATGTGGCGTGTCATCGCCTCAATCTCGACCCAGGTGTTCATCCCATCGGTCAGAAGAAGAGAGCTATTGCTAACAACCTGGAGGAGCCCATCGGAGAGGAGGTGGGCAAGTTGCTTAAAGTCGGATTTGTATCAGAGATCCAGTATCTAGGTTGGGCCTTTAATGTAGTAATGGTAAAGAAAGGTGATGGGAGGTGGAGGATGTGTATTGATTTTACTCTGTTAAATAAAATCTGTCCTAAGGATTATAATCCACTGCCCCGAATCGACGCGCTGGTTGACTCGGCCGTCGATTTTTTTATAATGAGTTTTTTAGATGTATTTTTAGGTTACCACCAGATCTGCATGCACCCACCCAACGGCAAAGATGTTTCCTTCATGACAAGCGACGGGTGTTGTAGCTACAAGATGAAGCCTTTCGGGCTGAAGAACGCAAGGGCGACCTACCAAAGGATGATTGATCGAGATTTTCGGAAGCAAAAGGGAAGGAGCTTAGAGGTCTATGTGGATGATTTAATGGTTAAGAGCAAGGATGTCAGTTTTTATTTTCAAGGCATGTCAGAGAGTTTCTCCACCATGAGAAAATTCAAGATGCGGCTCAACCCCTCGAAATGCATCTTCGGGGCCAGCAAGGGAAAATTCTTGGGTAACCTCCTCACTCCAGCAGGGGTAGAACCCAACACGGACAAGGTAACGGCGATCCTGGAACTAGCATCACCCAGAAGTGCAAAGGAGATCTAACGGCTCATAGGGAAGTTAGCGGGGCTGAGCAGGTTTCTATCTCGGGCTAACGAGAAGCATTCCCCATTCTTCAAAGTACTGCGTGGGAACCAAAAATTCGAGTGGACGCCTGAGTGTGAGAAGGCCTTTCAAGAGTTAAAGAGGCAACTCACACAGGCTCCACTGCTCCAAGGGCCAAAGAAAGGGGAGGACCTAGCCTTGTACCTCAGGGTAGGGGCAGAGGCGGTTAGCCCAATCCTGGTCTGAGAAGAGGGGAAGAAGTAGTTGTCGATCTACTACGTAAGCAAGGTCCTGAGGAAGGCCGAGCTCAGATATCCTTTCCTGGAGAAATTGGCATTCGCTCTAATCGTCTCAGACAGGAAGCTCGGTTCATATTTCCAGACACACTCCATTCGAGTAGTGACAGACCACCCCCTCCGCAACATTCTGGAGGGTGTAGAACACTCGGGTAAGCTGGCAAAGTGGTCGGTGGAGCTGAGCGAGTTTGACATCTCCTTCGTTCCACGGCTAACAAAAAATCTCAAGCAGTATCAAACTTCTTAGCAGATTATGTGGTGGAGGTGGAAAAACCTGAGTCTCCCCAGCATGTAGCATGGGAGGCACTAGTGGACGAAGATTCGGGAAAGCACACCTTAGGAGGAGTGGTCCTAATGAGCCCTCAGGGGACGAAGATTGAGAAGGTTGTCGACATCCATCTTCCGGTCACCAATAACCAGGCAGAATACAAAGCTGTGATGGTGGGGCTCCGTCTGGCCAAGGAATTGGGAGTTCAAGAAGTGAAGGTTTCGACAGACTCAATGGTGGTGGTCTCCCAAATTAAGGGAGTGTTTGAGACTAAAGAGCTCGCACTCCAACGATACCTGACAAAGGTCAGGGTCTCATCGGTCAGTTCCGTACCTTCTCTATCTGGCATGTGTCACGGGAGGAAAGCGCCCAGGCGGATTGACTGACCAAGTTCGGTCCCCGAGTCAGAGGGACGGTAACAAAATTGTTTTGGTCGTCCATTGAGGGGGGAGCTGATGGAAATTGGTCAGCACCCCTTGTGGATGGATCCTTTCATGACCTACTTAACCAAGGGCAAGTTTCCAAAAGGGATTTTAGATAAAAAAGCGATTCAGGTACATGTCAGTATACTACCTGTTGCACGAGGGAAAACTGTACCGGAAGACCCTGTCAGGACTCCTGGCAGATATATAGGTGAAAATGAAGTCCCAAAAATCCTGGAAGAGATCCACTCTGGGGAGTGCGGCAGCCACTCCGGGAGCCGGACCTTGGAAAGAAGGATGTTGCGGGAGGGTTATTTTTGGCCAACTCTAAGTAGAGATGTTGTGGAGTTTACCAAAAGATGTCAGAAATGTCAATTATTCGCGCCACTCCAACTCTTGTCGGCTCAGAGGCTCAGAATCATCACGGCACCATATCCTTTCGCAATTTGGGAAATGGACTTGGTAGGACCCTTCCCCCAAGCCAGCGGACAAAGGAAGTTTCTCCTGGTCAAGATAGATTACTTCTCGAAGTGGTTGTAGGTGAAGGCCCTAGCCAAGGTGACCCCGCAGGTGATCAGGAACTTCGTGTGGGGGAAGATAATCTGTCGGCACGGGCTACCTCTGGCAATAGTCACGGATAATGGGTCACAATTTGCTAGTGAGTAGTTCGTCAGCTTCTGTAACCAACTAGGCATAGATCTTCATTTTGCATCGGTCCACCATCCAAGGAGTAACGAGCAGGTGGAAGCAGCGAACAAGATAATCGTGAGACTGCTGAAGAAGAAGGTTGAGGACCTGAAGGGTAACTGGGTAGAGCAGCTTCCCTCGATCCTTTGGGCTCTGAGAACCACACCAAACACAGCCACGGGGGAACCCCCTTCAAACATTATCACGGTTCCGAGGTCGTGTTGTCGGTGGAGTTCAAGGTGAAGTCCCCACAAGTGGTGGCCGCTGGAGAAGGAGGCGAAGAGTGGAGAGTGGAAAATGAAGATGAGCAGCAGCTCGCGCTGGATCTTATGGAGGAACTCCTCGACCTGGTATCTGTTCGGCAAGCATAAGGCAAGCGTCGTATGACTAAGTACTTTGATATAACATATCAGAGTCAAGCAATTTGCGAAGGGGGACATAGTCCTCAAAAAGATCGATGTGGCAGGGAGGTCGGTGTTGGTTGGAAAGCTCAATCCCAATGGGCAGGGTCCCTATGTAATAATCTCAGAGGCGCTGAAGTCGGGGGACCACCTCCAAAACGTGGAGGGAGTCTCCCTTGATCGCACGTAAAATGGTGACGATTCGAAGCGTTTCTACCCTTGAAAACGGATAATGTGAATGTTGGCTTTCAAAACTTTTATGGTATTATATATATATATATATATGAAATGTGGATTGGTTGAACGCCCCGACCAGATCACGCTGACCGGGCTCCCACAAGCCGGCAGGGCTGGAAGAGCACTCGAGTTGCGGATTAATTTGGAGTATAGTTGGTTAAACGTCCTGAGTAGATCCCGCTGACCGGACTCCCACTAACCGGCAGGGCTGGAAGAGCACTCGAGTGGCAGGTTAATTTGGAGTATGGTTGGTTGAACGCCTCGAGCAAATCCCGCTAATCGGGCTCCCACGAGCCGGTAGGGCTGGAAGAGCACTCGAGTGACAGGTTAATATAAAGTATGGTTGGTTGAACACCCCGAGCAGATCCCGATGACCGGGCTCCCACTACTCGACAGGGCTGAAAGAGCACTCGAGTGGCAGGATAATTTGAAATATGGATTGGTTGAACACCCCAAGAAGATTCTGCGGACCGGGCTCCCACTAGCTGGCAGGGCTGGAAGAGCATTCGAGTGGCAGCTTGATTTGAAGTATGGTTGATAGAACACCCTGAGTAGGTCCTGCTGACTGTGCTCTCACCAGCCGACAGGCGCTGGAGAGCCGCTCGAGTGGCAAAATGATATGGGAATGTGGTCGAACAAAAAGCCAAGTAAAAGCATGAGACACAAGGAAGTGAGCGAGTGGAACCGTACTAGATTTACTCCTGCCAGTCAGGCACTCGCCACTCCTTGAGGAGGCCAGCATCGGCTGGGAAAGCAGGCTAAAGGCGAGTAGGGTCGCGCTCCCTCAACTCACACACATTGAGCACTCACTCACTCCAAACAAGGTCGAGTTAATCGCGCAGGGAACTCTAAAGACGCGAGTGCGTGAAGGCCGCGAGCGAAGCGGGGTCGACCTAGACCTAGCGGGGCGCGAGCATGTAAGGCGCTGCTTGAGTGTTGCGAGATGCTGATATTTGATGAACTATGCCGCAATCACAAGCTAAACATAAAAATTCTGTGACAAGCGAGCCCAAGGTTGGGGGACGAGTTGCGAGTGGTAAAGGGTTAATAAAAAGTTGTACTAAAAGGAAAAATTCTATGAAGGAAAGATTTTTTAGAACAAAAGTGCAAACTTTCTCATTCATAAATTATAATGTTTTGCAAAAAAACTCCCTGCCCACGAATGTACAAAAATGACAATGATAATAAAGGCGGGAATAAAAAATTTCCTAAGCTGTCTCCTAAGCCTGGTCGCCCGAGTCGCTGTCTCCTTCGTCAAAGAGCGAGTCGAGGTCATCATCGAATGATCCTCCTTGGCAGGAAAATAGCTCTGGAACCAGCAGCTCCGCGGTAATGTCCTCGCAGCCATCCTTCAGCACATCAAGGCTCCGCATCAAGAAGAGTGCGTGCTCCATCGCTTTGATGGCGGAGGTCCTCTTCATTACTTCCAACTCGCGCGAGGAATATTGCTGCAGCTCGCCTCCCCGGCTGGACGACTCGTCGCGACTCGGCGGCAGAGCGGAAGAGAGAACTCGGGCGAGCTGGGCCTTCAGCTCCTTGTTTTCTCCCTCCAGGTCGGCAACGCGCGAACGCATCCAGTCTGTGGTCTCGGCATCCAGCAAGAGTCAAATAATTGTTAGCTTTGTTAAAAAAAAGTGGTGGCGCAAGCACCCGAAGACAGTAGTACTTACCACCCCGCCGGAGTTCTTGTCGAGGAGCTTTTCAGCGATTTTCAGCTTGAGCTTCAGCTCCTTCGCCTCATCTGTCGCGAGCTCCCGTGCATTCTCATCCTTAACCCACTTCCTGGATAGGGTCAAGCTGCGATGCGAGCTCATATGCGCGAGTTCAAGAGCGCGCATTTGCGCTCGCTCACTCTCGTGGGCCAACCTTTGCGTGGTCACAGCATCGTATATCGCAGTGTCCTCCCGCACATACCCCCGAAGGCTAGGGCATATGCATACCCACTGGGAGGACGCCGCTCTGACGAGGAGGGGAATAGTGAGGATATCGAAATCCTGTTAGCCTTCTCGTCCTAAAGGACTATCGGCTCTCCGAAAATGTCAACGGTCTTTTGACCCAGGCCGAAGTTGGGGCGCGAGTCGGGTTGCCCTTCCTCGCGAGCCTCTTCTCCCAACCTGGCGGAGGACTCGGGGATGTCGCCCACGGCTTGACTCTCCTCCTGGAGAGCCTTCTCTACCCACTTCCCCTTCGTCACTGTCGTTTTCTTTTGCTTCCTTAGGGGGCGGGGGGAGTCGAAATCTACGGGCACGGCCCGCTTCTTGCTGCCAAGGGAAGCAGATACCTCCGACTCGTTGTCGCAGCTGCGGCGGCGGCTTTCGTGCGTTCGAGTTGAGAAGGGGGGTCATGGTACTCGCTTAAGGTGGGTTGACCGGGACAAGTCTCTTCTCTGCATCGTTACAACCACGACATTCAAAATAAGGATCAAAAGGAGTCGAGACCAGAGGGAAGAGAAGGATGACGATACCTTCCCAAGGGAGCGATGGGAGTAGCGAGTCGGCCTTTCGCCTCAGATATGCGACCTCAAAATTCTTTTGGAGAAAATTTATGGAGTTTTGTGTCTTGGCCCTCCACTCGTAGGCCGCGAATGTCGCCTCGTCTCGTTGCGAGTAGGGGATGTCGCCAAGTTCCCCTTTGATGAACACGAACTCGCCTATCCAGTGGTGGTTCTTGTTTGTTGTTTCACAGGCCTTGAATTGCGAGCCGAAGAGGAAGGCAATGTCGTCGTTAGTGGCCCTGTAGATGAACAGCTTGCGGAAGACTGTGAGATTGAACTCGATCTTCTCCTTGCGCATGAAACATGTGAAAGCCACCAGCATGGCGATCGCATTCGTGTTCAACTGGGCCAAAACGGCCCTGAAATACTTCAATACCTGACGTACTTCAGGCCACAGCGGATGGCGCAACCCCACCTCGAAGTGCAAGATGGGGAAGGCGAGCTCGTCCTCGTAGAATGTGTTGATCGCCTCACACTTCTTGGGGGTCGAGCGGTAAAACCCAACAGGACGTAGTCCGCAACGAAGGCGAGGAACTTTGCCTCTGGAAGGTGACCATCATAGAATGGGTGTTCAGCGAACTGCTTGGCACACTTCATTCGACCGTCTGTAGTCTCGTCGTCGTCACCAATTGCAATGAGGCAAGGAACATGAGTGCTGAAAAGCGTGAGTGCTAGGGGTTGAAAGAAGGCAAGAACATTGAGGGCAATAAATGCGGTAGGTGGAATGTACTGTGAGAAAGGGAGGGGGCCTATTTATAAAAAAAGCCTGGATAAATTAAGGGCTGGGCAAAGGGGTGTGCGGTTAGCCCACTCGTGACCTCGACACCCGCATCCCTGGGCCGACCCCGCGTGACCCTCCACACTCGCCAACGAGCTAAACCAATTCATCATCACAGAATGCTAGGTAATGAAATGATCGAAATAATCGGAACATTGCACTCGCGCAAAACCATCCCAAGTGCCTGAAAGTGTACGTGTTGCGCGGAGGCCAGGACTCATGTCACACGCAGAGCTAGAATGTTGTTACCGATATTCACGGCGATGAACAACCATGGCGGGTATACACGCGTCGAGGAAGGCGCTAGGCGGGTACGGAAGAGACTGGATCCGACGAAGAAGAGTCGGACGTGGGTGCGAACGTGTCACGGGGACATGCGGGGCCCGCCAATGAGAAAACGGTGACGACCCAAAAATGCGCCAACTAAATTTAATTTTTCCCCGATGATGAACAAAAGTTAAATCGAATATTTACGAACAATTTTCGAATTTTTCCGTTTCATTTTATTTGTTAAATTTGCTTTAATTTAATTTATGGGTGTCAATAGCCAAATAATGTGATTAGTGGGCTGTCATTTCAATGGGGTTGCCTTTGGTAAGTGGCCTGTCATTTAAATATGGGCTTGTGTAAGTGAATTGGCTGAATTGGTGGGCTGGCTGAGTTTGGTGTGCTGGCTGAAATGGGTGTGCTGGCTGGTGCGGTGTTGGCTGGTTTGAGCTTTGAGGTTTATTTGGGTGGCACCTGGAACGGTGCTTGACTTCTCCTTGCCACTGGTCGCTTATTCCTCTGTTATAAAATCGAGCCTGAGCCCTTGCTTCTCCCGCACTTTCAATTTATGTCGCTGCTCTGCTGCTGTCTTCTCTCTGTTGCTGCTTTACTTCTACTCTACTGTTACTGACTTCTTCTTCTTCCTGGCTTTCTCTACTTTCTCTCTCTGCGCTTCTGTGTTATCGCTGTTTCTGTGTCGACACTGTGCTGTTGTTAGGTCTTGTTGCTCCCTACTGTTGCTCCCGAGTTGCTCCTGTGTAGCTGATGTGTTGCCTCTTGTGTAGTTGTTGTGCACTGCCCTTCTTCCTCCCTCTTCCGATGTAAGGAACCTTTTCTCCTCTTTTACTTTGATGTTCTACTCTGCTGAGTTAGGACGATTGCGCCATATTTTAATTAGTTGTTTTTACTCCTCTAGCTGGTTATTATGCTTACCTTTTGGGGTGTCTTTGGGTGTTGGGGTGCTGATTTTCCTTACTGATTTGCTGGATACAAAATTTTGGGTGCTGGTATAGTGTTGTACAGCCATTTTCATTGTTGGATATTTATGGGCAGCCCTTTTGAAGGTTGTTTTGCGCCGATTTTGTGTTGGTTAGCCAAATTGATGGCTTGTTTTGGTCAAAAGAGCTTTATTTAGCATACTTTATGGCCAATCACTTTCTTTGTTTACTATTTTTGAGTTGTGGGTTGTTAACACATATTTATAGGTTGTTATACATACAGTTTAGGTCTGCATTTAGTATTAAACTTTGCTGATTTTGGGGACTATTTTGCTATTATTTTTGCGCTATTTAGACGTTTTATGTTATTTAAGTGGCTGACTTTGAGACTGTTTTTGAGTTATTTAAGAGCTATTTTTGGCTATTTTGTGTCGTTTGGGCGGCTAAGGTTGAGATTCGCAGTCTCAGTTTAGGACTGTTTTGGTTGGATAGCTAGTATAAACATTTCTTTTGTCATTTATCTTGGCTTTTGTAATTTTGACAGATTTTAAACACCTTTTAAATATTCAAGCGACGCAACCCAAATAAAAGTGTGTATTATTTCAGTGATTTTTGAGGCCCATGAACAAGAGGATGACGTCGTAAGATAATCGTGTTAATAATACGAACAAAAGTACTGATAAAGGCAAGGCCTTGGTGATATTCTTATTTCTTGAATTAAATTTTATTCACGTAATTTCATATTTATGTTTTACCTTTTTAAATAAACAGTGTCTGTGCATATGAGTTTAATTAAATGATATATCGCTATTAAATAAATGTGGGCGAGGGAAAAATATGAAATCGATATATATTTCTGAGGGGATTATTTTATCAAAAACTCATGTTTTCACGAAAATTACGACAAAGATAAGAATAATAAAACTCTGCATAAGGAAATATGAAGGATTTAAATCATATGATGTAGAGGCATCTACTGATGGATTCACCAATAGGAGTGAGCCTACAATTTCGCCCTTCAGGGCTGGGGCCCAATTCAAGTTTGCATACCTGAACATTTTCTATTTTATGTAACTAAAATTAAGGGGCAGATTAAGGGTCAATATTGAGAATAATTGAAATTAATAATTTATTGTAATGTATGCATATTGTTATCTATCATTGTTTGCATGTATAACTATTCATGAAATATTTTCTCACATAGTCATAATTTTTATGACTAACCTTTCGTGGACTCATTTTTTTAGGCAACAAGAGCGTCTCTCAGTGCACCAAAAAGGTTCAGTCGGAAGAGTTGGCGAAGGTGTCGTTGAAGATATTTATAGGCATTGGCGAAGCTCAGGAAAGGCATAGAACCTCTTGTACTGATCATAATTGTGATTTTTGTATTGAGTACGGTTAAGTACTTAGTAGTTTCTGTAATTAAATAAATGAATAAATAAAAGTGTTGGTGTTTATGATCTTTGTACTATGGTTTTATGTTGTGACCTTTTTTATTTAAATAGTATTCGATCCTTGAAATCATTTGGGAAGCCTGGAAATCAGGGTCTTCACAACTTGGTATCAAAGCACGTTTTCAATAATTTGTGTCGCAGGCAGTACGAAGTCATAACACAAATTTAAAATGAAACATAAGTAATTTAAAACTTACGTATAGGAACCCGTCCAAGTATACACCAGTCGACGTCGTCAAAGGATTCGAGAAGAACGTGAAGTCCAGCAAGGAACAAGATTCGAGAAAAGCGATAATGGACATCGTCAACAGCATCCTTCGGAATTTGTATTAGCAATTGCGGAAGCTCTTAAGTTAGTATTTCCTACATTAGTTGCGTTAGGACCAACACTCCTTCCTGATGATCCTACTCCTAGACAATATCCAATGAACCCTCCACCTGATCTTCCTCCGGTAGCACTAGTACCTCAACACCGACACCGACAAATAGACTATAACCTAAAATAATTCATGGAGTTAAAACCGCCAACCTTTACTGGAGGCTTGTCTCCTTTGGAGACTGAAAACTGGATTCTCCGTATAAAAACGATCTTTCAAGTTATGGATTGTCCTGAAGATCGAAAAGTAAGATTAGCCACGTTTTTGCTCGAAGGCGCAGCTAAGCGTTGGTGGAATAATATTGTCGCTACAAAGTTCGCCAGACGTGGTATTGTAACGTGTTCAAACTTCCCTCAAGAATTTACAAATTGGTTTGTGCCGCGATCAGAGAAAAAAGTCTTACACGACCAATTACTGCGACTCGTTCAAGGGACAAAGACAATTCTACAGTACGAGACGGAATTCTCCAAGTTGGCATACTATATTGATTCTCTCGTGACCTCCGAAGAAGATCGTTGTCAACAATTCCAGCAAGAACTGCAAGATGATATTCACAATTTGTTAGTGCTTCTTGATATTTAAGAATATGGGAAACTGGTCAAGAGAGCGCGATTAGTGGAGATTGATCAGGAAAAATTGCAGAAGCGTCGAAATAGTGGAAAAAGAAAAATACATGAAACGCAGACGCAAGATGAAGCACAAAGTAAAGATGATAAGACATTTCAGACTGGCCCATCAACCAGTAGCGCATCTCAAATATCTACGACGAAGTGCGTCAAATGTTGCTAATTTCATCGAGGAGAATGTTTAATTGGAGTGTGTTATTATTGTCGTCAACCTGGCCATACAAAGAAAACGTGTCTGAAGCTCCTGAACAAAGAAATTAACTCTCGCGGACAACCTCCTCTGCAGAAACACTTATATCAAATGGTTGTTGAATCGTTAGCTTCAGCACCTGCACCCGCCCCTGCTCCAATTCCTCCTCCAGAAATTCCTGAAGAGCGTTTAATCAAGCCGCGAGCGTTCAATTTAGAAGTGTCACAAGAAATAATGGTAACGGATACAGATGTATTTAACTCCTTGTATATAAATAAACAGTTTGTTTTTTTTCTTAAAACAGTCTTGTTTTCAATTTAAAAAGTTTGTTTTCGAGGACGAAAAATCTTTTAAGGAGGGAAGAATTGCAACGGCCCAAAAATGCGTCAACTAAATTTAATTTTTCTCAAAAACTGTTAGTGTTACCATTGTGATCTAGAAGTGGTCAAACAGGTAATCTCATTGCCAACACAATATGAGCTTATGGGGTGGCACATAAGATTATTGGAGAAGTTTGAGAGGTTTTTGTTGGCATTGCTCACATGTGAGATGAGTGAAAGGCCAAGCCTATGACATTCTGGATTTGGAGGTGGATCAACCCAGGACCTATATTATGAATATAGATGACCAGGTAAATCGTCAAGAAGTGTCTTGACGTGTTGAGGACTGTTCTGTCTGAATTCGTCGAATGACTCAAAGTAAATTCGTCGAATTGTCTCGTGTTGTTCCGACGAATCGATCTGAATACGTCAAAATGTCTCTTGACATTTCGACGAATTGGACTTGGATTCGTCGAATGATCTCTTGACATTTCGACGAATTCGACTTGAATTCGTGGAATGATCTCTTGATGTTTAGACGAATATGTTCTGTCTGAATTCGTCGGATGTTCACGTATCATTTCGACGAATGGTCTTTAATTCGTCGGGTGTATTCATGTTGTAAATCTGAAGATTTAGAAGGGTTCTAGATATTCAGATTTAGCCCAGTTCGTGAAGTGCTGATGATTTTTATTTGTGTACATCTGGGATGTATTTGGATTGTGAGTGTTGTAAGTATTTTGTGTATGTGCACATTGGTTAATTGTTAACCATGATTATGTGTTAATCAATAATCTAAAAACCTCTTATGTAATATTAAATATTCGGATGTCTTTTGATGGATGACACTCTCTCTGTCTCAATCGATGAAATGTGGGTTTGACAAAGCAAGGTGCATTAATCTATCTTGTTAAGGGTGCGAGCGGATAATTATTATATCTCATCATCGACATCGGGTCAAACTTAACTAAGTGACCTCAAATGTTGAGTGACCAGAGGCATAGGGTTAACATGCGTCATATGATGGATACGAATAAAGAGTTATTCACTAACCATGCAAGAGTTGCATGATGATGCAATCGGCAAGCGTTGCTTACTTAAATAACTACATTGTGAGAGAAAAATCAAAACTTATTCATGGTGTTGGTGAAATACGGATCTTGTCCACTAAGAGAGTAACTCGCATAAACTTTCTGAATTGATATTGAGGGTTATCAGCTTGATTAAAATAATTGGAGTAATTTTTTAATTAAAGTCCTAATTGAAATAAAAATGTACTTTGAAATGTAGTACTGAGTTTTCTTTGCATAAATTCTTATAGAATTTCCATGGCAAGTGGATCTCACTCCACCCTATCCCTCAGAGCTATCCTTGAGAAGGAGAAACTGAGCGGGACAAATTATCTGGATTGGTATAGAAATCTGAGAATTATTCTCAGGCAAGAGTGTAAGCTATATGTCTTGGAAGAGGATTCACCTGAAGAGCCAATCGGGGATGTGTCCCGAGCCGATAAAGATACTTATAAGAAGTATCAAGACGACTCCTTAGTTATCGAATCGAATGCCTCATGCTCGCCACCATTAACTCTAAGCTTCAGAAGCAACATGAGAACATGAGTTGTAAAGAGATTGACGAGCACCTTAAAAAAATGTTTCACGGGCAAGCTCGACAAAAGAGGTTTGACATTACCAAGGCATTGTTTCAGTGTAAGATGGGAGCTCGAGACCTAGTAGGGACTTACGTACTCAAGATGATTGGGAATATAGAGAACCTTGAAATACTAGTTTTTCCTCTGGGCTAATAGTTGACTACAGACCTGATCCTGCAATCGTTGTCGGACAGTTACGAGCAGTTAATCTTGAATTACAATATGAATGAAATTGACAGGACACTGCCCGAGCTCTTATACATGCTAAGAACTGTCAAGATCAATATGAAGAAGGTCAAGCCAGCTAGCCCCATACTGATGGTGCATAAAGGAAATGGCAAGGTCAAGGGTTTCAAGAAGACTAAGGGAAAGGACACGATTGATGCGGCATCGCGAGAATTGGTGTCTTTTTTGAGAAAAAAAATTATCCAGAAAGACTACAAAGGTAGAACTTGAAAAAGTTCAAGAACCACAAACCGTGAATGAACCGGAATTAGAACATGAGCAAGGCTACAAAATGTTGTAGCTAGAGAACCTGCTCAAGAAACACAAGTCTCGTGTATATCTGGCAGACCAAGATTTGAGCCTGAGAGATATGGATTTCTCATGTCTCAAATAGGTAATGTGTTGTCTATAGATCACGATGATGAGCCTGCAACCTACCAAGATGCTATGCGTGGACCGGACTCCGAGAAGTAGCTTGAAGCCATAAAATCTGAAATGAACTCCATGTATGCAAACCAAGGTTGGACCTTGGTGGAACCACCTGAAGGGGTACGACCCATAGGGTGCAAGTGGGTCTTCAAGAAGAAGACCGACTTGGATGGGAATGTACAGACATTCAAAGGGTGACTGGTGGCTAAAGATTTCAGGCAAGTTCATCGTGTTGACTATGATGAGACCTTTTCTCATGTTGCTATGGTTAAGTCCGTCAGAATTCTACTTGTTATTGTTGTGTATTATGACTACGAGATCTGACAGATGAATGTCAAAACGGTTTTCCTAAATGGAAATCACCTTGAGGAAGTGTATATGACACAACCCGAGTGTTTTGTATCTCCAAGTAAAGCCATTAAAATATGCAAGCTGCAAAAATCCATTTATGGGTTAAAACAAGCTTCTCGAAGTTGGAAACTTCGTTTTGATGAAAAGATCAAAGAGTTTGTTTTATCAAGAACGAGGATGAACTGTGTGTTTATAAGAGGATTAGTGGGAGCATTGTTGTCTGTATGATATTGTATGTAGATGACATACTGTTGATCGGGAATGACAAACCGACCCTACAAATTGTTAAGAACAACCTAGGGAACTGTTTTTTTATGAAAGACTTAGGTGAGGCGACTTATATACTTGGTATTAAGATCTATAGAGATAGATCGAAGAAGTTGTTGGGTTTGAGTGTTTGACCCAAAGTACATATATTGAAAATGTGTTGAAACGGTTCAACATGCTTGAGTCCAAGAAAGGGTTCTTACACATGTCTCATGATGTGAGTCTCTCTAAGGATCAGTATCCTAAATCTTTAGAAGATAAGAACCGCATGAAGTTGATTTCATATGCTTCGGCAATTGGATCAATCATGTATGCAATAATATATACTCGACCCGATGTCTCTTATGCTTTGAGTATGACTAGCAGGTATCAGTCTGATCCTCGTGATAGTCACTAGATAACCGTCAAGAATATCTTAAAGTACTTAAGAAGGACTAAGGATACGTTCTTGATATTTGGCGGAGAGGAAGAGCTTATTGTAAAGGGTTACACAGATGCTAGCTTATAAACTGATTGGGACGACTCAAAGTCTCAGTCAGGGTTCGTATTTTTCCTAAATGGAGGAGCTATTAGCTGGAAGAGTTACAAGCATGAGACAATTGTTAATTCTACAACTGAGGTTGAGTATATTGTTGCTGCAAATGCGGCGAATGAGGCTGTATAGATTAGGAAATTCATCGGTGAGCTTGGTGTAGTTCCTAGCATTATTGATCACGTAGTTCTCAACTGTGACAATAACGGTATAATTGCACTTGCTTTGGAACCTATATCTCATTAGCGCTTCAAGCTCAAACTTCGGCGGTTTCATCTTATTCGTGAGATTGTCGATCGAGTAGATGTGAACATTTGCAGAGTGTCGACTAAAGAAAATATTGCGGATCCACTAACAAAGCCTCACGCACAGAGAAAGCATGATGGTAATGTTAGATCAATGGATATTAGATACCTGAACGATCAACTCTAGTAGGAGTCTTGTGGATTGTATATTTGTCGGTTGTTGTAATAATTCATTCGATGAATAGAGTACTATACATTTATTTTTATATTTATGTCAAGTTTTTTATTATGTCATTTTTTTTCTATGTGATAGATTGGGATAAATGCCCTTAAAATGTTCGTTTCCATAGGATTAAAGTTGATGACTTGAATGTGAGGGCATATGTTCTTAGAAGCTTCATTCTTAAATGGTCCCTGATCGGCGTATTATCTTATAAGTTAAGGGCGATGATGATACATCAAGACTAGCATGTGCGTTAACTGATGACCGGTTCTCACAGATCATGATATTGCGATATCAAGTCATCGCATTGGTACTTGTTAGTGAACAAATTGTACTGGACAGACCCACCATGAGAATACTTTATGGATTGTTATATGAATGTGTCACAAGTAGCTCTCAAGTGGCAATGGTGTTTGTGGTTCTTTGACTTGAAGTCACAGCACTCACCAAGAGAGTAAGAGTATACTTTGATGTCATCCAAAGTCTTCCTTGAGAAAGGTTGAAGATAAATGTGATTATTGGATACGTTACGAATCATTTGGGTGTTTGTGTGTGGACAGAAATGAGATTTGTCCTCATATATAACAGAAGTTGCATCTATGGGCCCCTTGATGGAATGGGACTAAGAAATGTTTGGTCATGCTTGGTTGAGTCAATATATGATAATGGTCTCACCAATTTCTGGAAGTCCATTCTAGATCAAGAAACTTGGGTTGAACAATTATGAGGGTGACACGAACTATATCCCTAGTTCTATCCGGATGTAAGGGACAAAGGGACATGACAACACCTGTACATTTGTCATAAAGGCTTAATGAGTTTAGAACTCTTATTGTTTGGGGAGCAATGATGTATTATTAAATGTCGTTCATTATTTGTTAAACTTTTGTTTGATACTTTCAAGATCAAGTGGGAGACTGTTAGTGTTACCATTGTAATCTAAAAGTGGTCAAACAGGTAGTCTCACTGTCAACGCAATATGAGCCTATGGGGTCGCGCATAAGAGTATTGGAGAAGTTGGAGAGGTTTGTGTTGGCATCGCTCATATGTGATTGAGTGAAAGGTCAAGCCTATGACATTCTGGATTTGGAAGTGAATTAACCAAGGACCTATATTATGAATATAGATGACAATGTAAATCGTCGAGAAGTGTCTTGACGTGTTGAGGACTGTTTTGTCTGAATTCGTCAAATGACTCAAAGTAAATTCGTCGAATTGTCTCTTGTTGTTCCGACGAATCAATCTGAATTCGTCGAAATGACGAATTGGACTTGGATTCGTCGAATGATCTCTTGACATTTCGACGAATTGGACTTGGATTCGTCGAATGATCTCTTGATGTTTAGACGAAGATATTCCGTCTGAATTCGTCGAATGATCACGTATCATTTCGACGAATGGTCTTTGATTCGTCGGGTGTATCGTGTCATTTCGACGAATGTACTTTGATCCTGGTTTGATTCTTTTAAGCCCGATTTCGGTCTGGTCTGCGGGTAACAGATGTTTCGGTCTTGTAGTATATATATATATATATATATACGAGATAAATATTATCTCAAACGCTTGACCTACCCGATCCATATTGTGACTGTGGCGACTTCTTCCTCCCAACGGAACTGTTCTGAAACATTGAAGTCGCAGCCGTCGATCCGTTGACGCTGATCATTCTGGTATGTTGTCGTCGTCGGAAAGTGTTTCCTAAGCCTCATCTTCGTCACTGTCGTCTCTCCTTTAACAGATCTAGCAATCCATGGAGACGTTGAGAGCATTCCTTCTTCCAACATAGAGCTTGTGTGACAAGACTTTAAGGGTCCTTGCTCGTGTGGATACCCATAGAGGCGTGGATATACTTCTACGCTCGGAACTCCAGCCGCAAGTGTTCATCGGATTAGCTTGGAGCATCTTGATTGAGTAGTGACTCAATCCCGTTAAGGTATACTTTTATTTAAAGTTGTTTTTACTTCTTGATAAATGATCATCACAAGATCCATTTCCCTTTGGGTTTTCTTTTTTACTTATTTCGCTGCGCACATGTAATGTGCATCTCTCCTAGAAAAACCCAACAGAAACTTCATAATTAATTCCTATTGTATGTTTGGTTGTTTTGGTATTATAGTATGTATGTTGTTATTTTAGTATTTTGTTATGTTAAGTATGTTTGGACCCCCTCCCCCCCACCACCACCACGCACTCCCTCTATATAAGGGGCTGAATATGTACTTGTGTTTTCCATCACGGAAGTAATATCAAGGGTTGTTCCTTGGTTTTCTCCTCCAACCCTAGCCTCCCTCTTCTCTCCCTCTCACCACCGGCCCTCCCCCTAGTCTGGACTTTGTCTCGAAGCGTAATATTTGGTCTGACCTGTCGTGTCGCCCGCTTGCAAGCCGTCGACCTACGCCTATTACGCCATTCGCTACTACGGGTCGCGGTAGGACATCATGATCGCTGCTCGAACCAGCCGCTCCCTCCTTCCAATCGCGGACTCGTCGCATCGCGGCGCCGCATCAATTGTGCAGTCCGTCGGTGTCGCTCAAGTCGCGTCGTCCGCAGCTTCGCACCAGCTGCGCAGTCCGCTGCTCGCAGCATCAGGCGCGCCTGTGTCAGGTTTTTCCGCCACCTGTGGCTGCTGCACTCCGCTTACACCCGAGCGTAGGCCGCCAACCTCCTCTGCCAGGTTTTGCTGCATGGCTTCATCCACGCGCGGCCACCCCGACCAGGCGACCATCGGTGCCACTGACGACTCCATCCAGTGCCGCCTTGATGGACATGACTCGAAGATAGCCTCCATTCAGGCCATCCTAACGCGCATGGACATCCGTTCCGCCTCACCGTGCTCACAGCCACCGGCGGATGTACCTCCTCTATTAATAGGGGGTCGCTCCTTGGCCCACCCACCCCCCCCCCCCCACGACATCCTCCGTCGGGCCTCTCTCAGCTCGCTCGACCCTCGCCCTCGACGTTCCACATTTCTCCGACACTGATCCCATGGGGTGGATTGCCAAGGCGGAACAATACTTCGACCTCCACTTAACACCCGAAGCGGACAAGGTCGGCACCGATGTGGTCGGACTCGACGGATCCGCTCTCCAATGCGCGTGGTGGCTCCGCTAATCCCAACCTCACATCTCCTGGGGCGACCTGAAACAATAGATGGTCCAGCGGTACAAACCCCGCTATACGGGCTCCGCGGTCAAGCGTCTTTGTAGTATCCGCTAGTCGGACGGCCTAGAGGCCTATATCGACGAGTTCGTCGCCCTCGTGACACAGGTCAAGGGCCTTCTGCCAGACCACTACTTGGGTTTCTTCATGCAAGGCCTTCTTCCAATGATTCGCTCTCCCCTCCGCACCCACCACCCGCGAACGGTCTCCAAAGCACTCGATCTAGCGCAGGCAGTAGAAGCAGACCTCTTTGACCGGCCACCGACAACCACTACACCCCCTCCTTCCCGGTCACCACCACCGCCGCGAGATTTCGGTCCGCGGCCACCGCCACTTAGAGAGCCTCGGTCGGGCCACCCACCGCCTGTCAAACGTGGACTACAACGAGCTCCGAAAAAAGGGGCTTTGCTTCCGATGCCGGCAACCTTATTCTCCAAATCACGAGTGCACCGTGAAAGAGTTTCGTGCAATCATTGGGGATCCGACTCCCGAAATCACCCTAGAGGACATTAAGGCGCTAGAGATATCTGACGATCTGTGACCCCCAGAGGTTGACGGGGCTACCTTCAACCTCTTGGACCTCCCATGCTTCTCAGTGGGAGGCATCACCGGGCCTCGGACAATGAAGTTGGTCGGCTTCGTCCAGGGGCAACCGGTCCTCATTATGATTGACAGCGGCGTCAGCCACAACTTTATTTCTCAGCATTTGGTATGGCACCTATCTGTTCCATGCACACCATCACCGAATTTTACTATCTGTCTAGGCGACAGTCGTCGGCATCCGCCCGAGGGATCATGCATCGCCATGCAGGTGGCCCTGGGACCTTGCTCGATAACGACCAATTTTTGTCTTTGAATTGGGCGGCGTCGACATAATCCTGGGTGTCGCATGGCTAGCGACATTGGGCGATGTTTGCGTCAATTGGGGCGAGATGTATATGACGTTTTCCTGGAAGGGGTCTCCTTGCCACCTCGTGGGGGACTCCACTCTCCTCCGCACACCAGTCTCCTTTCGGACCATCTAACGTACTTCTAGCGTGGAGTTTTCGGCTTGGCTCTAGCAGCTACAGGCCGCACCAATAGGCATTGTGGGGCTGCCCTCCGATCTTTCTCGACTCCTTGATGAGTTCGCCGATGTTTTCTCCACCCCCGCCGACTTACCACTGGCGCGAGCCACTGACCATGTCATTCTGCTGGCACCACACACCGCAGCCGTCTTCGTTCGGCCCTATCGTTACGGGCATGTTCAGAAGAACGAGATCAAACGACTAGTGCGGGAGATGCTCATGGGCGGCCTCATCCGGCTCAGTGCCAGCCCCTTTTCTAGCCCGGTCCTCCTCGTGCGCAAGAAGGACAGAAGCTGGCGTTTCTGCGTCGACTACAAGAAGTAAAAAAGCCACGATTCCCGACAAGTACCCCATTCCAGTCATTCAGGAGCTTCGAGATGAACTGCACGGAGTCGCATTCTTCACAAAGCTCGACCTCCAGGCAAATACCACCAAATCCAGGTACGGCCAGAAGACGTTCCAAAGACAGCATTCAGGACACATGACGGGTATTACGAGTTCTCGGTCATGCCCTTTGGGTTAACCAACGCATCAGCCACCTTCCAGACCACCATGAACTCTTCTGAGCGGTACTCTGACAAAATGTCTTTGTTTTTTTTATGATATTAATTATGCAGCTCATCCTGGGAGAAGCATCTATGGCATGTCTGTCACACGCTCGAGACGATTCGGCAACATCATCTGGTCCTCCACCGCAATAAATGCTCGTTTGGCGTGACAACCGTCATCTATTTGGGCCACACAATCTCAGCTAAAGGTGTGGTCATGGACGACGACAAGGTGGCAGTCTTCCTACACTGGCCAACCCCGACTTCCCAGCAGGATGTCCGGGGCATCTTAGGACTGAACGGGTACTATCGGCGCTTCATCCGGGAGTACGGCACCTTGGCCCGACCCCTGACACAGCTGCTTTAGACTTCAGAGGAGGGACCCTTCACGTGGAATTCGGCGGTCATGTCCTCTTTTACCACCCTCAAGGTGGCCATCGTAAATGGCCCCGTGTTGGCCATGTCAGACTTCACCCAGTCGTTAATCGTGGAGTGCGACGACTCGGGCACCGGTGTGGGCGCCGGTTCTTATGCAAAATGGTCGCCCCATCACCTACTATAATCAGGCCTTTTCCAGCACCATTCGGAGCCGTTCGGCCTATGATAATGAACTCATGGCGCTCGTTCTAGCTGTTCAGCATTGGAGGTCATACCTCTTGGACCGCAACTTCATCATCTCTACTGATCACCATAGCTTGCGGTACCTCCTACAACAGAAGATCGCCACGCCAGCACAACAACTCTGGGTGACCAAGCTCCTCGGATACGATTTCACTATCGAGTTCCGACCAGGCCGCACCAATCAGGCGGTAGACGCTCTCTCCCGTCAAGCGCAGTCCCCCAAACTCCGCGCCATCTCTCGCCCGGTGTGGGAGGATGCCGCCTCGATCCAACATGATGTGGAAAGGGACCCGCACCTAGCCTCCATTCGGACCGCCTTCATTGTCGACCCGGGCAGCCACCCCCCACTCATTAGTGGGTGGCTGGCACTTTTACCGGGGACGCTTAGTGCTCTCAGCGACCTCTCTACTCATCCCACTCCTGCTGGCCGAGTTCCATGCGACACCTTCTGTAGGCCACGTCGGAGCCTTCCGCACCTACCGGTGCCTAGCAGCATCCCTCTATTGGCCGCACATGTTTAAGCAGGTTTTGAATCCCATGTGGTTGTCTGCCTTCCATGCCAGAAAGTAAAGTATGAGGCCATGTTTTTGGGTGGGTTATTGCAGCCACTGTCGGCCCCGAACCGCATTTGGGAGGACATTGTCATGGATTTCATTACTCGCCTGTCACGGTCGAACGGGTTCGATTGCATCCTGGTGTTGGTGGACCGACTCTCCAAGTACACACATTTCCTTCCACTTCGGCACCCGTATAGAGCAGCATAAGTGGTCGACAGCTTCATCTCCAAAATCGTACGCCTCCATGGATTTCCGTGTTCCATCGTGAGCGATAGCGACCCCCTCTTTCTGAGCAGTTTCGGGACATCCCTATTTCGCCTTCAAGGCACGCACCTCCGCATGAGCTCTGCCTACCATCCGCAAACGAATAGTCAAGCAGAGATTCTCAATCGTTGTTTGGAGACTTACTTACGATGTTACATCGGCGAGAGGCCGGGTGTAATTGGGCCAAGTGGTTAGGTTGGGCCGAGTATTTCTACAACACCGCCTACCACCATGCTGCGGGCACAACTCCATTCCAGTCCATCTAAGGCCGCCCACCACCAAACGTAGTTCGACATCTTCTCGGGGAGTGTCTCCCACAGAATTTGGCGCATCATCTTCAGGATCAGGACATTATTTTGGACAGCCTCAAGCACCACCTCCGCCGTGCCCAAGCAAAGATGACGCCTTTCGCCAACCGCAAATGTCGGGACCTATCATTTCAAGTCGGGGTAAAGGTATTTATCAAGTTGCATCGGTATTTATCAAGTTGCATCCGTATCGGCAGCTCTCGGTCGCCAAACGGTCGTGTCCCGAGCTCGCGCCGCATTTCTTTGGACCATTCACCATCCTAGCCCGTATTGGGGTCGTCACTTATAAGATTCAACTTCCCGAAGGGAGCAGCATTCACCCGGTCTTCCACGTCTCTCAGCTGCATCGAGTCGTGGGTGATCACCCGACACTGGACCATAAACCAAACGATCTGGAGTACTCTGACACCGCCCCCACTTATCCGCACAGTATTTTGGACCTCCGACACCATTTGCCCAGCGATGCGGACTCGGAGGAGCTCCTCGTGGCATGGCATCATTGCCCCCCCCCCCCCCCCCGTCTGCGGCCACTTGGCTATTGAAGGATAATTTTCGCCGATAGTTTCCCGACTTCTGCCTTGAGGACAAGGCAAATTTTCCAGAATGCGGTATGGTTACCGATATTCACGGCGATGAACAACCATGGCGGATATCCACGCATCGAGGAAGACGTCAGGCAGGTACGGAAGAGACCGGGTCCGACGGAGGGGAGTCGGACGTGGGTGCGAACGTGTCATGGGCACGTGCGGGGCCGGCCAATGAGGAAACTTCATAATTAATTCCTATTGTGTGTTTTGTTGTTTTGGCATTGTACTATTTTTGGTATGTTGTTATTTTAGTCTTTTGTTATGTTGCTATGTATGTCTGCCCCCCCCTATATAAGGGGTTGAATATGTACTTGTGTTTTTCATCTCAGAAGTAATATCAAGAGTTGTTCCCTAGTTTTCTCCTCCAACCTAGCCTCCCTCTTCTCACCCTCTCACCAATGGCCCTCCCCCTAGTCCGGACTTCGACTTGAAGTGTAATACACGCGCTAACATTTCACATCATAATAATCCAGGCGTGTTCAAATAAGAGGCATACAAAGTCCAATAATTAATATACATAACAAGAAAAAGAGAGAGCGGTGAGTGTTGGTAGGCTCGGAACGGGAGCCACTTCCACCTTCCTCGACCTCGCGTCCCTGCCCCAGGTGGTCGGCGAAGATTGTTGTACTCGCGAATGGTAATAAGCTAGTTGCACGCGGCTCATGTATTCCTCGATTCGCTCGATATACCCCATCGGAGATGTCACCGAGCCATCCGCTCCTCGACGCACCTCATCGGCTAGCAGTATGTAGTCTTTTTTTGAGGGCACACAATCGTTGCTTCATGGAGGCCTCGCTGGCAGCCTTTCCCTCCTAAAGCTCGCGCAGCATGAGCCCATATTTCCGGAGAACTTCAGTCATTCACCGCTTCATCTCTACGGGGTCATTGGGGCACCAAGGAAATTTAAAATCGTGTTAGGGAAGGGAGGTGCGAAGTAAATCCTGCGTCAAAAGATTCTTCGACCGTCGAGACCTCGTGTTTATCTGAAAAGACGGGGTGGCGAATGTTCAAGCAAGTGATATAGGGAGTGCGCGGGATGCAGGTGCTGATACTAACCGGGCGAGGTGCCCACCTCCTTCCCCGCACGATGGCGGGATGGACACGGTCTGGCTTGGAAAGGGGTGGAGATGGGGAGTGTTAGGGACATCCCCAGGCCCCACCGAGGAGAGACCTCGTAAAGATCCATAGTTGTAAAGAGAGATGAGGATTCGAGACCGTTCTTCTCCGGAATGACCATGGTAGAAATGAGCTCGCGCGAAGGATCGCGAGCTGGCGACAGCGGTAGTAGAGGGGGTAGCCTGACAGTTCCAAACGTGGGAACTGCAGCAAACAGCACGAGACCCACTCAGAGACCAGGACAAAGCGATCAGTGGGGGATGATGGACAACTCATCGAGCAGTAGCAGTCGAGCACCGAGAGTAGCGGGAGGACTCGCGTCCCCATAAGGGTGAGTATCGTGGGTACCCTGGTGACTCGCGTCTACTCGAGAACGAGTGTCGGCCACCGTTGGTTCACTTCTACCATTATTCTCCTTCACAAGATCGTTCTGCGAGTGCTAAAATCCACGGGAACCAAGAGTCCCGGTAAATCGCGAGTAAATTGAATCGCAAGACTCTGTACCTCGTCGGAAGGGGTGAGCCCCGGGTCGAACTTTGGCATTGTGGGTCGAGAAAAGAGGGCTCGCCTGCCGCCGGATCGCGCTTAACCTGCTTGGGTTTCTTCACTCGCCTTGAAGGTGAGCCCAGGAACTTGTTGGAAACCCGGGACATGAGCCCGGTAGTAGAGGATTTGTTCTGCTCTCGCATGGCGTCAAGGCGATCCTGAAGTTCGTCGAAAAGAGGCATCGCGCGACGAGAGTAGAAGGGTAAGGAAGGGATTTGTTCTGCCCCCGGACGGTCTACGGTTCCGCGGATTTAAGTACACGCGACGGCCGAAGGAGAAGGAACATGAAGACCGGGCTGAACCATCCGGTTCAGCCCGCACTCAACATTAAAGCTGCTCGGGGGGGCTGAACCACATGGGTTCAGCCCCATTGGGGCCGGCCGGCCCTAGGGGTTGGGTGGCATAAATACCCAACCCCTCCTCCTTGGTGGGTTAAGCAAGAATATCCAGGTACTTTCCTCTCCTTCCTCCTCTCAACCCTAATCTTCTAGCCCTTCTCCTTCTTCTTCTCCTTAGTTCCCTAGTGAGGTCATAACATTTGGTATCAGAGCTTCGCTCCTGCGACTATGGTGACACGCACGGAGGCAGAGATGGCACGCTTAGCCACCATCGAAGAAAACTATGTAGCCTTGGCGGATTCGGTAGCCGGGCTAGAAGAGCAAGTCAAGGCTTCCACGAAGAATCTGGAAGAACGCATGGAAGATCGTATGGAGGAATTGAAGATTTTGCTAACTCAAACCCTAAAGGGAAAAACAGCGGAACTCCAAGATCCCCCGCATCCGACGCTGCCGGTCACCGGAGGCACCACCGGAGGCTCCGGAATGATGTCTTCCTCCAACCCCTACCCCTCTCCATCGGGTATGGCCGGCCACGGGGCTCCGCGTCGCAAACAAGCCCGACGGATCGGACGGCGCTGTTTCCGCCGATCCCGGGCTCGGGCGATTCTGGCGCCAGGGTTTGGGTCGGATCGGGACCCGAACCCCATCAACAGGTCACCGGGGGGTGGAGCGGCCCGGGAGGAGTGGCTGCCGGCGGTGGAGCCGCCGGAATGGCCGCCGGTCGCCATTTTGGGCAACAGGAGCTGTTTTTGAGGCCACCGCAGCACATGGGGGTTCCAAACGGCATTGGAAATGGGATCCTGCCACGGCCACCGATACTAGGGGTTCCGATGAGGATGGGTCCAGGCGAACAATGGCGGGGAAACCCTCCCAGACACGTCCTGGACGACGGGGAAGGTCCTCCCATAGGAGGGGGATATGGCGGGGAACACTATCAAGATTACTATGGCCGGCCAAATCAGTTGGGGGGAAAAGACCCTTCTCAGTTGTTTCATTTCGGGGTTGAAGGATCACCTGAGGGATGAGGTCCATACCTACATGCCGAACAGTCTGAGCCACGCCATCAGTCTAGCCAGGATACAGGAGGAGCGGTTCAACCGCCAGCGCAATCGAGGAGGGGCACGTGTTCCTGTAGCACCAGCAGCACTAGTGCCGGGGCGGCGCGAGCAGCCGCCGGCAGGGAGACCGACCGTTACGCGCTTGACCTGGCCGGAGTTGCAGGCCAGGAAGGATAAAGGGTTGTGCTTCAATTGCGACGAAAAGTACACACCGGGACACCGGTGCCCGAAGGTGCAGGTATTCATGTTGAGGGAGGAGGATGAGGAGGATGAGCCCATTCACAGCGATGAGGTGGACGGGTTGGACTTGACGGAGTTTGGGGTCTCTCTCCAGGCCATGGAAGGGTGTTCAGCTCCTCTGACGTTGCGGATTGTCGGGAAGCTTGGGCATGAGCGGGTGACTATCTTGATCGACAGTGGGAGTACCCACAATTTCATCACTCCTGCAGCAGCACAAAAGGCGGGACACGCCGTCGACACGGGGGCTTCCTTCCAAGTTATGGTGGCTGATGGGAGCAAGTTGAGGTGCGAAGGGGTCCTGAAGGGAGTGGAGCTACGACTACAGGGTTATGTGTGCAGGACGGATGTCTACCTGTTACCGATTCGGGGTTCGGACATGGTGTTGGGGGTGCAGTGGCTCCGCCAGCTCAAGCGGGTGACCACTGACTGGGAGAAGATGACGCTGGAGTTTTCATACCTGGGGACGGAGCATTGCCTGCAGGGAATACGGACGTCTCCGCTCAAGGAGATATCCCTCAGGAGCCTGCAGAGGATAGAGGAGGAGGGTAGTGTGATAGCCATGGTGTTGGGGATAGAGACTATCAGATCGGTGCCAGAACCAGAGCAGTTGCAGGACTTATTGGTACAGTTTGACGACATCTTCCAGGAACCTCGTTCTCTGCCACCCGCACGGTTCCGCGACCATCAGATTCAGCTGAAGGCCGGAGTAGACCCGACAAATATTCGCCCATACCGGTACCCCCACATTCAGAAGGCAGAGATAGAACGCAGCATACGGGAGATGCTGGCCGCCGGTATTATACGGCCCAGCACCAGCGCGTTCTCCTCTCCGATCATTTTGGTCAAGAAGAAAGATGGGTCCTGGCGGTTTTGTGTCGACTACAGGGGTTTGAATCAGTCTACCATCAAAGATAAGTTTCTCATTCCGATGATCGAGGAACTACTAGATGAGCTGCATGGGGCAAGCATTTTCACCAAGCTGGATCTCTGATCCGGCTACCATCAGATACGCATGAGGGATGAGGACATCCATAAGACGACGTTCCGCACACACGACGGCCACTATGAGTTTCTGGTGATGCCGTTCGGATTGGCCGACGCTCCCTCTACCTTCCAGGCTGTCATGAATGAGATTTTTCGACCTCTGCTTCGCCGGTACGTGCTAGTTTTCTTTGACGATATTTTGATCTATAGCAGGAGTTGGGAGGAGCACCGGGAGCACGTTCGGCATGTGTTTCACATCCTGAGGGAACACCAGTTGTACGCCAAGCGCTCCAAATGCTCTTTTGGGCAGGAGGAGGTCGAGTACTTGGGGCATTTGGTCTCCGCTCAGGGGGTCCGGGCCGACCCGAGGAAGATAGAGAGTATGGTGACATAGCCGCGGCCCACGACGGTCCGGGCCTTACGAGGCTTTCTTGGACTGACGGGCTACTACCGCCGATTCGTGAAGGACTACGGGAAGATCGCACGGCCACTCACCCAGCTGTTGCAGAAGGATTCCTTCCATTGGCACGCGGAGGCTGAGGCAGCATTCGAGGCTCTCAAGGGGGCCATGTCTACCACTCCGGTGCTAGCACTTCCTGATTTCTCCAAGGACTTTGTGGTGGAGACGGACGCATCTGGCGTCGGCATCGGCGCGGTTCTCATGCAGGCGAGCCGAACACTAGCGTATTTCAGCAAAGCTCTCGCCCCCAGGACCTTGGGGCTCTCTACGTACGAGAAGGAAATGATCGCCATCCTCCATGCAGTAGCCCTGTGGCGGCCCTATCTTCTGGGGCGGCATTTCCAGGTTCGCACAGACCACCAGAGTTTGAAACACTTCCTGGAGCAACGGTTAGCCTCCCCGCTACAACAGAAATGGCTGACGAAGCTGCTAGGGTATGACTATGAAATCGTCTACAAAAAGGGAAAGGAGAATACAGTGGCGGATGCGTTGTCTCGACTGCCTGAAGGCTCCCTTAGTCATGTTTCAGGGCCGGTGATTGCTTCCTTAGACGACATACAGGCGGAGGTTCTCCAGGACCCGGCCCTCCGCGCCATTGTAGAAGCACTGCAGCAAGGACAAGCTACAGAGGATGGTTATCACTTGCTTGGCACACGACTCTATTACCGGGGGCGGCTCGTTATACCGGCCACGTCTCCTTGGAGAGCGACTATGATCCGGGAGTTTCATGCTTCACCAACCGGAGGTCATGCCGGGATTCTTCGGACTTTACAGCGGGTCAAGGCCAACGTCTTTTGGAAAGGGTTACAGCGGAACGTTCAACAGTTCGTGAAGGAATGCGATATATGTCAGCGGCAGAAATATAAGACGACTTCCCCAGCCGGTCTTCTTACTCCATTAGAGATTCCACATCAGATTTGGGGCACTATCTCCATGGATTTCATCGAGGGCCTTCCTAAATCGCAGGGCAAATCAGTCATCCTTGTCGTGGTCGATAAACTCTCCAAATACGGCCATTTTCTTGCTTTGAGCCACCCCTATTCGGGAGAAACAGTTGCTGAGCTCTTCGCCAAAGAGATCGTTCGACTCCACGGGATTCCTCGTTCCATCATCTCTGATCGGGATCCAGTTTTTGTTAGCCAGTTTTGGACAGAGCTTTTTCGGCTTCAGGGGACCACATTACGCATGAGCACGGCCAATCACCCCCAGACCGACAGGCAGACAGAGGTGTTAAACAGGGGAGTGGAGACCTACTTACGGTGCTTTGTCATGGATGAACCCCGCACGTGGGTTAGGTGGCTACATTGGGCCGAGTACTGTTACAACACCTCTTTCCACACGACCAGCAGGCTCACTCCATTCGAGGCGGTGTACGGGCGTCCGCCTCCCACTTTGTGCTCCTATGAACCAGCCGGCAGTGCCCTTCCGGCGGTCGATCGGACTCTCCAAGACCGGGATCGGACCTTGGCCATTCTCCGAGACAATTTACGTACGGCCCAAGACCGTATGAAGGTCCAATCCGACAAGCACCGCACGGAAAGAGAATTTGTTGTGGGGGATGAAGTGTTTCTCAAGCTCCAACCATACCGACAACTTTCAGTCGCTCGACGGGCCAACCAGAAGCTGGCCCCCCGCTACTACGGGCCGTACAGGATCATTAAGTGGGTGGGACCCGTCGCTTATACTCTGGCGCTTCCGGAAGGGTCCCGCATCCACCCCACTTTTCATGTATCAGTGCTAAAAAAGAAACTGGGGAACGCTGTGCACGTCAATCCTATCCTACCTGAGGCCACCAGTACCGGCGAATTACGGCCCCTTCCGGAAGAAGTTCTCATGACCAAATGGTCAAAACGGGGTACTGAATACCGGCCAACGATCCTCGTCAAATGGAAGCAGCTGCCCGCAACGCAAAATTCGTGGGTTGACCTCTTGGAGTTCCGCGAGCGCTATCCTGATTTTCACCTTGAGGACAAGGTGCTTCTTGATGAGGAGGGGAATGTTATGCCCCCGGACGGTCTACGGTTCCGCGGATTTAAGTACACGCGACGGTCGAAGGAGAAGGAACATGAAGACCGGGCTGAACTATCCGGTTCAGCCCGCACTCAACATTAAAGCTGCTCGGGGGGGCTGAACCACATGGGTTCAGCCCCATTGGGGCCGGCCGGCCCTAGGGGTTGGGTGGCATAAATACCCAACCCCTCCTCCTTGGTGGGTTAAGCAAGAATATCCAGGTACTTTCCTCTCCTTCCTCCTCTCAACCCTAATCTTCTAGCCCTTCTCCTTCTTCTTCTCCTTAGTTCCCTAGTGAGGTCATAACAGGATTAGCTGGCAGGGTCCCCCCTACCCCCTAGTTCGGCATATATATAGCATATTGGGGGGGCCACCAAAAGATTCCCTCTAATTCAGCTACCACTCGTCAAATACCTGGGGTTGAACTTTTCTTTCCGAGCTTGGGACAATCTCGCAAAGAGCGGGGATTGTGTACAACCCCAAATTTGTCGAGTGGGGCCCCTACAAAAGGCCAAGACAAGAAAGGCAAGTTAGGCCCGGGCGAGTTGGCGAGGCGAGGGGAGGACATGCCCTCCTAACTCACCCAGAGCAAGATCGATGGGCCAGTAGGGGCGAGTGTGGCAGCCAGCTCAGCACTCGCTCCAGTTCCAAGTGAAGAGCGAGTGGTGCGACCCGAGCCGCGTTGGCCCCAAGCTCAGGGCGAGCGGCGAGTGCCAGCCTCACCCGGCACTCGCCATCTCCAGGCAAGTGGGAGGTCAACTCGCCCAGTCGTTCTGCTAGGAAACCTAATTTGTCTTGTCATTAGATGCTCCAAACAGCGAGATTTCGTTATTGGCAGACCAATTTGGGTTGCATTTAATAAACTCAAAAGGCGGGATTCCGCTATTTGCAGACCGTTCCTAAAAACTATAAATAAACCCCCAAGGACACCTTTGGAGAGGACTTTTCTCTGGCTTTTATCTCATCTAGTTGAGCTTGGTTGGTCGGAGCATCAACACTGTTAGTCGTGGTTTCCAGGTGGACAGTTTGGTGCTCCTCGGTACCCTCCAAGGAGTCCAACTCAGCATTGGCTATGGAGGGGAAGCTTTTTTTATCCTCCGGGTGTGTGATGGGACCTCCTCGTTGCAGTTCAGGGGTCTGTTTCTTAGTTCCAAGCAACCGGTCAAGTCTTATAACTTGGGAGAAATACGTGTTAGTTGCCCATCGGTCCGAACTTCCCGTTGAGTCGTGGTTTTTTCATGTTCAACATCTGTGACCCTACGTTGGATAGAAAATAAATTCCATAAAGGACCATTACCTTTGGATTCCAAGATGTCAAAGCATTGGAAGTTGTCTAAGATTGGGCAGATGGAAAATTTTATGGTTCAAGATGACGAGCCCTAATGAAAACTACAAGGGAAGAGTTTGCATTCAATATGTTGATCACTTATGCGTGTACATACTTATTAAGACTCATAAGTCCAAGTATTTTATACATCAGATTAATACGAAGATGCATGCGAATTTAAAGAAGTTAGGGTAGTGACTAGGACTAAAGGAAGATGTGTTGATTATATAGAAAAGTGTGCAACGTGTTAATTAGTTAAAACAAAATACTAAAGGTCTGGAGGAGGATTACAATCACTTCACATTCCATAATGGAAGTTCGAAAACATGTCAATGAAATTCATTCATGTTTTGCTAAGATCTAATAAATTGAATGATGAAGTTATCCCTTATATAGGTTAATAAGGTAGTTCAGTGCAATATTTTGCAATAGTTGTGCGATATGGTATGTTGAACCGTAGCTCTAAGTGATTTGTTAAAAAATCTAAATCCTTCATTCTCTACAAACTTGAATGGTAACTCATCCACAACAATCATTTTTGTTAAAACTCTATTTAACTCAACATCATCAAATTAACTTGCTCTTAAACATCCAACCATAACTTTGGCTTCTCTTTTTCTCAGAAAAAGACCATTTTTTGACTTGCTTCAGTTTTTCAAAAACAACACAAATTCAACATATAAGATCTTATGGTGGTTGTGTCATTTTTTAGGGTCATCCGCATAAATCTTACTATAGTGTTTGCATTTAGCCTTTTCCCTTCCTTCATTATCCTTAAAGTTAGCAGACCATTCTCATACCGAAGATTGGATTGTCAATTGAAGCATCTAATTGTTTGCAGAAGTGAGCGGTGAATTAGGAAACTAGTGTTGTACTACATCATTTAATCAGGAAGGTGAAGAGGAAAAAATAGGAGAAAGCAAGGTTCTCACCTCGAGCTCCCCTGTGCGGCATAACTTAGGCGAGGAGACGAAGACGAACAGACGGGATCTCTGACTCTCTATCTCTTCTCTCTATCACGGATGCCGCTAAGGTTTCTAGAGTAGATTAGGTTTATTTGATATTTTGATTTAAATATTTTCACTTTAGCACCACCTACACCCAAACCCAAACAACCCAAGCTACAAAATAAATGGCTCCTCGGTTCTGTTCAACTTGTTTTCCCATGGGGGAAACCGAACCAAACCGAATGGGGTCGGTTTTTAACCCCACAAAACCGAAACTGAACCAAACTGATCAGTTCGGCCCAAATATCGATTTGGTTTGATCAGTTCGGCCCAAATATTGATTCGGTTTGATCAGTTCGGCCCAGTTCAGTCGGTTTGGGTTTTTGATGCACCCTTGTTCATGCTCAAATAGAAATATATACACAAAGTGTATCAATAGAATCATAGAAGATATGTTGAAGATATACATTCTGTACTTTCAGGGTAAGTGAGGGTATTACCTTACACTGGTAGGATTTTTCCTACTATGACGGTTTTCAAGCGAGTATCGATTTGTCAACTTTTGAGGCTTTTCATGGTAAATGTTGACGAATACCTCTCTGTTTGGCTAAGAATGAAGAAAAGATGTTAAATAAGGAATCTTAGATTGACAAGATCACAGATCGAGTCAAGCTCATTCAAGAGCGTATGAGGATAGCTCAAGATAGACAAACCAAAAATTGTTATTAGAGGCACAAGATAATGGAATTCAATATTGGAAATTTTCTCTAACTCAAAGTCAAACCTATCAGGGGTGATTATAGATTTAGGCGGATGAAGAAATTGAGTATCAGATTCATTGATCCATCCAAAGTACTTGAAAGCATAAGTGAAGTTGCTCACATGTTACCTCACCAGAAGAGATGTGCGGTTTGCATGATGTGTTTCACGTCTTTTATTTGTAAAGATAAGCTAAAGGTCATAATCAGGTGTTCAGTTCTGAGGATGCACCTATCAAATCTTAGTATTTGTGTTATGCTAGTCAGAATTGTGAACTCAAGATTTCAAAAGCTTAAAAACAGAGATCCGTTTGGTGGAAGTCATTTGTTCTTTGGATGAATTGTGGTAAACAAAGAAAACACGGGATAGAGAAGATGTGCTTCAGAGTAATGTAGAATATGTATTTATTTTAATTCAAGGGATGACTAAAATTTTTTAGACGAAAATTTTATTAGGAGGGGAGATTTATAGCAACCAAAATCTGGTGTATCTTATAAATATAATTTCAGAATCTGATCAGTGTTCGTGTGGACGTTGCTCACATCGATTCCTGTATTATGCTCATAATTTCCCAATTGTGTGAGTTAATTAATAATTATAAATGATTTCAATCGGTGGGAAATTCTATGCTCCAATTTTAGACGTGATCTACAAGCATGTAAGAACATTTAATATGATATGGTGATTGCAAACAATGGAAATTCAGTAATTTAAGGGAACCAAAATTGTATCCCAAGTTTATGTATAAACTGATCCCTTTCAGCCCATCCAGTGGAGCGTCGCTTGTTTCTTTTTGATGGTAACCGGCGTTCTTTTCTCAAGAGAATGCGAGTCGACCTTGGCTCCTTCCTTTTTTGTCAAGAGCATACCTCCCCCGCCAAATGGAGTGCATTGTCCGCCTCTTCCGTCGACTGGAGCGCACGCAAAAATCCCTTCTTCTCCAGCGACTGGAGCGTAGCTGTTACTCCCCTTCGGAGGAAATGCACATAGGAGAGCCTTCCTTTCCCTTCCTCTGGCTTTGATTGCAGTAACTTGTCGGCACCCTTCCAGCAAGCTTTATAATCGTCGATTGGTTGTCGACTGATCAGGTATCCGATCGACGCGCCTAGTCGAACTCAGTATCCGATCGACGTGCCTAGTCAAACTCAGTATCTGACAACGTTCCTAATTGACCTCAGTATCCAGCCGATGTTACCTCTATGGTTGCAGCATGTCAACGCTGTGTCTGGTCACAATCTGTCGACCTCCTTCACCATAGCAGCTGCAGACAACCCTCCTTCGATATAACAGCCTTTAATCTGCACTAATCGGTTTTCGCAAGTTTTGACCCTTCCTATTTCAGTTCATAGGAATGTTGACAACTCTATCAATTTTAGGTATTTTTCCCTTAAGCAGTAGTAATCCAGATTGTTTTCCTTTCTTGTAGGTATCAGTTTGTTGTAATCGGCGGTTTTTCAGCGCTGCACCTGACATCCTTTTTAGCGAATTAATATATATTAATCGAGATTATTTTAAACAAGCCAATGCCGGTCCCAAGCTCGGATGAAAAATGATGAGGGTTGTGTTAGGTAGACGGCCAGCGTAAAACTTAGCCACTCTTATGAATATGGATCATTCCCCACTATAGTGGGATAAAGGCTTGAGTGTTGTAATCGAGGATAATTTTATTGAGATATGCACCAACCTCCTCGTTACTTGTGAATAATGATAGTTTCTCCCCTTACATTTAAGATTCTGTTGTTGGAATTTCATGAAAAGAATCCTGGGAGAAACGGGATGAAACATTTAATTCTCACTATGGTTTCTAAATTATTTCAGGAATTGGCAAAGCTTTGGCGTAGATCAGAAATAATAACGATGCATGGATTTCAGAATAACTTTCAAAATTCATGCCTTTGTGCCACGTATATCGATGCCAAAACATTGATGTACGAAATTCTCTTTCTTTTGGTTAGACATATCCCAAGTTAATAGAATTAAGATTTGTTATGTGTGACTCTATAATCTATATGTGAACAGGGAATTAATGTCAAGTTCATATTAAGTGTTGCATTGCATTTCAACCTAAGTATGGTATTCATATGCATTAATTGATCTCAAGCAGTTATAAAGTGTAAATCTATGAAGAAAACCCTGTTACATGGGCATGTTAGAAATTATGAAAAAAACAGTATGTGCAATAATATATACTGAAAGATGCAAGTCATGTAACCACAATATAACCTAGAATGTAAACATGAATTTAATAATAAGTCCTTAGATTAATGGGCCTATGAGAGTATCTCCATTACTTAAGCAAGGCGACCGCTAGACGCATAGATCTTTGGGTACATGGGAAGTCTTTTCTCTCATGATTGATGGGCGCACACCAACATACTCATAAGATACAGTAAATCATATGAGCCTCAACTAGGGGTTCATGACACATTCTTCCATGTGCATAATCAGTTAGATGAAAGTTTGTGTTCCACGCTAGGAATGCACCAAAGTACCTCAGTTTCCACAAGGGACTCAAATCACAATATGCCTAGTAAGCTATGAAACTTATAAATAAGAAGAATATAAACATCAATCACCTCAAGTAAGAACTCAAAACTCTGGAATCTATAAGCTTAAATAAAATTAAAAAAGTTGATTAGAATATAGAATAAGATAACCCACAGAAAACATGAATTATATTTATGTCTTATTTCATGTCAAAGTATGCAGAGTTACCATGTTAGAAATCATGATCCTAGATACAATTATTACGTGTAGATTTTCATACACATTTACCCATGTTGTTTTGGTGTCACTAGGAAGAAGAGTTTTTCTTACTCACTAGTAGGTTGACCCCATCTTCGAACTCTTCTTTCCGGGGAACGCATGTCAGAAGATTTGCTTAGAATGAACTTACAAGGGTATATGCATTTTTAGATTATGTCATTCTCTTAGAACTTTGCACTTGTTTTTGGTACGATTTCAGTTGCAGATTTCATATTTGATCCCAGTATTCAGATTTGTTCGCACTTATTCTTTCTGGTTCGCACCGAGATTCGGACTTTGAGGTATTTCACTAAACATATATTCGGTCTTTTGTTTACACAGTATGCTTTAGTTATTCTGTTATGGCTTATACTTAGTTCACTTCATATTGTGCGTGTCGGTCGGGCTTTTGAAGTGTGTTAAACTAAGTACATGTGTTACACCAAAAATTCGTGAAGGTGGATGGACGTCGTGCTCTAAAATGGGTCCTGTCGCGGGGCGGTAGTAGATGTTACAATGGGACAGCTGGTAAAAGGCATTCAAATGAAAATACTATTGGGAGCACTAAAGCAGATTTGTAAAGAGGCTAACGCGCGGTGTTAATAGATAACGCGCGGAGATAACTGAATGGCAAGCCCGACAATCATCTGGCTGATTGAGGATCCAAATGGAGCATATGATCCATCCAATTGCGGGAACAAATATTGCGCTAAAGCGGTGCATAACACTATCGCGGCGCGGGAGCGAATGTCTATTATATGAAGATATGCTTCCATTCTTGGACTGGCCGGTGAGCGAAATTTGATTTACAAAGGAAATTGCACGGCGGAAGTACCTACCGTCGGCGCTAGCTGCCAGGCTCTATTTAAAGAGTTGTTCGCACTTTCTATTGCGGAGAGCTATTTACAACTCTGAGGACACTTTCAGGGAGCCTTGTCCCAGACGTCCAGAGCCATCCATACAGCACTCTTGATCATCAAAGAGAGATCTTAAAGGAGGAGTACTTCAACGCTCAAGCTACTCGAAGGATGAATGCAACTATAGTGTCGATCTCTCTCGTATCTTCGCTTTCACCTTCAAATCTCTCATAGGAAATTTTATTTACAGAAATTTCATTTTCATCTATTTTGTATTTTCTCTTTTCTTTTTGGTGAGTGCTTTTGTAGGGTGGAGAAATTCGCCCATTTGTAGGGCTCTAGATCCGAGTGCGACTTAGGGAGAAATTTGTATGTGTTGGAGACTAGGTCTGTGTGTGACTTAGGGAGAATTTCGCCTTGTGAGTTAGACGACTAGATCTAGGGAGTAGGTTTAGTGGTGGCCCGAGGCCTATCAAGGGAAAGATAGGATACGGTCAACCAGTATTTAGGGAGAAGGGTTAGTATATAAAACAAAATTGTGTTTTTAAATTCATAGTCTTGATCACAAACGTTATAGAGATCAAAGTTTTTGTAATTCTTGATATTGAAATAAAAATCAAGTCTCTCTTTTTGTCTTTATAAATATCTCATTGCTGAATTTGTAATTGTAATCTTCAAAGGTTTTATATTAAAAAAATTGATAAAAGATCTTTTAATACCCATATTCACCCTCACCCCCCCCCCCCCTTGAAGGGCGCGTCACGATCCAACAATAAGGTGTGAGTATTTTTGAGGAGGTGATATTTTTTGTTCGAAAATATCATTTTATTAGGGGTATCAACACAAGTAAATTCATGAATGGCATGTTCTATAGTAAACGTCAAGAAATGTTGATTAACATATTTTTTACCATTGTTAGATTACATGCATTTTATAGATCTGTTAAATTGGGTTTGAACCATACTATGAATTTGGGTGAACAATTATGTGACTTCAGTTTTGTCTCTCATCAAGAAGACTCAAGATACACTAATACTATCTTAAATAAATGACAAACCATTTAGTACTAGAAATACGAGGAAAAGACATGTGACCCCAAACATCATAATGGATAAGTCAAAATGTTCACTACTTAATGATTCAATAAACTTTTTAAAAAACAAAATACAAAACATATTTTTGAGAAGCATAAAAGGTGGATGCCCCATTCAACAGTGTTGGAGCATGATCTCAAAGGTGTCCTCATACTGACGACATGAATGAAAAGATTTTTGGTCGATCCCACCAGACATCTAAAACAACAACTCCAATCATCCACTGTGATCATATCCTGAAAAAATGAGATGGAAAGAATGTTACAACACGATTTAAATCAGTGTGTTAATTTGTGAATAGAAATAAGTTTTGTAGATAGTGTAGGAACATGAACATTATTTAGGTGAAGAGATGGGGGCAACTCAATAGTTCCATCACTAGTTACTAATGTTTGTGATCCATCGATAGCAATAATGATGTTTTAGTGGGTAAATGGTAAGAAGGATGAAAAAAGAGTTCTAGAGAAAACCATGTGGTCAGTGGCACCTAAGTCGACGGTTCACGAGTGATCAATAACATTACTTGAAACATTAAGGGATTTTGAACTCAGGTTCTTATCGTACATGGAAAGAGTGCAAGTTTCGATGGACTTACAATGAGAACGAATGAGGGTTCGCATGCGCTCTAACTCTTCTTTGATGAGGGATGTGACTTAATCAACAGTGTCGTCATTGACATCACACTGCATCTCACCTGTGGTCACGGATGTAGCAAGATTGTCCTGATAACATTGGAAGCCTTTGAAACCTCCAATGCAACCCAAAACTTGTTCTTTCCCATGAAGCTTGAAGTAGTTTTCCTTTGTATGGACAAATTTTTTTGCAGTAGGTACACCAACGATTCACACGATTAGGCCTGGGAACAGTGTGATGACGAAGTTTTAGGTTTGACAGAATTACTTGTCACGAGGGAAGATACATCAGTAGGTTTTTCATCCATCATTACATTCTTGTAACTCTTTTCACCTCTAGTAGTATATAAAACTTTAAAAAGTAGGTGAAGTCTTTCTTTACCAAGAATTTGTACACTGAAGAAATCGTATTTTGAGTCCAGGATGGATAAGAACTCGAAGATCCTATTCTCTTGACAAAGGTTGTCAGAGTGGAGGCATCTTTATTGCATTCGAACTTCAAATTTTGATATTGATCCTATTTCATCCCGAGACCATTCAAGATCTCACGATAATCAGTGACAGACAAATTCCCTTATTTAGTGGAAAAAATCTACGTCTTTAATCCATGATATGTGGCAGTATCTTACTTCATAGAGTATGTCTAATGGAAATTATCCAAGATCTCCCAGGAAGTGGGTAAGAACATGCAATTCTTGCTTACCTTGGGTGTCATCAAATTCCACAGCCATGTCATGATTAGAGAGTCTTTATCATCTCATTCTTCATATTTAGCATCAGCATTAGTAAGGAAACTATAGTAATGTGATTCAATTTTCTTCACTCATTCAAAGTAGTGTGAAGAACTTGGGCCAATTGAAGATAATTTTTTCCATGGAGACAGTAGGTGGTAGAGAATGGGGAGATCATTTGGGTTGTGAGTAACAAATGCGTTGGTGGAACTTATAACAGATTTAGACTGATCTGTCATTCTTATCTTTGAAGGGAAGATCAAGGGACCAACAATGAGACCACAATGAAAGCGGATAAGCAAGATTTATTAACAGGTTTAGCTTAAGGTGATGGTAAAGACAAGATAGAAAGTTGAAATTCAAGTCCTGAGATCTGTTGGCTTTCAGTATCTCGCGGAGGACTATCTCCCTTTAAAGATACAATAGCGGAACATGGCAGGAAGTCGAAGGATGCAAAAGTCGAGGAAGAAGTTGTCGACTATAGGTGTCATTGAATAAATCGCAGAAGTCGAGGGATCAGTTGTCCAATGGATCGAAGGAAGCAGTCGTTGGCTGGATCGAAGGAAGCAGTCGTCGACTGGATCAAAGGAAGCAATCGATGACTGGATCGAAGGAAGCAAGAATCGGGGGAGTAGTCGTCGACTGGATCAAAGAAGTCGAGGGAGCGATTGTCGATTGGATGAAGGAAGCAGTCGTCGACTTGATCAGGATGAGAGGAGCCGCTCAAAAGGGATTTGATCGGCGCCAAAGTCGCGTTTGTCAAAGAAGATGTTGTTGCCCTCAGTCATCAGCTTGATCCTCAAGGAAAGATTGATCTGCCACAAAAGGAGAGCATCATAAGTTCACAATGAAGGCAGCGCAAGGCTAGGACACGAAACCGTTGCTCTAATACCATAAGAAACAAAAGCTCTCTAACTGTTTTTATTAACCATAATCATATGGGCATATATACATAACACAATGGAGGGGATAAAAGACCATAGCACCCTCAAATACTATATGAACCAAAAAAAGTAAGATTGATAATAATACTATATACAAAACTTACAAATGGAGTTATTGAAAGGGTAAATTCTACCAACCTAATCGAGCTTTGATAAAGTACTGATTTCACATGAGGATTATCATATAATGGTGTTTTAAACTAGAATATGAAAGGACAACAAAAAAATGAAAGGGTAATAAGAAAGATACAAATAATTAAAACAAAATTGTTACAAATCAATAGCCTTAAAATTTCAAAGACTCAAAACATTAATTTAATGATTTGCAGAGTACAAATCCAACTGCAAAAAGAAAAGAAAATGAATTGAAGTAATTTTCCATGTATTGTGAAAGAAAACATCATTCTTAATGGCAGGTATTAACCATTTTTCCAATTGCCTTCCATGCCATCAATATATTTCAGCTGCCAAAGAAAAAGGCAAGTCATTAGCTGAGGGACAAAGGAACAAACTATATAGTAATGACTGCAAGGTGATAATTATGACGTTTCTGGATGACACTATACAATGAGTTTTCATGACAAGATATCACTGTACCTGAAACAAGAATAAACTCGAGACTTTTGAACTGCTGCGCACTACCAATCCTAAGAGTATTTTGGGATTACATAAGACAAATCAAATTCAAACTCTTACTAAATATGAAAATTCACCGAATGTGATGATATGATGCATGACCTTGTACGTTTATACTATTGAACCTTTACAAAGGGTTTTCATCATGAGTCAAGTTATCATGACCAAAATGGTTGTTTATGACATAGGGTGGAAATTTCAACAACAAAAATTGACTGAAGATCAACATGAAAGAATGTCTGATAACTACTCCATGACATAATTTTGACGCCTGAGACAATACAAGTGTTTTCTTCTGCCAATAAATAGACATGGTTCTTGCAAGCATCAACAAAATGAAATAAAGGAACGAGTACTTGATCAGCCCATAAAACAACTTGAAAGTAAATTATCTAGACAAATTCAATGACCCTGAACTTTAATTTTTAACAAGCAAGAATAGATGATTTGAAATTGATGATTCTACTGCAGGCATCCCGAGACAGGATGATAGCCTACCTGATCTAATAACTCCCAAAAAATTAATTTAACCGTGCTTGATTAAATTGGAAGGTTCTTCAATAATTATTTGTGTAGAAAAATACAGGATGGAGAAATTTCCAATCTATTCCATATAAAAAACTTGTCAATATACAAGATGTGGGACTAAACTTCCTAACTAAGAGACTAAATGGGCCTTCACTAATGAACCTTTACAAATTTTCTTCAACACTCTCCCGCAAGCTAGAGCATACAAATGGTAAGCACCAAGCTTGGACAAGAACTGATAGTACAAAGGTCGTGGTAACCTTGGTGAGGATGTCAGCAACTTGCTCAGCAGCGGGAACATACATTAACTTTATCTTCTTCAATTGAACCTTCTCTCGAATGAAATGACAATCAACTTCAATGTATTTCGTCCGTTCATGGAAAACAAGATTCTTGGCAATGTGTATGGCAACTTGACTGTCGCAAAATAGAGTAGCTGGTGAGAAAAACTTGACTCCTAAATCATCAAGGAGACCCTCAAGCCATGTAAGCTCAGACACAACCATTGTCATTGAACGATACTCGGTCTCAGCAGATGAGCGAGCAACAACAGACTATTTTGTTGCGCCATGTAATGAGATGTCCTCCAAAATAAGTGCAGTATCCACTTGTGGAACGACGATCATCCAAAGAACCAACATAATCAGCGTCAGAGTATGCACTCGGAGATAAGGGAGACGAAGAGGGCTTCTATACAAGTCCATGTCTAGGAGCAGTCTTCATGTATCGAAGAATGCGCTCAACTGCATGGAGATGAGAGATATGTGGCTCATACACGAATCGACTTTCCCACAAGACGACGATAATACTCAGGGTTCAGTATGAGCAAATCAGAGTCTGAGACATAAGCGCAGAGCTTATGATTGATATCCATGGGAGTGTCGGCAGGCTTGCATCCAGACAAGCCCGCATTATGAAGTAAGTCAAGACAGTACTTTCTTTGAGATAACACAAGTTCATCAAGTCTCTGAACCACCTCGAGACCAAGAAAATATCGAAGGATTCTCAAGTCCTTTGTTTGAAACGCAGTAGCCAGAAGTTGTTTGATCATATGTATTCTTGTCAGATCGTCTCCCGTAATCAAAATATCATCAATATATGACAAGAGAATCATTATGTCTGTTGGTTGATGACGAGTGAATAAAGAGAAGTCGGCTGAACTCTGAGTGAACCCAACAGCACTAACGGTCTGACTAAATTTTTCAAACCATGCCCGAGGAGACTGTTTGAGACCATAAAGTGACTTCTTCAGACAACAGATAAGAGACTTCCTCGTGGTCTCAAACCCAGGAGGTTGTTGCATATAGATGATCTCCTGCAAATCGTCATTAAGAAAAGCATTTTTGACATCCAATTGGTGCAACGGCCAGTGTCGATAAACAGTGAAGGAGATCAAAACATGAACAGTATTGAATTTTGCGACTGGAGAAAAGTCGCATCATAATCTAGACCTTATTGTTAAGTAAAACCACGAACTACTAGACGATCTTTCAAACGTTGAAGGATCATGTTTGATGGCAAACACTCACTTACAACCCACGCAAGTCTGTCCAGGAGGAAGAGGGACAAGGTCTCAAGTGTGGTTTGCCCAAAGATCAGACATTTCCTCGTCCATAGCCGCCTACCACCCTGGATGTTAGAGAGTCTCCAACACAGAATTAGGGGTGGTAATAGGGGATAAAGAAAGAGTAATTTGTCAAAGTTCCGGAGAGAGGCGGTGTAAGGAGACATAATTTGACATCGGACGAGGAGTAAAAAAAGTTGTCGGATCTGCAGACTGCAAACTATCATTAGAGGAGGGCATCTCTCATAGGGTAGTAGACGAAGGAGGACGACGAGCATACACACGAATGAGAGGTGGTTTGGGTGGGATTGGTGTGGGAAGGAGAGGTGGGGTTGGTGGGATTGGCGTGGGAAGGAGAGGTGGAAGGTTTGAAGTAACAGGGACAGCAGGCCGCGTAAGAAGTGACGGAAGTGGAGAATCAGCTGGTTGAGAATGATAGGGCTTATCTTCGAGAAAGGTGGCATCAACAGAAGTAACAATTTTGTGATCCTTAGGGGAGAAGAAAACATAGCCCTTCTGAGTACGAGAGTAACCAACAAACATATATTTAGTGGTACGTGGAGCAATCTTGTCAGTGGACGGGCCAAGATTATAAACATAACACACGCAGCTAAACACGTGAGGGGTGACTGAAAAAGGAGGTGTGGAGGAAAAAAGAAGGTTGAAGGGAACCGCAAAGTTGAGAATAGAAGACATGTCGTAATAAGAGAACAGGCGGTAGAGACCGCGAAATTCCAATATTGTTTAGGAACATTCATTTGAAACATAAGAGAATGGGTGACCTCAAGGAGGTGACGAATCTTGCGTTCAGGAACATCATTTTATTGGGGTATAAGCACACGAGGTCTGATGGATGATCCCAAACTCAGCGCACAGGTTTGCAAACGCATGACTAGTGTATTCGCAGGCATTGTCGGTATGGAGAGTTTTAATTGTAGTAGAAAATTGGTTGCGAGTTTCAATGATAAAGGCATGAAATACACCAGGCAGTTAGAGTGGTCATGAAGGAGATACAACCATGTCACCCGAGAGTAATCATCTGCAAATGTAACAAAGTAACAATATCCAAAAACACTAGCAATTTTGTAGGGTCCCCAAATATCAGAGTGAACTATATCAAGGGGAGCAGGGCTCCGAGTAGGATGGGGTGAGAACATAGACCGATGATGTTTGTGATAGATACAAGACTCACAAGTGAATATATGGAGAGAAACAACAGGAAGAGCTTTTCGGAGTATGTTGAGAGGAGCATGTCCAAGACGTCGGTGCCAGTCAACATAGCTAATAGAGGAGAAAATTGTCGGGGGGGAGGGGCCGAAGATGTAGAGACCATTCGACATATGCCCTTTGCCAATGATATTCTGCGTCTTGTGATCCTGCACAACACAAGAGATGGAAGAGAATGTTACGTAGCAATCAAGGTCTTAAGTGAGACGACTAATAGAGAGGAGATTGAAAGGAGAGCCCGGAACATGAAGAACTGAGCGAAGAGTGGTGGAGGGAGTAAGGTTGAGGTCGGCTAAGCCAGAGACAGGAATGGTGCCCCCACTTGCAACAGTAATGAACTTGGGGTGCACAGAGTCCAAGTAGTGGGATGGTGTCCGTGAGGTAATGTGGTTGGAGGCCCCTGAATCCAAGATCTAGGACGAACTATGGGCAAGACAAGAGAAACCACCATCTGAAATTGACACAGCAGAGCCCGGAGAATGGTCGATCATCCCTTCAAGTTGCTGGATTTGGATGCGCAAGTCATCAATGTAAGTTTGAATGTCATGTGGAGGAGAATGTGTAGCCATTGGAGAGAAGTCAATCATAGCAAAAGTTGGCAAAGGAAAAAAGAGCAGCAGTTAGCGGCAACAGCAGCGGGTAAGAGGCAATAGCAGGGGCAGACAACTACAACGGCAAGATCTGCGGCAAGAAAACAGAGCAAGAATCAAGGTAACTGCGTCCTGGCACACTAATTAGTTGCGGATAGAAGATCAGCCAGTCGGGTAGAGCGGCGGCTAGACTAGCTGGAATCCACAGCAAGAAGGAGCGGCAAGATGGCGTCGGGCAGAAGACTAGGAAGCAATTATAGAGAGACACCTTGCGGCAAGGAAGCAGCAAATAGCACTTAGCGACAGGCGTAGACCATGCAGGCGGCAAGGGCAAACAACGCAAGTGTAATCAGCGACCATGGCAATCACTACAGCTACCACTGCGGGCAGGCAAAGGAGATGCGGCGGGAAGAGAACGGAGGCAAAAATAGTGGAGAAGTTGTAACACAGTTGCGGCTAGAGCAGAGGAGTAGCGATTAGAAGCCTGCTGACGACCTGAGATGTCGCTGCGGTCTGGAGACAGGAGATGCTCCGGCGGCCTGGAAGAAGGAACAAGCGGCGAGAAGACCGTGAGCAGACAACCCTCACTATTGCGGACAGGCGACCCGAGTGAGAGTAACGGCAGTCTGACAACCTGAGAGAAGGTGTGACTTGGCGGCCAGAGGGAAGGCAGTGCGGCTATTCAAGGAAAGCCGCAAGCAGCGGCAAAGCAGAGACCGCAAACCCTTCCAGCGACAAGGTAGATCGCAAATAAGAGTTCGCACAGACCGCGGAATGAAAGAGAAGGGTGCAGAGGCGGGACCCAACCAAGAAGGGTTATAAAAGAGAGAGGAGGGAGGGGTTTGGGAAAGAAGAGGGGAAGAGGGGTGGATGCCACGTGAGATAGAAGAAGCGGTTAAAGCAAGGAGACTGCAGCCTTGTGCGGATAGTAAGAGAAGAACAAGGTCAGCTGTTAGCAAGAAAGGAGACCGCAGCCTTGCGGATAGAAAGAGGGAAGCAAGGCCAATAGTTAAAAAGTGACAAACCGCAAGGACCGCTTTCAGCTCTGATACCATGTAGAAAAATACAAGATGGAGAAATTTCCAATCTATTCCATATAAAAAACTTGTCACTATACATGTATGAGTACAAATATATAGAAGAAGGAAGAGGAGAGAATGTTTCATTCAAGATGTGGGGACTAAACTCCCTACCTAAGAGACTAAATGGGCCTTCACTAATGGATCTTTACATATTTTCTTCAACAATTTGAAATTACAGAATTAGTTCTTTGATGTGCTTAAAGGTTTTCCAAAGCTAGAAATTAATACTTCTGCAGATTTAGGGTTCGTTTGGCGCGGCGTTTTGGCCGGTCGTTTGGGTCAAACGCCGCCAGACGGCGGGTAAACAAATGCCCTCCGGCGGCGCTTGCTCCGGCTGGACCGGCCGCGCCATGAGAAACGGGGAAAAAAGCCCCGTTTCGAACCCCGGGTCATCACCTCCGGTTCGAAAGCTCCGGCTGGAGCAGTTGTTTCCGCCCGCCACCGCCGCACCAAAGGAAGCCTTAGTTCCTCATAAACAGTTTATAATGAAAAGAACGAGGTAGATAAATAATTTAGAACTTAGGCAAGCTCCTTCACATGAATCTCCAAATTCAATTTCAACAAAAATAAACAAATGATTTCATACAGCAAAAACAAGCATTAGAGAATACCCCCAACATATAAGTTGCAGTAGAAATAGGATCTACCACAAACATGGGATCAGTAAAGAACGAGCAATGGGCAAGAAGATTGAGGTTGGTTGTCGGGTAGCAGGGAAATGATTGCCCTCAGATAGTAGGAAGGGTGACGAAGGACGGTTTTAGCAAAACAAGGATCGACTATGTGAATAACTAACAGCTAAACTTGCAACAATGAGAACTTATAATAATATTACACAATAACACACTCAATTCGAGTTTCTATTAAAGAAACAAGTGCGGTAATACACACAAGAGTGTTAGAAAAACAAAACATAAACGAACAAAGCCCGGCAAAACGCAGGTTGTTCAGCAAAAAGATTATAATATAATATTTCACGAATCTGAAAATAAACGTAAGATTTAACACAAAATAACTATAATCAAGCAATGAACTTACAATGAGTATGTGATACAAGGCAGAGGCACGGCGGAAGTCTGGTGAATTGACGGTGGCCGGAGAGGCAACGGCGGACTGTATAGACTTCCGGAGGGGATTTGATAGTTGTAGGGGGCTGTCTGGACAGGTAGAGTAGTTGTTGAGGCTAGTTGGGTCTGGCCGGAGGCTGTTGGAGGCAGACTGGAGATTATGGAAAGGTTGAAGTAAGCTGTCAGCCGGCTGGAATGAAGTGGGGAAGGCTTGGCATGGGTGGAATTAGGTCCCGGAGGTGCTGGCAGCAAACAGTGAGAGCAGGAGGGACTTATCGGATGTGGTGGGGGCTGGTTTCTACAGCCATTTTCAGTCCAAATTTTATTCCTATACTGAATCAGGCTTCAGGGGACTGAACTCCTTCAGGAGGCTGGAATTGTGGAAGTAGTGGGGATCCACGATGAAGTTCATAAGGGTAATTAGGAGTGGGTAGTTACTGGAGGTTAATGTGAGCCGGTGACGTAGGGTAGGCTATGCAAGGTTGTGCCAACACTAATACAAGCCTAAGTGGATGTGTGCATAGGTTGTGCCAACACTAATGCAAGTCTAAGTGGATGTGTGGAATGAACACGAACAAGCCTATTTCGAATGATGTGTGTATGATTTTGTTTAATCCGGAAATAAAATGGTAGCAAAGTAAAATTAGATTAACTTAGCAAATCTACACAATGTGAACTTTGGTTTTCCGGTGCACAATTAAAATAACACTTGTCTTCACAAATGGTGTTTTCAACTACAATTTTTATGAACAGATTATAGGAGAAGTAATGAAACAAAAGCACAATCAAGACAATATTTCCACTAAATATATACAAGGTTCATCAAAATATTTAATACAGAAAAATAAAACACACTAAAATAAAAGTATTCAGGAATATAGAGGTTCGGAGGCGGCGGAATGCGGCAATGGGGGTGGAGATCCGTCTGATTAAGGACCTGATGCAACCCATGTTTGCATCTTTATTTTAGTTTTTTTTTGTATTTTTTTAGCGCACTGTGTCGCGCATTTTATGTTCTATTTCATGCATGTTGGCACTGTTGTTGGACTTATTGGAATGATCGACCAATAAGATCATGAATGGATAGGTCCGTCAAATTAGGGGTAGTGTTAAAATTAAGCAAGCAAGTATTCCCAAATTAGGCCAGGCTTGGTAACTTACCAAAACCCCTATATTCACAAATTCACTCTCTTTCAATTAATGCAGCCAAGACCTCTTTGAAAATTGAAACCCCCCATTATTTAATCGTGTAAGTTTTCAAAGATTTAATGCAGCCATCTCTTTATAGCCTAGCCATTCCCAAACCCCAAGGCAGCTGGAAAAAGGAGAGAAAATGACAGGACTGTTTCGTCCCTGACGTCTTCTTCCTCCAGAGCAACCAGCCGTCCTAATTCCTTCTCCAAACCCATCGCACCCCAGCCCGACTAGCCAATCCTCGGCCAGTCGTAACCTCCTGCAACTCCGGCGAACGCCGTCAATCCCACCCTAGACCTCCACTCACCTCTGACGGCAGCAAAGAATCTTTTTGTGGACTGGCTTGATCCCGACGAACTTCCCCGTGGCCACCCAGCCTCTGGCGGCCACTGCCATATCCTCACAAGCGTATTCCTCCGCCCGAGCCAGCAACCATTTTTCTCTCCAGTTTTTCCAGTCGGACCTCTGTTTGGACTTGGTATAACCCGTTCCAAACTCAATCCTCTCTCCCTATTAGTATAATAACCATGCACTATATTTTTGGCCAGTTTAACTAGAGTTTGCTTGCTTAAAATAACACTGTCCTTGCTTGTCGTTAATTTCAAATATTCGTGTTTGTTTTCTTCCTTGTTAAAACCTGTGAAGCATTAAATCATATCGTTGAATGCGAGTGACTGTAAGGCAATTTTGTGCGATTGTGAAAGCTTGGACGATTATCGAACGCAATCTCTCGTGAAACTTCGGCTAACGCCACTCGAATTAATTTTGTTTTAAGAATTTACCTTTTAAAATCAATTTTAGATTTTAGGACGCATCAGTTTGTTATCAGAGCTCGGTTCGATTCACTCCTATTGTGAATCGAACAATCCTGTTTTTTTTATAAAAAAAAAATAAATGTTTTCAAAAAAAAGAGGAATTTTTTTTTATCTAAAAAATATATTTGAGTCCACTTTTTTTATTTTCCACAAAACAAAATGGAGGGTAGAGCAGACAAACTCGAGTAGAGCGTCGGTGACTTGAATCTACGCATGGGCAACCTCATGCAAATGATGGAACACTCACCCTCCAAGTGGGAGATGTTACCCAAGTCGTAAATGGGTTACGAACTTCAGTCAATAACTTAGAAGTCGCTCGTCACCTAGGTCTAAATCAACCTCACCAAAATCCTAGGCACGATGAACCAAACCCTAGACCCACAGATCCTGCACAGCCTGACCTTGGACTCCGTCGCCAACCCGGTTAGGACGAAGGAGTTAAGCTTGACATAGGTGATTTTGAGGGTCACGTAGAGCCCGAAAAATGCCTCTGAAAGATCAAACGCATACCCAACTGCACCAAAAGCCCGGACTGTTGGAGAGGGCGCTACTTAATTTCTTAAATAAGTAGTAAAGCGTCACGGGTCAAGTGAAGGAACGCCGGACCCAACAATCCCCAACCCCCCCCCCCCCCCCCGGCGTCCAGCACAACCCGTCGGCTCATAGGTGGGGTTACCACATGGCCCACATGGCTCATGGGTGGGGTTACCACATGTCCACAGTTTGCCTGACCCGCCGGACCCACACAGGTAGAAGGGAAAAATCAGGATTTCATAGCGCCCCCCGGTCTTGAACATGTGACCTCCTCTGATAGCAATTGAAAGATCAAGCGCATACCCAACTGCACCAAAAGCCCGGACTGTTGGAGAGGGCGCTACTTAATTTCTTAAATAAGTAGCAAAGCGCCACGGGTCAAGTGAAGGAACGTCGGACCCAACAGCCTCGATTGGTGTGCGCGCGTGGAAAGGTTCATGGCATGGAAACAAATGCCAATGAATCGTCAAGTTGAATATGTTGTCCTTAGGCTGAAAGGACCCGCACTAGTTTGGTGGGTTCAACTAGAGCGCACCCGTTACACCTTAGGCCTAGCACCTATCACCACGTGGGTAGAGTTTAAGTTGCAACTGCGGAAGCGATATGTCCCCCCGGACAATCTGCAAACTCTTTATCGAAGGTTCCACAACCTTCGACAGGACAAGATTTTCGTGGATGAGTACACCCACGAGTTTTTAGTATTGCAGTCTAGGCTAGACCTACACGAGGAGGATGATATGACAGTGTCCCGTTATCTGAACGGGCTCCGTTACGCTATTAGGGATGAGCTAGAGTTGCACGATTTTAGAGATTTGGGTGAAGTGTCTAGTCGAGCACGAAGAGTGGAGGCCTCACTTCAGAAGAGGACATCTGGGCATAGGTCTACTGATAGACCTTCCTCGAGCACCACCACCATTGCACCCACCTCTAAGAATTCTGATTCCCCTCCTCATGTTACTACTGGGGCCCCAGCTCCTCCTACTGTCCTCACCCGAGGTAAGGAGACCATGGGATCCAAGCCCAACACTGGAGTATTCCGATGCTTCAAGTGTATGGAGCCCGTGCACAAATCTTCTGAGTGCCCGCGACGCCACTTCGTCGCAATTACTGATTCCTGATGGGCGCGAGCCAGAATATGGAGTCTTCCTTCATGACTCCAAACCTGAGCCTGAGTCTGATAACGTTATCGAGGTCGAGGGAGAACAAGCTGAGCACTTAGTTTGTGTCCTTCGATATAGCTTGATTTCCCCTAGTGAGACTGTTGAGCGTGATTTTCAGAGACACGAGATTTTTCGCACTACTGCGCGTATTCAGGGACACTTTTGTTCCATTATCATTGACAGCGGTAGCATGAAAAATTTCGTTTCCAAACATATGGTTGAGAAGCTAGGACTCGAGACGCACCCCTTGGGGCGACCCAACCACTTATCTGGGGTTAATAGTCACATGACTATGTCCATTACTCATCGTTGTCTCGTAGAGTTCTCAATCGGGGATGTGTATCAGGATTCTGTTCTTTGTGATGTCGCCCCCATCGATGTCTGTCATATCTTGTTAGGTAGAGCATGGTAGTACGATAGGCGTGTCTTACATGATGGTGCAAGGAACTCTCATTCATTCGATCACCGTGGGCGCAAGATTGTTCTTCTTCCCCAGAAGAATAGTCTTGTTCCTAGGGCTCCTGGGAGGACCTCATCACCATCGCCCTCACCTTCCTTAGTTACCCAAACACCCCTATTATTTAGTGTCGCACTTCTACCTGGATCCCTACTCCAGGAAGGCGCACTTGATTATAGTGAGACATTCGACTGCTCACACTTTTGGTGATCCCACTTTTGAACCACCTCATGTAGATTTTGTTTTAGGTGATCGCACTTTTAGTTCACTGCACTATCCTACAGTTATGAGTGAGCTTGAATTTAAACCTTCTAAGCGTAGTCGCAGTAGGAGAATTAACTCAGCGCCTAGATTGTTTCTCCCTCATAAGGGCACTCGATTTAAGGAATTTCTCTGGTTGGTTTTAAATGATAAATTTGAGAACCGTTTTAAAATTTGTTGCGCTAGTTGGATTCTAGCGAGTATTGTCATTAAGGTGATTTGTCTCGGTTTAATAGACACACTGAGATGTCTAGCAGGAGCGCGCACAATGCTGTATGATTTTATAATTGCACATGTCGTTCTTGCTTACTCTCTGTTTTGTTTCTCGCCTCGTTCCTTTGTTCCACCCTCTTCTCCACTTTATGTTGCTCCTCTATTTGTTGCTCTATTTTTTACTGGCCATCTACTTATTTTGCATAAAATTATGACTGATGGTTTGGGAGTAACTTTGGAAAACTATAACTCCATGGTTGACTTTAACACCAGGAGTTATCTTTTTCCAATGGAGTTTGGTTACCTGCGTCTTTCAGGAAAGAGGGTGACCTTCCAGATCATGCATAGTAAACGACGGGTCCTCCCCGTGTTCCACCATCATCTATCACAGCAAGGAAGTGACTCAAACAATTCCTCGGATCAGCTTTTAGTTCTTTCAGTGGCGGGTTTTGTCATATTCTCGACGGGTCGAGTTCTTTCAACCCCGGGAGAATTGATGCAACCCATGTTTGCATCTTTATTTTAGTTTGTTTTTTTATTTTTGTAGTGCACTATGTCGCGCATTTTATGTTCTATTTCATGCATGTTGTATCGCGCCTGTTATTCGCGCACTGTTGTTGGACTTATTGGAATGACCGACCAAAAAGATCATGAATGGATAGGTCCGTCAAATTAGGGGTAGTGTTAAAATTAAGCAAGCAAGTATTCCCAAATTAGGCCAGGCTTGGTAAACTTACCAAAACCCCTATATTCACAAATTCACTCTCTTTCAATTAATGCAGCCAAAGTCCAGCCAAGACCTCTTTGAAAATTGAAACCCCTCGTTATTTAATCTTGTCAGTTTTCAAAGATTTAATGCAGCCATCTCTTTATAGCCTAGCCATTCCGGAACCCCAAGGCAGCTGGAAAAAGGAGAGAAAACGACAGGACCGTTTCGTCCCTGACGTCTTCTTCCTCCAGAGCAACCAGCCGTCCTAATTCCTCCTCCAAACCCATCGCACCCCAGCCCGACTAGCCAGTCCTCGGCAAGTCGTAACCTCCTGCAGCTCCGGCGAACGCCGTCAATCCTTTCCTAGACCTCCACCGGCGGAAACGAGCGATCACTGCTCGATCTGGCGCCGACGTCTTGCTCCGGCCCGTATTCCTCCCGATCTCACCTCCGACGGCAGCAAAGAATCTTTCTGTGGGCTGGCTTGATCCCGGCGACCTTCCCCGTGGCCACCCAGCCTCCTGCGGCCACTGCCATATCCTCACAGGCGTATTCCTCCGCCCAAGCCAGCAACCATTTTTCTCTCCAGTTTTTTCAGTCGGACCTCTGTTTGGACTTGGTATAGCCCCTTCCAAACTCAATCCTCTCTCCCTATTAGTATAATAACCATGCACTATATTTTTGGTCAGTTTAACTAGAGTTTGCTTGCTTAAAATAATACTGTCCTTGCTTGCCGTTAATTTCAAATATTCGTGTTTGTTTTCTTCCTTATTAAAACCTGTGGAGCATTAAATCATATCGTTGAATGTGAGTGACTGTAGGGCAATTTTGTGCGATTGTGAAAGCTTGGACGATTATCGAACGCAATCTCTCGTGAAACTTCCGCTAACGCCACTCGAATTAATTTTGTTTTCAGAATTTACCTTTTAAAATCAATTTTAGATTTTAGGATGCATCAGGACCGAACTAATGTGCTGGAAAGAGAAGTAGACAGGTGCAGGATTCTTGCTTGCGTCGGATGTATTGAGGGTGGAAGATCGAGAGAGGGAAAGGTAGTAGCAAGCTGCGTCGAGGGAAAATGTCATGGGAATGAGGAATGAAGGTCTTTGGAAGAGAGGTGGTTTGGTTGTAAGTAGGGGAACGGGTGGATGTTGGGAATATTGGTGGCTCCAATGACAGGGACAGAGAAGGGAGGGAATGGTATGGCCGGAGGGATCAAAGGAGGGTAGAGGTGCGGAAATGGAGACTGAAGGATGGGGTATTTGGGGCATCGGTAATGAAGTTGGCGGGAAGAAAGTGAACAACGACAGTTGCAAGGGTAAATGAGAGAGGATCGTGTGGAACGTGAACAACAACGCCGCTCGCGAGTCTAGGGAAGAACCTCCAATCGACAAGGGGGAAGGGAGGAAGAAGACGATACCAGGCTTGCGGCTATCGGTCGGAATGAGGAGAGTGTGTGACTGGAATGAGGAATCATGGGTCAGCGGTTTGGATGAAGCTCGGAGGGATCTTGGGTCTGCGTTTTGGATGAATTTGTGGGAGGGGAAGATCGAACGGGAGAAGGGTTACGAGAATAGTAAGTAAAATGAAAACTAGATTAATTAACCAGGACGTCGCATCCCGGGGTCACGCGGTGTCGCACCACGAGTGATTGCCGATTCTGGATTCACTCACAAAATAAACAATACCCCAAACTGAAAGCATTCGCCCCTATTTATAACGAGAGGGGTGGTTGGGCATCCGGTGTGAATGACTATAATTAGGCATTGCGCTCGGTATAATGTCCAAAATAATAAAAGAAAATACATAAAAATAGTAAAACGACGCTCCGGGCGAGCTCATAGTCTTGGATAGCCAATCTGATTAATGTATCTCGTACAATTACGGAAAAGCGGGACCCGCCGAGTGGTGGCCCAATCTCTGTCGATCACGGTCACGCGGATAATCCTCACCCGACTGAAAAGTTATCATCTCCGAGGAATGGAGACGATTGAGTTGAGGTCGAAGATCGGGGGCAAGTCTAACAAACATTGTTGGTGATATGCAAGTGTCGTCAAAGGTGGTGTGTCCAACTCATATGCGCTAGGCAACGGCAAGATGGGTCATTCTAGATGGTGGTGCACTCGAGCGTCAAAATGTCAGTAATGCTCTCACCTCCCCGTGTTGGTGGATCCAGAAGAACCGGTGGAATCATAGAGGGTGCGGGCAAGCCTGTGGATGCTCGTACTAGGTGACCGGAGTAAGAGTCAGGTTGTAACTAGGAGGTGCTAAAGGAGGCTCAAGGTAGGGGTCCCTATGCTCGAGAGGCTCAAAGTAATGTGTCAAAATTCTTGTATTAAATACGAGATGAATACACATATCTGCAGGGAGATGAATATTGTAGGCATTTATTCCAATTTTCTTTATAACCCTATAATGACTCATTCGCTTAAGGCATCATTTGTTTAAGCTTTTCACACGAGCGTTTGGAGCAAACGTCGCCAGACAGCGGAAAGACAAACAATCCGCCGGCGGCGTTTGCTCCGTTTGCTCCTGCAGCAAGGAGGAATAGTCATCCGCCTGCTCCGTTTCCAGCCTTGCCTCCTCCCCCTCCGGTCCCAATCCCCTGTTTCCATCCGCCGGCTCCTCCCGCCACCGCCTAACCAAACAAAGCCTAAGTTGTAGCTTAGTAGTGACTCCTTTTGGGAGTCTCTCCATGCGAATTCTGACCATGAAATGCTCGCCAATCCGAAAATGTTCACATCTGTGTATATCTGCATGTGCCTTATATAATTCAATACTGTTAGTAATATTTTTTTGGATTAGTTCATGCATTTCATGCAAATGATGCAAAGCATACAACAGATGTAAATCATGCAACACAAATAAGTCATGTAACAAATGTAAAAGATGAACAATTAATATGACAAATATTACACGTGCGCGCAACTTATTATTGTATTTTGTATTTTTAAATTGCATGACATTAGGTAAATGGTATGTGACCCCCCCCCCCCCTCTTTATATAAGGAGGAGACTTGGGACTTTAGGATCATCTTTGACGTTTAGGTTTGAGATCTCTCATTTGGAGAGTGGCTTTTGGGAGGAACAGCCTCCTGAAGTTTCTCACGAGTATACCTCGTGATTGTATCTAAGTCTATTTCGTTTATTACAAGTGTTTTCCCTCGGGTAACATTGGTCCGACCTAGCCTCCTCGCCAACATCATGTGCCGCCGCATTCGTTCCGCTCTTATTTTTGCATAAATAATGTTGTCGTCTCCTCATGTCGATAGCGTCGATTGAGCCCTCCGCCAGCTCTAGGGTCGTTCGTCGCTAAAATCTGCGTCGACATCGCTGATCGATCCCTCTGTAAGTGTCGTTCATCTCTGATATGTGCCGACGGCGCCGATCGAACCTTCGAGCTCCTGGCACCTCTGCGGCAGCCCACTCGCGGGCATATCACTACTACATGGCGGGCAGCGCCTAGATATGTGTCGACAGCACTGATCGAACCCTCGAGATCCTGGCACCTCTACGGCAGCCCACCCGCGGGCATATCAGTACTAGATGGCGAGCAGCGCCTAGACCTTGAAGTCAAGGTCAATTTTCTGGAAGGAGATATTGTTACGCGTGCGTGACTTATTATTGTATTTTGTATTTTAAAATTGAATGGCATTAGATAAATGGTATGTAACCCCCCCCCCCCCCCATATAAGGAGGTGGTTTGGGAGTTTAAGATCATCCTTGATGTTCAGGTTTGAGATCTCTCATTTGGAGAGAGTCTTCTAGGAGTAACCAGCCTCCTGAGGTTTAGCACAAGTATACCTTATGATTGTATCCAACTCTAATTCTTCGCAAACATGTAGGTGGTCCTGCTACACCATCATCAAGAGAGAGTGGAGAAACAACTCAAGAAAAAACTCACAAGTGAAAGAACTTTATTGTTTGTCCAAAACTTAGATGATTACAAATGAGGGGGTCTTTCCCTTTTATAGGCCCTAAAGGGTTTCTCTCCAATGTATAGAAGATTCTAGACTGCCTACTTTCTAGATTATTTTATATCTCTAGTATGTACAAAATACATGAATCCTCTAAAATTTCTATCATCTTTCTATGCACAAGACTCCTAATTTTTCTAGAATCCACTTGGGGCTTAACCCCAAAGATGGTGATCTGTGACAACGTGCTAATAACATATACAAAACATATCGCGCTAATAACATGCGGGAAAATAAAAGAAATAAGCAAGGGCAAAAACATGTGCGACACACAAACATGCGAAAATAAAAGTAAAATAAGATGTGACTCAGGTTGCATCAATTCTCTAGGTTGAAAAAGCTCGACCCCGGCGAGACAGTGATGTCTCGTGCAAGTAGAATGTACAAATGTCGATCTAGCACAACTTTGTTACCATCTTCATGCCAATAAGCCGTAAAAACATGCGTGAGTAACATCACTCGGAAACACACGGACGCATGTTAATAACATATACAATGCATATCGTGTTAATAACATACGCGGAAATAAAAGAAATAAGCAAGGACGAGAACATGCATGGCACACATAAACATGAGAAGAATAAAAGTAAAATAAGATGTGACATGGGTTGCATCAGAGTTTTGTTGACAAATAATGGATCAGTATAGTTGAGCTACAACACTACGCTCAAATCTTCCAGCTAGGGCTGCAAGATAAAAATCAAAATTGCACTGCACCGATTTTGAATTGCACTAAACGATTCAGTTGTGGCGCAGATTTGTTGATTGCAGAACTGCACAATGTCTAGTGTCTCGATGTTTCTTTTGAAAGTTGAAGAAACAACATCACACCATAAATACAAATAGTTATATATATTCTTGTTTTAATATTCTTTATTTTGAGGTCATGATGTGGCGTGGCGTAACTAGGATTCGGCTTCTAAGTTCTAATTATATTTTTTACCATAACTTGAGAGAAACAAATGTGACTATGCAAGTCATTGAGAGAAGTTGTTTCCTGTAGGAGGTAGTCGTCAACGTCACAAGCTTGTGCCTGTAAATATTGTATAATATATATCTAGTCGGGCCTCCACAACATACCACTTTCACAAGTTAAACATTATAAAGAGAAACGAATTAAAACATCTACAAATAAAATGTTTAAACATCAAACGAAAGTAAATACATAAAATCATACCTAAGCCAAAATGTTCATACTAGGACCAGGAAGAAGGTAAAACATGACCTTATGGCAGTTATATGGCATCACGCAAAAGTCCATACGGTCCAAATGAAAATACATCACAATGTACATCTTGGGGCTCACAGGCCCAATATATGCAATGAAATAAAGAGATTAAATAAACCACACGGCAATTCTTTTCTTTTACCCAACTTGGCCTTGGCCCACTATGCACTGTTACGCACTATGCTACCTACAACCAAATGCAGATCAGAGAAAATGAGGATCAGCTATGAGATAGCCACAAACTGCATAACCTCTCCCCCCAGTCATCCTAGAGAACTCCAGGGCGAGTTATCACACACCTGCAAGTACATGTCACTAAGGCAACCAATATGTATTAAAGCAGGAAAACAAGGCTACATTATAATGCAAAGGCTCACGCATCAATCACTTTTTAGGTTTAGTAGTAAATAAAAAGGAGAGCCTAATTATACATTGCACATGAGGGTTGAGTTCACCTGAAGGTTCGCCATAACCCCGAACACATCATTGCATGAGTTTAGCGTAGAAATTACAAAAGCAACACATGAATTAAGACACGACCACCCAATTCAAAGTATAGAAGAATCAATCTGAACACCCTACATCATAAGTAAGGTAGCCCCACTCTAGGATTCTCTTTACCTACTACGTTGAGTCATGATGGAAGGTTTGCCCTCAACGAGCACAATTCACGCTGAATCTCGTTCAAGTGGGAGGTTCAGGCTCGTCTCCATGTCAAATTTCATTTAGGAGGGTGGTGTAGGTTCATTACTATGCCGAATCTCGTTCTAGAGGGGGGTGTAGGTTTGTCTCCATGTTGAACCTTGTACTACCGGGAGGTGCAGGTTTTTCTCCATGCCAACTCGTGTGCTAGCAGGGAGGTGTAGAGAATTCTCCAGGCCGAATCTTGTATTGACGGAGAGGCGTAAAGTAATCTCCACGCTAAATCTTGTACTGATAGGGAGGTGTAGGGTGGTCTCCACGGCGAATCTTGTACTGACAGGGAGATGTACCTTCGTTTCCTAACTAAATCATGGTAACCTATAAAGCCTGGATAGCCTCTAATACACATAATTATAAATTAATCGTCACAGAAAACAATCCTCCAAAATAAGCGCCCTTCGTTCAATACAATGTTTATCACAGAGTGAATATCCGGCAAGCAAACTAGGTTAACCCTAAATACAACATCAAATCAACCTCATCGATCCGGTCCGGCGACAATGAATAGGCTTCACACACAATGCCTATAGACTCGGGCGGATTTTTTAATGCAAGCACGCCAAGGTTACAATTTCATGCTCTGGGATTCTAACAAACCAAAAGAGATCATCCACTCCACTAATTAGTGAGATGATTCTCTCTTAATGCAGGGAAAATAGAGGCTTAAACGTATTTGTTTATTTTATCTGATATTCAAGGTTTTAAATGCATGTTTCTGATGTGCTTAAACTCATATCTTGTTCTATATTTTACTTTGAGAAAAGAAAAATAAATGATTTTTAATAATCCTTATTCGCCTCCCCTGAGGAAGACTCTCGATCCAATAACATTGGGATCTGATACCAAATCTGACGTAGGGTGGGATGCGGGAGTGGACCAATACTAATGCAAACTTGTGTAGTTGGTGTTGGGTGGACTCAAGAAAACCTATTAAGATTAAATCGGACTAAAAAAGTAGCAATGAATTGATTAAAGCTAGCAGTGCAACACCCCATTCACAGAAATGTCAATTGCTGGAACAATACACTCCTCCTTCGGGCGAAGAACTTTGAACTAAAACTTGCACAAAATAGTTTTATAGGATAATAAGAAAACGAAACAATAGCACCAAGTAAAGTTCTCAAACAACTATGCAGCATTCAGCCATGTATTCAATAATAAAAGATGAAATACAATACTGGATACTCACGTATGAGAGAATCCGGCGACAGGGAATGTTGTCGAGCGGCTTGACGGGGTGAGAAGAAGCGGTGGGAGTCGTCAGACCTGTGAGGAGACTGGAGGTAGCAGCTTGGGTCCGGCGATAGGGAGAGGAAATCGGCTTTGTGGCAGGAGATAGGATAGGCAAGGGGCGGATTTGAGCTTGGACATTGGGGGAGTGGGGGAAAGGGAACCGGTGCTGGTGCTAGATGCAGAGAAGAGGCGAGTGGCGCAGGTCTAGAAGCGGGGGGAAGGGGCAGTCTGCGCTGGGTCGGAAATCGGAAGGACGCCGCGGTTGGCGGTAGGGTGCAGAACGGAAGCGGTTTGCAGGCGGACTCAAATATTAATGAGATCAAAATATAATCTCTACCGGTGGAGAGATTATTAGGACAGGGCTCAGTCCCTAAGGTTGTGTTTGGGGGGACTTATTTTCACCGGTCAAATAATTATGATTGTATGAATCGGGCCTTACAAACGGAGCCTAAATCTTCCTCCGGGAGCAATAGCAGTTTGCCGCGTGGAAGAGGGGACGGTGGTGATCAAAAACTAAAAACACTTGGGGATTAGTGAACCCGTTTACTTACCCCGCAAAGAAGGAACCCGGAGTCCGGTCTCCGGATGCAAAAAATTATCCTACCGGTGATATTCACCCTTTCCTTCTCAGGAAATTTGATGGTATCATCGTGATTCATGGAGCTATTTGTCTCATGGACATTTTAAGCAGTTTTACGGCTGTAAACTGAACTGTAATATTACGGCCTCTATTACAGCTGTAAAACTGCTTATAATGTTCATGAGGCACATAGCTCAATGAATCACGGTGGCACCTAAAAATTACTCTCCTTTCTCACACAACAATAGATAAAGAGAAATTCGAAAATCATATTTTTGACTCATGAAGATCATATATTGATATCAGGTACATTTGATTTTCTTGATATCATATTTTGAATTTCAGGAGATCATATTTAATCTTTTGGAGATCATATTTGATCTTTCATACATCACTAGGAGTCCGGACTCCATACGGAAAAATTAGACGGTTTGCGGGGTTGGAAAAGGGAGAATAGTTATGTACGAATAGGTCCCCAGCTTTGGGAGCGGTTAAAATCCAAGTCGCTCATTATTAGATCCAACGTCAGCCGCGTCCACCTGCTACCCGCACGTGTGAGGATAGCGCTGTTAGGGTTGTGGAACACTTCCGGTCCTCTTGTTTCTCACATCGGGTTAGCCCACGTGAGCTTAGAGGAATCGAAGTGTGATCCCCCTTCGACGAACGTCGTACGGCGTTCGACGATCAGGTTGTGATGTAGCCTATTTAAGGCGTATTCCGGTTGTTTTTAGGGATACGATCGAGACGACGGCTTACGGCTGATATCCCTTTTGGAGGCGCATACGAGGTTTATTGTTAGAGGCGATCCAGAAGGGGTTCTTCCTTTTGTTTTCTTGTCCAGAAGCAGGAGTTAAGGTAGGATCGGTTTAGATCCTTGGAACCTTTGTAATCTGTATTTGTTTTTTTGGTGATTACAAGAACTGAGAAGGGAAGGGATAAGGGACGTAGCCCTGTTTTGGGTGAACCTCTAAAATCTGCGTGTTTGTGTGCTTGCTCTGTTTTTTCTTTTGTTACTGCTTTTATTCGGATTTCTGCTTCTCGGCGCTCCGGTTTTCCTACAAGCGCTTCCAAAAAAAATCGTTCGAAAGAGGGTTTGGGGGCTCAAGGTTGCGGGTTGCGACTTCGAATACAAAACATAAGGGTGTGGCTTGCGGATTTGGACAGGATCTGCTGAGACCGTTGGAGGGCTAATTTTTAAGTGTGCTCCTCCCAGCTAGTTTTAAGGTGTTCGCACGCATCAAATTTTTGGTTCTTGCAAAAATAACATAATTAATTGATATATTGTCGTATTTGACAATACTAACAGTATTTTTAAAATAATGCAGTATTCCGCAAAAATAATTTCGTCGTAGGATATCAGATCATATGTCTGTATTTAATCCCTCGCCTAAAACTAGATAGGAGAAACGCATCTAAAATTTTCTCTTACTTTGTGAGGGGGGGAACGTGAATTGAGAGACATAAGATTTTTGGGCAAAAATATCAGTGGATTTTTTTATTATTTTAATTATGGGGATCATTCACGTACTTGCAGAAAAGAAACAGGTTGAATTTCATCGCACGGAGAGAAAAAAGATTGGCGTAAATATCCATGGATTTTTTATTATTTTAATTATTGTGATCAATCACGTACTTGTAGAAAAGAAACAAGTTGAATTTCATCGCACGGTAGATCATGGTGTTACACGTACAAAAAATTTATTATTATTTATTCATGAAGAGATTTTTGGGATCCATGATGATAATAATCTCGAGATATCTAGGCCATTGAAATACTTAGGAATTAGAGCCAGAATAATAAGTTCCATTCAAAGGGGGAAAATGCTTTGCATATGGTCATATAAGTGGATGTGGACTGTCCGAATTAGGCCTGTAAGTCAAAACCAAACGAAGCGCAAAACCGAACCGAACCAAATCAAGCCATACGATTTGGTTCGGTTTTAGCAGGCTGCGGTTCGGTTACGGTTTTGATTTTAGAAAAAAACATACGGTTCGGTTCGGTTTATGATTTTATGTGACAAACTGAACCGAGTCGAATCAAACTGAACCGAGTCGAATCAAACTGAACCGTTGCATATAAAAACATTTAATTTATTAATTAAATTTCATTAAATCATACAGTTAATCATACAGCAGATATTTCTCTTATATATTTTAAGTTTTCTATTTTTTGTTTTGATTAAGCATCTAAGTTATCGTTGATCTCTAGTCTAGATATTTCTCTAATCTAGATTTTTCTCCAAACAAACAATGATGATGAATATTTCATTTTTCATTCATTTGATTTTGGAGTCCTGAAATGGTTAGGTGATAGGAATTGTGTTCAGACAACACTTTCATGTTGAGTGGTTGCGCCTCATTCATTGCACCATCCCGATCTCTATCTATAAATCTTTAGGCTTTATCATATTATTTAAACCACCAAAACCGAACCGAATTGAACCAAACCAAAGTTTGGTTCTGTTCGGTTTCAATGTTAGAACGGTTTGGTTTGGTTCCAAATTTTTTGAACCACATAGGGATGGTTCGGTTTGCAGTTTTGCTTACAAACCGAATCAAACCGAACCGTTACAGCCCTAGTCTGAATCTCAGGCAGAAAAAATTCCCCTGTCGAAGAGAACCGTGAGGCGCCCGCAGAGAGGGGTTATGGGAATAGGCGGAAAACAAGACTAAGGTTGTGTTTGGCGCGGCTTATCATAACTTATTTGCTCTGGTGAGGCTGTACAAAAACGTCATTGTCATATAAATATATAATGTATTTTTGGTATGCCAAATGTTATAAAAAAAACTAGTTTGAGACATAATATTTTTGTTGACAATGACATTTTTGACCAACCTCATCGGAACAAATAAGTTGCGATAAGCTGCTCCAAACGCAGCCTAAATGAGGACATCACAAGCGCAGTTTAGCGGCGGTGCATTACGATATGATTGTCGTCGATTCTGAATTTCTTCATAGGGATATCAATCTCGCGCAATGGATGTCTTTGCCCCTTATTTCTAATAAAAGAGGGTTAGGACCGTAATTAGTTGTTACACCGGGTGTCTGGTTATCAATGTTTTAAGAAACGGACCGGACGGTTCGACCGATCAGACCGTGAACTGGTCAGGTGTCCGGTTCGGAGAAGCCTAAGAATCAGCTCGGCCAAGAACCGTTAAAAGCCAGCTAATCGGGCGGGCTAACCGCAAACCCGTGAACCGGTCCTTGTTTGTGAAACCCACCGGCTCAAATTTATTTCAAAAAGGGGCTAATGAAGGAATTTGAACAGACGGCCTTATGTTTGAGTTAATTTATACATAATATGATATAATAAATTTTTATTGTATAAACAAAATCTACCTATATTATATAAATAATATATAATAAATTATTTATTCTTTGTTGGAAATAATTTAATATATATTCTCCATATTTATATATGATTAATACATTTTAATTTATATGTTTTTTAATTAAATTTGCACTATAAAAAATAAATTAAAAAAATATTATTGTATGTATAGTATAATATTTTAATTTAGGTAGACTCATGCATGAACATAAATCAGATCATGTAAAGTTGCCCGATAATATTGAGATATTTTTTTGGATGCAAATGATAAATATAATAATGTATTAAATTTTATTTTACCATTAGATTAAATTTTAATTTAAATATTTGTAAAGGTTTTATGTATTTAAGGTTAAACCTCAGTCGAACTGTTTCAATCGGCCAGGCCTAATCTTTCGTTCATCTGGTTCATTCACCGGTCTGGTTCTAAAAATCTTGTCGATTACTACTAAATAAAGTTCAAAAATAAAAGAAAATACATAAAATAGGAAAATAATGCTTCATAAATGTGCGTGGTCATTGATCGTTAATTCGATCAATGCTTCTTGCATGAGTATTGATGGGATTGACCCTAATTTATCGAGAAAAATGGGATGCAAGTAGCGGATTTCCCCCTCCCCCCACTTGCATAGTGGGAAGTTATGTGTGATAACCGCCGCACGCACGATCCACACACCTGATCCACATGATAATCGCCACACGCGGGGTCCCCAACCGCCAAGATCCCGCATGACGATCGCCCCTCTCCCACTGAGCTGGCGCAGGAGGTCGCAGTCGGATGCCACGCCGAGATCGGGTACCTCGCCGAGGCCGGCTACCTCGAGGTTGGCCGCCTCAAGGACGGCTTCGGCTACGACCGGCTCCCAAGGGACCGGCCTCCCGCGCCCGGGCAGTCCCAGTCGTGGCCCCCATAGTAGAGGGGGTTGTCGGTTGGTCGCCCCCACTGTGGGCAACCTTGACCCCCCTAATAGTTTGTTGTTATTGGTAGAACTCACCTAGAGGGGTTGAATAAGTGGCTTGTACTTAAACTATATTCTTTTCAGATTTCAACAGATAAGTAAATATAAAGCACACACACAACAATCACATAATGATTTATAGTGGTTCCTCAGCTCAGTTGGTGATCAGAACTGTTGAAGGTTTCTGATGAAGGGTTGCGGGTTCGAAACCTTGCGCCAACACCGCGCTGTGCTGAGAAACAGGCCAGAGAGGCGTTGGGGTGTATTGGGCTGCAGCCCTGTAGCGGTGCTGGGCTCCGGGCCAAGCTGTGCGGCCTAGTATAGGTGCGGCAGCATCTGAGCTATCGGGTCGGGCCGTTACATAAAAAGCTCAGTTGGTGATCAGAACTGTTGAAGGTTTCTGATGAAGGGTTGCGGGTTCGAAACCTTGCGCCAACACCGCGCTGTGCTGAGAAACAGGCCGGAGAGGCGTTGGAGTGTATTGGGCTGCAGCCCTATAGCGGTGCTGGGCTCCGGGCCAAGCTGTGCGGCCTAGTATAGGTGCGGCAGCCTCTGAGCTAACGATCCATGACCACGCACTTTTTATGTAACGGCCCGGCCCGATAACTCAGAGGCTGCCGCACCTATACTAGGCCGCACAGCTTGGCCCGGAGCCCAGCACCGCTACAGGGCTGCAGCCCAATACACCCCAACACCTCTCCGACCTGTTTCTCAGCACAACGCGGTGTTGGCGCAAGGTTTCGAACCCGCAACCCTTCATCAGAAACCTTCAACAGTTCTGATCACCAACTGAGCTGCAACAACACTGTGAACACCCTTGGCCCCTTCAAGGAAAAGTGTGGGGATCAATCCTTGGAGTCCAGTGGAGCTTTTAAGAGGGAGAGATGAGGTGTTAGGTGGCTATTGGCTTCATTGCCATTATTGTCCTTAGTCAAGGTTGGCGGCCATGATAGGTAGGGGGTGAAACTTGGTTCAAACCAGTCAAAGAACAGCTGGCTGCACTCCCCTTGTCCTAGTGAATTGAATGGGGGTGGCTGGAGAAGGGAAGGATGAGCCCAAAGTCTTTCCTCATTACTCCCCCTCTCTTTCTCTCTCTTAGTTGTTGCCATGGTCGGGAGAGGTGATTCTAGCAAGAGAGTGGGCCCTTGGCCTCCCAGGCCATGCATGACATAACTTCTCACTTTCTCTCTCTTCGTTAATCAGGAATAGTGCTGACACGGGCATGTCGATTGGTGACACGGGCGCATTGATACGGGTGTATTATTTTAAAATGAGTCTTAATAAAATAACCAAGGCTTATTAATTTAGTTTAGCACAATTCCCGAGAAAATTCGGTTCAGCCGAACCAGCAAATAGGATGAAATTCGCCATGAATATTCCTAAGTACAATGGCGTTGAGTGAGCTGATCAGCTCACTCGACGCCATTCAGTCTAGGGCGTTGAGTGAGCTCAGCTCACTCAATGCCATTCACTCTATGGAGTTGAGCTCACTCGACGCCATTTATTCTATAGCGTTGAGTGAGCTCAGCTCGTCGGCTCACTCGACGCCATTCACTCCATGACGTTGAGTGAGCTTAGCTCGCTCAATGTCATTCAATCTATGGTGTTGAGTGAGCTCAGCTCACTCAACAGCTCAGCTCACTCAACGTCATACCGTATATGGCAAGACGACGTTGAGTGATCTGATATCACTCGACGTCATTCATTCGATGGCGTTGAGTGAGCTCAGCTCACTCAACGCCATACCGTATATAACAAGACGGCGTTGAGTGATCTGAGATCACTCGACGATCACTCAACGCCATTCAGCGTATGTCATTGATTGATCTGAGATCACTCGATGCCATTCAGTCTATGGCATTGAGTGAGCTCAGCTCACTCAATGCCATTCAGTCTATGGTGTTGAGAGCTCACTCAACGCCATACCGTATATGACAAGACGGCGTTGAGTGATCTGAGATCACTCGACGCCATTCAGTCTATGGCATTGAGTGAGCTCAGCTCACTCAACGGCATTCAGTCTATGGCATTGAGTGAGCTCAGCTCACTCAACGCCATACCGTATATGGCAAGATGGCATTGAGTGAGCTCAGCTCACTCAACGCCATTCAGTCAATGGCGCTGAGTGCACTCCACACACTCAACGCCCAAGCCCAAACCCCTGTCTGAGTAGATACCTGATCTACTCGCCGAGTCTTGTCGACTCACTTAACGTTTCCCGGACTTGAGTCATCTTGACCTCTTTTTGGTTGACCCCAATGGGACTATAGTGATATATTGGCCTCCCTTAGGGTTAGAGGTGTCATGATAGGATCATGGAACCAAGTTAAACCCTAAAGTCATGCCTAGGATTGTACTACTTGCAGACCAAGGTGATTTTCACCTTGAGCTGTGTCCACTTGGTCTTCTTTGGGTTTCTTAGGATTTTGTCATGACTTAGTCATGATAAAACACTCCTAGGGGTCTAGTTATTTGAGGGATGTTACAAATTGCATAAATAAAAGCTGTAAGTAAATATGTGGTTGAAATAGACTGCAGAAATAGGTACTGAAGTAAAGTATTGTAGTAATAAAATGCTGAACTGTAAAGGCACTGAAGTAAAGTACTGAAATAAACTTGACCAGTACGAGACTGAAGTAGTATTGAATAGAAAGAACTGTAATTAAAGTACTAAAAGAAACTTGACCAGCACAAGACTGGAGTAATACTTAAAAGAAATGAACTGAACTAAAAGTGAATAAGCAGGAACAATACAAGACTGAAGTACTGAAAAGAAAGAACTGAAATAAATAAAAAAAATTGAACTAGTGCAAGACTGGAATAAATCATAAAGAAAATGGTTAGTAGCCCAATCACTCCATTCAGGAGGTTCAGTTTCATCTCTGTTCTCAGGAGGTAAGTTCAGTTCAATCTCCATTCTTAGAAGACAAGTTCAGTTCCATCTCCATTCGCAGCAGACAAGTTTAGTTCTATCTCTATTCTTAGAAAGCTTCTTTTGGGTTTCACCCATTACTAATATCAGATATTAAGTTCAGTTGCGCATCTTAATCACGACTTAATCAAACTTATATTTAGGGATTACAACCTTATTATAATAACTTGCTCCTCGTTGTAAGGATTGCCGAGGGCTAAATATCAGTAAGAGGTTTAACATCATCTCTTAACCTCAATTGATCGCATCAGGGCGATTCAAGTTTCTATGTTAAGTACAATATCATTTTCTTCCGATTTAAACCTCATTTTACAACAAAGAATCAGAAATTGAGGAAAACCAGAACTCGAGGTTTAATTCGTCAAAACATAAATCTCAAGATTTTCTCGATTTATTTGGAGATTTTATTGAACTTCAATAATTCATTAAGGTTCGTATAACCCTTATTTTTTATTTTAAAATAAACCGTATTTCAAATCATCAAACTATGGAGGAGGGTTTTAGTGTAAAATACATGTCCTCAAAATAATTTTCATCGCTTCGAGGACTTACACAACCTCTAACAATATTTAAAATATGATCTCATTATTTTAAATAATTTTTTGGTCTTGCATAGCCTCTAACAACTTTAAAATAGGCTCGGCTAAATAAATATATTAAAATTCAAGGAATGCCTCAAAATTTCACGCACACATGTCCAATGCATGTATTTAACCCCAAGAATCTCATATAACGATATAAGATATTTTAATCGGAATTTTTTGCAACTAGCAAACTTTAAATTAATCTCGAGCATGATTTAAAATCTCAAAAATAGCAAGAATGCTCGAAAATATCTCAAATTTCATCGTGTCATGCCTTTAGTAAATATAAATCATCCATGAGTTTTACAAGATTTTGATCAGAAAAATTTGCCTCTATTAATTACCAAATGTGAAATCCACTATTTTAAATGCTTGAAAATATCATAGCATAATTAAAAATCTCCAAATCATGATAGACCGTGCATAAGGACTCTAATTATGATTGATAGTTTTATAAGATTTTTAGGAGCATTTTAGGTCCCTAAATTAGCCAAATAAACACTATTTTTTTTAAATAGTAAATAGTGTCTGAAAAATCTCCAATTTTTATGTGGTGTAGCTGACACCAAGAGGGACATTTTTCATGTTCAAAACGTTTCATTAGGGCTCTAGTTTTGCCTCAGAAAAATCAAAAACCCTTTTTAATTATAATTTTATAAAAAATTACAAAATTATAAAAATATTTATAAATATTTATAAAAATTATAAATATATAAATATTTATATCTTCTTCCCCACCACTCTACAGAGCTTGTACACAACCTGCCCCTTTTGGGCCTTCCCTGTCGCCGGCCGGCCGTGACTCCACCCTAAACCAACTCCCCGCGGGTGGGGCTCACTCCGGTGGTGGCCCGACGATAGGCCGCCGCCAAAAAATTCCTACAGAAAGCTTCTTCTCCATGTACGGTGGGGCCATGACGACGCTCCGGCTGTCGGAGTTCGCATGCATTAGGTCCAGAAGTTTGGGAGGAAGGAGAGTAGGAGGATCCACATGTCTTTGGGGTTTCCTTGTTGTCTCCGGCGAAGTTGCCATGAGGGGTGGCGAGGTGGTGGTGGTGGAGCTCAGTTGAACTTTTTTCGGTGAGGCAAAGCTCCGGTAGGGCGGTTTAGGCTCATTTTGAACTTGAGAGAGGAGTGAAATCTTTTGGAGGGAGAGAGTTCCTTGTAAAGAGGGAGGGGATATCCCCTCCCTCCTCTTCTCCTTCTTGGTCATGGAAAACTCGAGAGGTTAGGATACCTCAACCTTGGTTGGGTTTAGCAGGAGAACTAGCCTTCATCTAGGTAGGCAAGTACATCTAGTTGTTTAAATTAAGAAGGTTGGGAGTACGGTGGTTTGGATCTTGGTTTGGGGAAGGAGAGAGAAAGAGAGAAAGATGGAGGGGAGGCTTGGGTCTTCTTGCCCTTTGTAACCAGCTGACATCCTTGGATTGGCTGGTAGTACTCCCAATAACTAGAGTAGGGGTTTTTGGCATGTGGTTTTCGGCCACTAAAAGAGAGAAAGAGAGGGCATGGTCTTTGTTTTCTTTAGGTCGAAGCCCATCCTCCTTGCTGGAATCCAAGGCCCATATGGGGTTGAGATTGGGCCTAAAGGTGGCCTACATGAGTGACCTCTAGTGGGGGTAATATGGAATTAAATTCTTAGTAAAAATGGATTTTAGGAAGTTTGAACAAAAGTCAACCATGGGATGGGTCCCCCATGTGAGTCAAAGTCAATATAGGTCTATGTTTTCGGGTGACGAGTCAAAGTTGGGGTATTTTAGTAATAGCGGTGTGTGCACGCTTTTTGGTGCACTGTAATGCTTAATTTTGATTGATGTTGACCCGACGACGTCGAAATCGAGCACAATTAATTTTGTTGACCTCGTATCGACCACACAAGTCCAACGCAATTGACTGAGTTCAAATCCGAGTTTATTTTCCTCGATATTCGAAAATTACGCGTCGCGACACGCTACGGAGCTCAAAACAATCATATTTACTATATGACCTCAGAACTCGATGGAATAAGTTCCAACACACTCGTATTGACTATACGAGTCCAAAGGAACTAACGGAACTCAAAACAGAGTTCTCTAGCTAAATATCCAAATTTCTCATATTTGCTGCGTTCTAGAGGAATGGTCTTATCCACCATATGATCTCAAAACTCAACGAAATGAGTTCCAACACACTCGTATTGACTATACGAGGCCATAAGAACTGACGGAATTTAAATCGAAGTTCTCTAGCTCAATATCCAAATTTCTTGTATTTGTGATGTTCTATGAGAAACGACCATATATACCATATGGCCTCGGATCTCAACGAAACGAGTTCCAATGCACTCATATTGACTATACGAGGTCATAAGAACTGACAGAACTCAAATCAGAGTTCTCTAGCTCAATATCCCCCAAACATGGTCATCTCCTAACTTTTATGAGTCTCGGGTAGAGGTTCATGTCACTTTTATTGGGTCCACTAGGGTTCTAGTGACGCAATAAAAGTCAAAATGTTACAATACAATAAAAATAAGATGATTTTTGTCACCAAAAATTTGTTTAAAGTAGAGGGTAAGCGCAACATACCTAGGGGAAGAGCTCGGGATGCTTTCTCGGACGAGGGTCTTTAATTACCACATGTCCACGTCTCGTCCGTAGTTTAATCACATGATCTTGACCATTGATAAAGCCTTGTTTTGTATGTTTTTCACCTTACAGTCCATTATCTTCACTGGTTATAACTGGATAAATCTGTCCAACTGCAATGGTACTGACACTGTAGGAAGATGTTGATCTAATTGCCGAAAACTTGTCTCAACGAAGGAACATGGAAAATATAATGAAGATTTCCCAACTCTGGGGGTAGGGCTAATCAATACGCAACTGGGCCAATGCACTCTATCATGACCTGATAGAGTCCCAAATAGCGGGGATCCAGCTTCTTCTACTTCTTCAACCAAGAGATTCCTTGCATGGGCTTGATTTTCAAAAATACTATTTTTCCCACGCTAAACTCACCCGGTCGGTGTCGTGCATCAAAATATTTAGCCTATCAGCTCTGCGTTTCCCGCATCCTGATCCTAGATTAGTCGTATCGCTGCCTCAGTGTCATCAATATAAGCCACTCTCATGGCTTCAGGGTCCTCATCCTAGGCCCAAAATAATGGGACCGACAACATCTTCCATACAGTACTTCGTACGGTGCCATCTTAAAATTGGCCAGAAAGTTATTATTATAATAAAATTTCCACCTGTGGTAGCAACTGTTCCCAAGGCTCGATATGTTCCACTAAGCATAGTCAAAGAAGATCCTCCATTGTGTAACACCCCAAAAAGACCCCAAAGGACTCAAAATGATTTTTGAGGTACAGGAAATTTTACACGGCCTGGGACACGGGCGTGTCCCAGGGCGTGTCGGGGGTACACGGCCTGGGACACGGGCGTGTCCCAGGGCGTGTTCAGGTTAGTCGACGATTGAGAGTCGACGATCGTCGAGCCTGGGACACGGCCTCCGACACGGGCGTGTCCCAGGGCGTGTCCGAATTAAATTTCGAAATTGGCCTGTTCGAGTCAGAATAGTACACGGCCTTGAACACGGCCGTGAACACGGGCGTGTCAGGTGGGACACGGGCGTGTCCGATGCCGTGTTCCGACCCGTGTACTGGTTGCAGCTCAATGAAGCAGGTTTGACACGGGCGTGTCTCAGGTTCGACACGGGCGTGTCAGGTTCGACACGGGCGTGTCGATACCCGTGTTGTTCAGTCGGTTCAAACTGCGTGTGCCGCTTAAGGGTACACGGCCTGTGACACGGGCGTGTCACAGGCCGTGTCAGCCAAAATTTGGGTTTTTTGGGCAGATCGTGGCCGTTCAGATTCTCTCTTTAGATCCAAGGGCTCAGGTGATTCCTGGCTGGATTAAATTCGTCAAGGAAGAAGTCATTCTTCATTTGTGCTTAAGGAAGAGAGAAAGGAGGAAGAAGAAGGAGGAGGAGAGCAAGCCACCGGCGGAGTTCCCGTGGTCCGATTCGTGATCCGAAGCCGGCGTTGTGAAGGCAAGGCTGCTGTGGTACTTTCTCACCGGCTAGTTTTCGATGGCTCCGAAGAGATCGACAAGGGTAACGATCTCCCTCCTTGGACATGTGAAGTCCTTCTTTTCTGTATTGCATAGGGAAAACCCTTCCCCGCGAGTGTGCGGTGGGTTGTGGTGTCCCTTGGGGTAGATATGTGAAGTCCCCCTTGTTAGAGGCTGGAATTGGAGTACGGCTCTAGGCATGCTGTGTGAAGCCCATCTGGATATGTTCTGGATTGGTGATGCTTGTTTGCATATCGGAGAAGGCTCCGTGATTATGGCTTGTGATGCCTTGTGCCTACCTATTGCTTGGTGCGGCAGGAAGTACTGGACGATGTCCAGGAAATGAAGAGGGTTGGATGCAACTCTTGTGGCCGTGCGTTGCCACTATATGCGCAGTTGAGCCGTTGGGCTGCAACTCGATGAAAAGGCAGATTGCCGAACAGGAAAGGTGAAACCGACCCGCGCTTATAAATAGCCATGGATACTTCCGTATTCGAGGTGGCACGGCGACTTGAGCAACGGGGGGTGGCTGATCCGTACCTGCGTTAGGTCCGTCCGACTTGGAAGCCTGGTTATAGGTTTTGTTGGAGCGCCTAATGAGAGTCTTAGGCCCGCGCGCCGGAAAGACTAGAATGCTCAAATACCGTGTAGACGGTGGTGTTGACCCTGGTATTCCGGTACACCAAGAATGTGCCCTGAGTGCACGGACTGTCGGGCCGTGTGGCCGATAGTTGTGATGGCTTGAATGTGCCTGCGCGCACATAGTTGCTATTTGATGATGCCATGCTTGCAGGGAAAGAATGCTCATGCCCCGAGAAAGGGGTAGGATTGTTATAATTGGGTCAGCTGAATGCTGACCGTTGCATTGTTTGCCACCGGTTGGGTGGATTGTTCCCGTGCAGGTGCTGGAGAGCCAAGTGGTAAGTGATGGGCTGAAGCCCTACTGCTGTTACTGCTGCTGCTGCGGCTAGCCCTTGAAGGCTAAGCGAATGTTTTGGTTGTTCTCTTTTACTCATGTATGGCCGGCCTGCGCGCCGAGGTTTGTAAAATATGTTGTATGTAAAGAGGAACTGTAAGGCCTTAAGGCCAAACCTTTGTTGTACATTCCATGGTTATATATAAAGGTGGTTTATATATTGGACATTCCGGTTGAGAGTTCAAAGTTGTAACTTAAAGCTTCCGCTAGAATGCTCTGAGTTAGGATTCATATGGTTTGGTATTATCCTGTGACCTCACCGTCTGTTTGTGGCATATAGTGTGGGGCCCCGGCCGGACCTTCTACTATACGTCATGTAACGGATGGGGTCGTTACATTTTGGTATCAGCTTGTGTCGGTCTTCCTCTTTCGAATTCGTGGTCGAATTCTTTTGTGGGGTGGCGAGCACGTGTTTGTGCGACCTGCTGTAACGCTAATGAACTCTGGAATGTCCATTAAGGAATGTATAAAATCTTGTTTGAGGAATCTGCGCGTTCCTTTTTGTGTTGTTTTGCTTGCATACGTTCGCTAATGTGTGTCTTGTCCACCTATAGGTGACACGTAGTGGTGCTGGGCAGTCTGAGCCCCAGCGCTCTGATGAGAGTGCGGCACCAGCTGAGGTGCCAACACCTCCTCCATCTGCGGAAACTGTTCGCTTAGTAGCTGAGGCGCTATTTGCCATGATTCAGCCGACCGGGCAAGCGCAGCCGGCAGTAGTGCTAGTTCGTGTTGATGTAAGACCCGAGCCGGTTGAGGCTGTAGATCCACGAGCAGCTGACCGACAGTTGAAGCAATTCATGAGCTTCAGTCCTCCTACGTTTGCGGGAATGGGATCCCCAACGCAGGCGGAAGATTGGTTATCGCGTGTCAAGAAGATAATGATAGCGATCAGGGCGGAGGAAACTCTAAAGGTCACCTTAGCCACCTTCATGCTTGAAGGAGAGGCGCGGTTGTGGTGGGACGAGGTTGAGGTACACCATTTGGCGGGCAGGCAATTAACGCAAGTGTCGATTGAGGAGTTCTCTCGAATATTTCTGGCGAAACATGTCCCAGCGGCGCAATGCATTGCTATGGAAAATGAGTTCCAACGGTTAAAGCAAGGGGAAGATAGCGTGGATATCTACTTGCATGAGTTTACCAGGTTGGGACGATATGCGGGTACAATCTTCGCGGATGACCAAAGGAAAACGAATCGGTTCTATGAAGGATTGCGGGATGAGTTGCGATTCCTGCTTTCGAGTTCTGTGAGCCAAGGGTTTCAGGCGTTGGTTGATACTGCGTGCGCGTTGGAGAAGGACATGAAGCGAGTGCAAGGGAATAAGGGCTTGGTTGTGTCGAAGCCAGAGTTTCAAGCACCTCGCCCAAGCAAGTCGTTTTACCAGAAGAAAGGGGGCAAGAGGTCCAAACCCTCTGGGCAAGTGACTACGACCATTGTGTCGGGAGCGACATCAAGGCCAGATTCTCGTACATGTTATAACTGTGGCCGGGTGGGGCATATTGCTCGTGACTGTCGGGTTGTTCAGCCCAAAGGGGAAAAGAAGACGGGTGCGTCGTATGCTGAGAAGGGCAAAGCGGTGGTTGATTCCTCTGCATCCCAGGCGCAGCCCCGAATCTATCAACTTGGCCAACAGGAAGCGATTAAGCAAAGTGACGTCGTCACAGGTACGAGTTGAATTAGTTTACTTGCTGGTGCTTTTGTTTTTGGTTATGTATAGCTTGTGCATGATGTGTGTGCTGCAGGCTTTGTCCTGATTCGGAATAATTTGGCGAGAGCCCTGTTTGATACGGGTGCTTCGCATTCTTTTCTGTCTGAGGATTTCGTATCTCGCATTGGGGTACCAAGTCATGTGACGGTGGATAGTACAAGGGTGCTATTGCCGAATGGCTGTCTGATGCTTGCGGATAGGGCTTGCGATGTGGATGTGCAAATAGGAAGTCGGGATTTCGGTTTGAGTGCAGCTGTGCTACCGTTATCGGAGTTTGATGTGATCTTTGGTATGGACTGGCTCTCGGAGCAGCGTGCCTTTATTGATTGCAACTCCAAAGAGATTACACTGGGCCAGAATACCGGACTTGTGACGAAGTTCGCTGGTATGCGAGGAGTTGGCGGGACTCTGTTGTCTGCACTCCAAGTCGTCAATGCTGTTCGGAAGGGCGCGGAGTTATTCTTCACGCTAATTCAGGCTGTTGAGCCAAAGGCCAGTGTCGGTGAAGTGCCAGTTGTGTCAGAGTTTGCCGACGTATTTCCTAAAGATCTTCCTGGGTTACCACCCCAGCGGGAGATTGACTTCTCTATTGAGTTGGTGCCAGGTGCGAAACCTGTGGCCCGCTCTCCATATCGCGTCGCGCCAAAAGAGATGGCTGAGTTGAAAGTCCAATTGCAAGAGTTGTTGGAGCAGGGATATATACGCCCAAGTATGTCACCTTGGAGCGCGCCTGTTCTCTTTGTGAAAAAGAAAGACGGTAGCTTACAGTTGTGTATTGACTACCGCGAGTTGAATAAGCTGACGGAGAAAAACAAATATCCGATCCCACGGATTGATGACCTCTTTGATTAGCTGGCGGGATCAACGGTCTATTCCAAATTGGATTTGAAATCGGGATATTATCAGCTAAGGATTCGGGAAGGTGACATTCCCAAGACGGCGTTTGGAACAAGCTACGGTCATTATGAGTTCACGGTAATGCCGTTTGGCCTATGTAATGCGCCTTCGGTATTTATGGACCTAATGCATCGAACGTTCCGAGAGTACTTGGATTTGTTTGTTATTGTGTTTATCGATGACATCTTAGTATACTCTCAGTCGGAAGAGGATCACGCAAACCATTTGCGGTTGGTTTTGCATACCCTGCGGAGGAATAAGCTTTTTGCCAAGTTCTCAAAGTGTGAGTTCTGGCTCTCTTCAGTAGCCTTTTTAGGCCATGTGATAAGCGGAGAGGGTATCGCGGTGGATCTGTTGAAGATAAGTGCCATTCGAGATTGGCCAGTGATGTCTTCAGTGGCCGAGGTCAGGAGCTTCCTTGGACTTGCGGGCTACTATAGACGGTTTGTGGAAAACTTCTCACGGATTGCTTTACCTCTGACCACGCTGACGAGAAAAGATCAAAAGTTCATTTGGACGCCGGAGTGCGGGCGAGCTTTTGAAGACTTGAAGAGTCGTTTGACCACGGCGCCTGTGTTGACATCGCCATGTGGTACCGATGGGTATGAGATCTATAGTGATGCATCTGGAAGCGGCTTAGGCTGCGTTCTTCTGCAGTTTGGTAAAGTGATCGCTTATGGCTCGCGTCAGTTGAAAGTGCATGAGCGGAATTACCCCGTCCATGATTTGGAGTTGGCGGCGGTAATCTTTGCGCTCAAGTTGTGGCGGCACTATCTATATGGCGTTAAAGTGGATATCTATACGGATCACAAAAGCCTAAAGTATTTGTTGGATCAGAAGGATCTGAATATGCGACAACGAAGATGGATGGAGTTCCTCGGGGACTACACCTTCGAGATTCACTATACTCCCGGGAAGGGAAATGTGGTCGCTGATGCTTTGAGTCGGAAGACTCCGGTACGGGCAAGCTGGTTGCAGAGGCATGATCAGCGTTTGATCCAGGAATTGGAAGCATTGGAGATATCTTGCGTGGACAAGGGTGCGTCAACCGATGCATGCTTGAACTGGACGGAGGTGCAGTATGACCTTACGGACAGAGTTCGGCGAGCAACGGAGCTTGATGAAAGTCTCCAGCGCTATGCAAAAGATGGGCCGGATGACCAATTCTCTTGGGATAACGGTTTGTTACGAAGAAATGGTCGAGTGTGCGTCCCAAGTGTGGGTAAATTGAGGGAAGAGTTGATGTACGAAGCTCACTTTGCAAAGTACTCAGTTCACCCAGGGAGCACAAAGATGTACAGAGATCTGAAAAAGCTGTTCTGGTGGCCCGGACTAAAGAAAAATGTCGCACGTTATGTGGCTGAATGCAATACTTGTGCGTTAGTGAAAGCAGAATGCCAGAAGCCTGGCGGTTTCCTGAAGTCGTTACCTATTCCGGAGTGGAAGTTCGATGATATTTCGATGGATTTCGTGCATGGATTGCCGAGATCTCAACGCGGTCATGATTCAATCTGGGTGATTGTGGACCGATTGACGAAAGTGGCGCACTTCCTTCCAAACAGAAGGGACGATTCAGTGGAAACCTTGGCCAAGTTTTATGTGGAGCAGGTTGTTCGACTGCACGGTGTTCCTCGGAGCATCGTTAGTGACCGTGATGGGCGGTTCACATCGAATGATTGGCGGCTCGTTCATCAAATGTTGGGTACAAAGTTAGCGTTTAGTACGGCCTTTCATCCCCAAACGGATGGCCAGACTGAACGGACCAACAGAACGATGGAGGATATGCTCCGCATGTGCGCCCTAGACTTTGGTAAGAGATGGGAAGATTATCTATTTCTTGTGGAATTTGCCTATAATAATAGCTACCACGCGAGTATTGGTATGGCACCATTTGAGGCGTTGTATGGTCGGAAATGCCGTACACCGTTAGCTTGGGCAGAAGCAGGCGAATCTAAGCTGAATGGGAAAAAGGAAGTCGAAGAAGCGACCTCGCTCATACGCTCTATTCGGGAGAGGCTATTGATAGCCCAAGATCGTCAAGCAAAGTACTACAATGCCAAACATCGGAACGTGGAGTTCGCGGTGGGTGATTGGGTATATTTGAAGATCAAACCCTTCAAAGGTGTGTCCAGGATTCGGCGTTTGAAAAAGCTAAGTCCGAGGTATCTTGGTCCGTTTGAGGTGGTGGAGCGAGTTGGGGAAGCTGCTTATCGACTAGCACTTTCAGCAGACTTGGGTGGATTACATGATGTATTTCACATCTCAGTCCTTCGTAAGGCGGTGAAGGATCCAGCTCAAGTAGTGGAGAATGATCGGGTACCGGTAGAGTATGGGCTAACGACGAGGGTTAGACCCATTCGGATCGAGGATCGAGCCGAGAAACAGTTGCGGAACAAAGTGATCGGGATGGTCAAGGTCCGATGGGACAATTGTGGCCGTGAAGAGCGAACATGGGAGCGAGAGCAGACCATGCGAGCTGAGTTTCCCGAGTTATTTGTATAAACTGTAGACCGTGTACTTTTTGTTATAACATATTTATAGCATTGCTGATTCTTGTTTCCTTACCGTGCAAATTTCGGGACGAAATTTTGTTAAGGGGGGGAGGGTTGTAACACCCCAAAAAGACCCCAAAGGACTCAAAATGATTTTTGAGGTACAGGAAATTTTACACGGCCTGGGACACGGGCGTGTCCCAGGGCGTGTCGGGGGTACACGGCCTGGGACACGGGCGTGTCCCAGGGCGTGTTCAGGTTAGTCGACGATTGAGAGTCGACGATCGTCGAGCCTGGGACACGGCCTCCGACACGGGCGTGTCCCAGGGCGTGTCCGAATTAAATTTCGAAATTGGCCTGTTCGAGTCAGAATAGTACACGGCCTTGAACACGGCCGTGAACACGGGCGTGTCAGGTGGGACACGGGCGTGTCCGATGCCGTGTTCCGACCCGTGTACTGGGTGCAGCTCAATGAAGCAGGTTTGACACGGGCGTGTCTCAGGTTTGACACGGGCGTGTCAGGTTCGACACGGGCGTGTCGATACCCGTGTTGTTCAGTCGGTTCAAACTGCGTGTGCCGCTTAAGGGTACACGGCCTGTGACACGGGCGTGTCACAGGCCGTGTCAGCCAAAATTTGGGTTTTTTGGGCAGATCGTGGCCGTTCAGATTCTCTCTTTAGATCCAAGGGCTCAGGTGATTCCTGGCTGGATTAAATTCGTCAAGGAAGAAGTCATTCTTCATTTGTGCTTAAGGAAGAGAGAAAGGAGGAAGAAGAAGGAGGAGGAGAGCAAGCCACCGGCGGAGTTCCCGTGGTCCGATTCGTGATCCGAAGCCGGCGTTGTGAAGGCAAGGCTGCTGTGGTACTTTCTCACCGGCTAGTTTTCGATGGCTCCGAAGAGATCGACAAGGGTAACGATCTCCCTCCTTGGACATGTGAAGTCCTTCTTTTCTGCATTGCATAGGGAAAACCCTTCCCCGCGAGTGTGCGGTGGGTTGTGGTGTCCCTTGGGGTAGATATGTGAAGTCCCCCTTGTTAGAGGCCGGAATTGGAGTACGGCTCTAGGCATGCTGTGTGAAGCCCATCTGGATATGTTCTGGATTGGTGATGCTTGTTTGCATATCGGAGAAGGCTCCGTGATTATGGCTTGTGATGCCTTGTGCCTACCTGTTGCTTGGTGCGGCAGGAAGTACTGGACGATGTCCAGGAAATGAAGAGGGTTGGATGCAACTCTTGTGGCCGTGCGTTGCCACTATATACGCAGTTGAGCCGTTGGGCTGCAACTCGATGAAAAGGCAGATTGCCGAACAGGAAAGGTGAAACCGACCCGCGCCTATAAATAGCCATGGATACTTCCGTATTCGAGGTGGCACGGCGACTTGAGCAACGGGGGGTGGCTGATCCGTACCTGCGTTAGGTCCGTCCGACTTGGAAGCCTGGTTATAGGTTTTGTTGGAGCGCCTAATGAGAGTCTTAGGCCCGCGCGCCGGAAAGACTAGAATGCTCAAATACCGTGTAGACGGTGGTGTTGACCCTGGTATTCCGGTACACCAAGAATGTGCCCTGAGTGCACGGACTGTCGGGCCGTGTGGCCGATAGTTGTGATGGATTGAATGTGCCTGCGCGCACATAGTTGCTATTTGATGATGCCATGCTTGCAGGGAAAGAATGCTCATGCCCCGAGAAAGGGGTAGGATTGTTATAATTGGGTCAGCTGAATGCTGACCGTTGCATTGTTTGCCACCGGTTGGGTGGATTGTTCCCGTGCAGGTGCTGGAGAGCCAAGTGGTAAGTGATGGGCTGAAGCCCTACTGCTGTTGCTGCTGCTGCTGCGGCTAGCCCTTGAAGGCTAAGCGAATGTTTTGGTTGTTCTCTTTTACTCATGTATGGCCGGCCTGCGCGCCGAGGTTTGTAAAACATGTTGTATGTAAAGAGGAACTGTAAGGCCTTAAGGCCAAACCTTTGTTGTACATTCCATGGTTATATATAAAGGTGGTTTATATATTGGACATTCCGGTTGAGAGTTCAAAGTTGTAACTTAAAGCTTCCGCTAGAATGCTCTGAGTTAGGATTCGTATGGTTTGGTATTATCCTGTGACCTCACCGTCTGTTTGTGGCATATAGTGTGGGGCCCCGGCCGGACCTTCTACTATACGTCATGTAACGGATGGGGTCGTTACACATTGTCCGATTTGTCCTTTCCGTCTGACCGTCTGTCTGGGAATGGAAAGTGGTACTGAAAGCCAATTTGGTTCATAAGTAAACCTGCACCCTTCTCCACTCTTTTGAAGTGAAACACCCATCACTGTCAGACACGATGCACTTTAGCACTCTATGGAATCAGTCTACCTGCTTTATGAAAAGCCTGGCCAAAACATCCACATCATCACTCTAACGATTCGGAATGAACCGAACCACATTTGTAAGTCGATCCACAATGACATATATGAAGTCATTTCTAGCACAAAACTGAAACAAGACGTGGACAAAGTCCATAAAGATGTCTATCAAATTTATATTACGGAATTGATAGGGGGTGCATAAAGTCTCCTGAGTTGCGACATTTGTCCTTGACCCCTTGATAAATCAGACATTGTGCAACAAAGTTGGTGATGTCTCTTTTCATCTCTAGCCAGTATATGGTCTTACGTAGGTCAACATATATTTTAACTACAATGGGATAAATGGAGTACCTCAAGTGGTGTGCTTCAAAAAAAAATTCTTCTTGAATCCTCCCGGTAAAGGGGATGAAACATGATACCTAAAATTAAAATACCATCATGCAGGTTATCTTATGCTCCATCCAGCTCCCTACTACTGAAGATTAACGGCTCAACGCATTTACAACCCTGTTAGCCTTCCCAAGGTGGTACTGGAGAGCAAAGTCATAGTCAAACAAGAATTCCAACCACCGGCGCTGCCATAAATTCCACTTCTTCTGGGTGAAGACATACCTCAGGCTTTTGTGACTGGAGAAAAAAACTCGCATCCAACTCTGTATAGATAATGCCTTCCAAAACTTGAAGGGAAAAGACTATCGCGCCTGACTCTAGTTAATGGGTCGAGTAGTTCAGCTCATGCAACTTCAAATGCTGAGGTGCGTAAGAGATTTCCTTGATGCAACTTCTAACCCAATCAAGTATGCATTAGTGAAAATTTGGAACCCTTCGGTTCCTGAGGGGACAGTAAAAATCGGGGCAGAAGTCAGGCGATTCTTCAATTCGCAGCCTCGCACTCCAGCATCCATTAAAACATGGTGTCTAGAGTGGTCTGCCTTGGTTCTCGAGTAGATCAAAGATGATCGCGCGGTGGTCTAGGAACGGTTCAAATACCTTGTTCATCAATGCCACGAAGGCGGATGGTGTGTTGGCGATCCCAAAAAACATCATTAAGATCTCGTAGTGGCCATGACAAGAGCTAAAAGTTGTCTTGGGAATATTTTCCTCCTGTATCCATAATTGGTAATATCTTGATCGTGGATCTATCTTAAAAAATACGAAGGCGCCTTGTAGTTAGTCGAATAACCCATCTATTCCAAGCAGTGGGTAGGTATTTCACACAATGAGCAGGTTTAGCTCTGTATATCGATGTATAAAACAACATCAACTAGATAAGAGAACAACGAAGACGGATAGAAATTTAGACCAATTACCACGTCCGAAGATGGTCATTGTTATAAATCTAGGGCATAGGCCTCTAGTGGTGCGGCTCTACAATTACTCGATTGGTACCTTCTGCCTGGTCGGCCTTTATGGCCTCCTCCTTCTCGTTCTATATTCGTCGTCATAGCTCCTTGCACCGCTCCTAATCCTAGCCCACTCGTGACCTGCCAGCAAAAGTTTGAATGTGTCCAAGATGATGACATAAGAAGCAGTTTCCTGTGAAGGGAACATCTTATTGCACTATTGATGTTGGTTGGGGTACTGATTAGGGTGCATGTTGTTTTACTAGCGAGGGTGGTAATGCTTGTATTGACTGCTACCGGGGCTGGCATACTTATTGATATGGTTGATGGCAATGACTCTGTCTCTGATCTCGGGACTGTTGTCGAGGAACCGCCTCCCTCTTTCGTCCTCGAGGGGCTCTACATGTCTTCTTCATTGCCGCGTGACCATTACCTGGTCCATTTATAAAGAGGCAGTGTGGGTGACAATGTTCTGGAAAGAGGTCTGGACAATCATAATCAAAGCCTGTCAGAGGTCATCACACAGCCTTCGATAAAACCTAGCGGTCTTGTCTTTATCAGTTACTACAAGCATCCCCACAAAACATTCTAAGTGGAAGAATTCTCTCTGGTACTCCGGTACCATCTTATTCCCTTGATGAATCTATAGGGAATGCCCCTGCAACTCTGTTTGATCTACTTCAAATATAAAGTGTTCCAAAATACCTTGGAGAATTTTCCCCATAAAATAGTGTTGAACAAATGTCCTTCAAAAGTGGAACGAATAACTGCCCGCCTCCATTCATGGGAAAATCCCTCAAGTAGCATCACCAACAAGGGAATTGCAAATACTCCTGGCCATCTCATCCCTTTTAGCAGTTCCTTGACTCCTCCTATCCATTCCTCTGTCTGCATTACTGTCTCGACACCTCGGTAAATAGGAGGTCTTAACCCTCAGAAGGTCGTTAACATGTTCGTCCTATGAATGACTTAGTATAGTTGTCAAATAGCAGTTTGAAATATGCCTAATAAGGCTGCGAGGGTTTGTCCTAGCTTTATCTCAATAAAGGGGACTGCAAGAGCATATGGTAGAGTCGGAGGATGGTGTTAATTTCTTGAGGAAGATCCTCCGTTACTCGACTCCAATATCTAGAGGAGTCAGGAGTTTCAAAGTAGGGAATTTGAAAAAACTAACCAAAGTGGAAACGAGTGTGCATGGGTATGTAAACTTGTAGTCTAGAATCCTTAAATTTAATCTTATTGGGTCGACCAGGCTTCCGCTGCATGGTTCGCCCTGAACCAATGAATGAAGCGAGGGATAAAATGATTCTGAGACTTCCCATAGGGACAGATCATGAATGTTCTGACCCATTTATAAGATCCCCCAACCATAGACCAGGTCGGGTTAGAGACGTACCTCACTGCCCAAGATGGTCACCCTACTCTATCCAGGTGATAATAATCCACTCACCAAGTATAAAATGATCTCCCTATCAGGCTATGAAAACTCATCACATCACATCAGATCAAATCGGAAATCAATTTATATATATAATAAAGGCAGTAGATATAAGTTTATACATGCGGCCCATCAAGCTAAAGAAAACAACAACACTCTCTCTATTTTTACTAAGCTACATGCTCACATCTCTAAGGACTGGAGATGAGACTGATGCTTCAGCTCGTATCAGCTCTAAGGTAGGTACGCAATCACATGCTATCTGGGCCTCGCACTGCTCCATCTCTTGTGAACGGTTATTTAAATAACGGTTAGTCACAGGACTAAGTGGATTCACACCTCCTCCCCAAGATCCCTAGACTTGGGGATGAGAGTGAGCCTCAACAATATCAACAATAACCGAAGCAAAAGAGAGTTAGTACGACATTTCATCTATATGTTAGGAGCAACCATAAAAGAAGGTGCATCACAGTATAACTGGAATAACAGTGATAATATACATTAGTTATAACAAAAGCTCTACTAGTACGTCAGCACATCATGTATTCATAACCTATATTCATACCACAGACATTCAAAGCCGCACACATACTACATGCATTAACAATCGCGCGACATACTGCAGGCATTCAAACCTGTACACACCAACTATATTGATATAGATTGGACTGCTTCCCTTCCAGCAAGGTAGTGAACCACGCGGGCCTCACCGATATGGCCGTTGGTGATAATTGCCAGTCCTTCCACTTCTGGGTGTGGATGTACCACACTACGCAGGCCCCAACATACATTCATGTGTACTCTTAGATGTGAGTGACATCCGACGATTCAACATTTTGGACGACCAGTGGAGGAAATCCAATGGAGAAAACATAACGACCGGTTACATATGGTACACATCCCTGCCGCCTTCAGTCGTCAACCTTCCCAAACTGCTACGTACGGTCTACGAGCATGATCGACCCACCACTTTTTACCACAAGCAATTCACAAGCATTTCAATAGATAAGTAACTTGCATAATTTGGGTATGCGACGGCTTGCCTTGCTCGAAATAATTCGAGCAAACGGCTTTCTCAAATTGACGGGCTGCTCAACTTCATACAAAGAGCACAACAAGCGTGGGAGCACATTATTTAGGGCTAACCCTAGAGGAATAACTCAAATTTCGGTTATCCATAACTAATGCTCTACCAAAAATCCAACCGCTCGTTAGAGCACGACCCAAGCTAGAAATGTAGAAACAGTAAATTGCATAAATAAGAGCAGTAAGTAAATACGATGTTGAAATAGAATACAGAAATAAATACTTAAGTAAATTATGAATTGCAGTAATGAAATGCTGAACTGTAAAGACACTGAAATAAGTGCTGAAATAAACTGGACCAGTACGAGACTAGAGTAGTACTGAATAGAAAGAATTGTAATTAAAGTACTGAAAGGAACTTGACCAGTATAGTGGAGTAGTACTTAGAAAAAATGAACTGAAAGTGAATAAGTAGGACCAGTACGAGACTGGAGTATTGAAAAGAAATAACTGAAATAAATAAAGTAATTGGACTAGCGCAAGACTGGAATAAATCATAAAAAAAGGATTAGTAGTCCAATCACTCCATTCAGGAGGCTTTAGTTCCATCTCCGTTCTCAGGAAGCAAGTTCAATTCCATCTCCATTCTCAAGAGACAAGTTTAGTTTCATCTCCGTTTGCAGGAGACAAGTTCAGTTCTATCTCTATTCTTAGAAAGCTTCTTTTGGGTTTCACCCATTACTAATGCCCGATATTAAGCTCAATTGTGCCTCTTAATCACGGCTTAATCAGACTTATATTTAGGGATTATAACCTTATTATAATAACTTGCTCCTCATTATATGGATTGTCGAAGGCTAAATATCAGGAAGAGTTTAGCATCATCTCTTAACCTCAATTGCTCGTATTAGAGCGAATCAAGTTTCTATGTTAAGCTCACTATCATTTTCTTCCGATTTAAACCTCTTTTTACAACAAGGAGTCATAAATTGAGAAAAACCAGAACTCGAGTTGAATTCGCCAAAATATTAAACCTCAAGAGTTTCTCGAGTTATTTTGAGATTTGATTGAGCTTCAATAATTCATTAAGCCTCGTATAACCCATATTTTAATATTTAAAAATAAACCGTATTTCAAATCACCAAACTACGACGGAGGGTTTAAGGGTAAAATACACGCTCCTCAAAATAATTTTCATCGTTTCGAGGTCTTACACAACCTCTAACAATATTTAAAATATGATATGATTTTTTAAATCATTTTGAGGTCTTGCATACCCTCTAACATCTTCAAAATAGGCTCGACTAAATTAATATATTAAATCAGGAATGCCTCAAAATTCCACACACATATGTTCAATGCATGTATTTAATCCCACGAATCTCTTATAAAGATATAAGACATTTTAATCGAGAGTTTTTCGCAATTAACAAACTTTAAATTAATCTCGAGCATAATTTAAAATATCAAAAATAACAAAAAGTTTCGAAAATATCTCAAATTTCATCGTGGCATGCCTTTAGTAAATATAAATCATCCATGAGTTTTTACGAGATTTTGTTTTGGAAAATTTACCTCTATTAATTACCAAATATGAAATCCACCATTTTAAATGCTTGACAAATATCAAGGCAAAATTAAAAATCTCCAAATCATGATAGATCATGCATAAGGACTCCAATTATCACTGAGAATTTTTTAAAAATTTTAGGAGCATTCTAAGTCCCCCAAATTAGTCAAATAAACACTATTTTAATTTTTAAAAATAGCAAACAGTGTCTAAAAAATCATCAATTTTTATGTGGTATAAATGACACCAAGAGGAACATTTTTTATTTTCAAAATATTTTCATCAGGGCTCTAGTTTAGCCTCGAAAAAAATCAAAAACTCCTTTAATTATAATTTTATAAAAAATTATAAAATTATTAATTAATATATAAATTTTTATACAAATTATAAATATATAAATATTTATATCTTCTTCCCCGTCACTGTACAGAGCCTGTACACAACCCGCCCCTTACGGGCCTTCCCTGTCGGCCACCGGCCGGCCGTGATTTTACCCCAAACTAATTCCATGGGGGTGGGGGCTCACTCTGGCGGTGGCCCGACGACCAGCTGCTGCCGCCCGCCGCCGAAAAAATTCCTACAGAGAGTTTCTTCTCCACGAACGGTGGTGCCGCGACAACGCTCTGATCGCCGGAGTTTGCATGCATTGCGACTAGAAGTTAGGGAGGAATGAGAGTCGGAGGATCCACCTGTCTTTGGGGGTCTTCTTGTTGTCTCCAGCGAAGTTGCCATGAGGGGTGGAGAGGTGGTGGTGGAGCTCTGCTGAACTTTTTCCAGCAAGGCAGAGCTCCGACAGGGGTTGGTTAGGCTCCTTTTGAGCTTGAGAGAGGAGTGAAATCTTCTGGAGGGAGAGAGTTCTTTATATAGAGGGAGGAGAGATCCCCTCCCTTCTCCTTCTTGGCCATGGAAAACCCGAGAGGTTAGGATACCTCAACCTTGGTTGGGTTTAGCCGGAAAGCTGGCCTTCATCTAGGTAGGAGAGTACATCCAGTTGTTTAAATCATGGAGGTTGGGAGTACAGTGGTTTGGATCTTGGTTTGGGGAAGGAGAGAGAAAGAGAGAAAAATGGAGGGGAGGCTTGGGTCTTATTGCCCTTTATAACCAGCTAGCATCCTTGGGTTGGCTGGTAGTACTCCCTATAACTAGAGTAGGGGTTTTAGGTATGTGGATTTTGGCCACTAGAAGAGAGAAATTGAAAGAGAGGGTATGGTCTTTATTTTATTTAGGCCCAAACACATCCTCCTTGCAAGAATCCGGGGCCCATATTGGGTTGAGATTGGGCCCAAAGGTGGCCTACATGAGTGGACTCAAGTGGGGGTAACTTGGAATTAAATACTTAAGAAAAATGGATTTTTAGGAAGTTTTACCAAAAGTCAACCATGGGGTGGGTCCCCATGTGGGTTAAAGTCAAAGTAGATCTAAGTCTTCGAGTGACGAGTCAAAGTTAGGGTATTTTAGTAATATCGGTGTGTGCATTCTTTTTGGTGCACCGTAATGCTCGTTTTGACCGATGTTGACCCGACATCGTCAAAATCAAGCACAATTAATTCTGTTGACCTCGTATCGACCACATGAGTCCAACGCAACTGACCGGGGTCAAATCTGAGTTTATCTATTTGATATTCGAAAATTGCGCATCTCGACGTGCTATGAAACTCAATATGGTCATATTCACCATGTGACCTCGGAACTCAATGGAACGAGTTTCGCACTCGTATTGACTATACGAGTTCATAGGAACTGACAGAACTCAAAATGGAGTTCTCTAGCTTAATATCCAAATTTCTCGTATTTGTGATGTTCTATGCGGAATAGTCATATCCACCATATGACCTCAGATCTCAATGGAACGAGTTCCAACGCATTCGTATTGACTATTCGAGACCATAAGAACTTATAAAACTCAAATCAGAGTTCTCTAGCTCAATATCCCCCAAATAGGGTCATCTCCTACCCCTTATGAGTCTCGGATAGTGGTTCGGGTCACTTTTATTGGGCGCAATAGGGTTCTAGTGACCCAATAAAAGTCGGGATTTTACATTGCTCCTCCTTGATATTCTTCTCCAGTAGATGGAAGAAGATCTAGCTTGAGTCTGATGAATGACTCTCCTTGTTCTTCTTAAAGTAATCAGCAAAAACTATCTTTCTTTTTCCTCAGAGCGCCGTTAAACTTCTCTAGGTTTTCTTCTGTTGTAACAACACTGTTCTATTGTCCTAGATGTTCCTCTTTATACTCTTTGAAAATATGCAACGGCCTCAGGTAATGTCTTGTTAAATCATGAATAGGAATAAAATAGTTTATTCCTGTTTTCGTCGTCAATGCCTATTTTGACTTCCGCCAAGTTGAACGAGCTCGATGATAACATTTTGAATCTTCTCCACAGTAATATTGAGTAGAAACCTAATTCTCAACATTATCTGCCTTGACACTAAGTTCTGCGGCTTCTCCACGGTATCGTTTAGACGAGACTTTAATATCAGCGGTATGCCAATGATACAGTTGACCTCTAATATACCTACTTAGAAGTATATCAATGATACAACTGACATATATATACCTTCTAAGCAATATAATCCTTCTTTGCTCTAAACCTGTCTTAGAGTCAACAATCATGCATAGACATAAAGTAGATATGTTTTCAAATATAATACGCACTTAGCATTATAGGTGATGCTTCATTAAATATAGGAATATTGAGGGCAATATTCCCAACAATCTCCCCTATTTGAAGAAGGCTGAACGCACATCAATTCTAAGGTGCATTAACCAATAAATCAACATTTGACAATAATATAACAGATCAAATTGTCAACATTGGAATCATGATAATAATAGAAGAACTGTTATCATAGACAACTATCAAAATGAAATATTATCATGAATAAAATATCATCAAGCATAAGGCGCAAAGCATAAATCATTCCAGATTATGCATATAAACCAGACGTTCATTGAAACACATAAGCCCATTACAATTTTAACATAGGTACATTGAAAGAAATTTTAGATTTTATGGAATAGGATGCTTGTCCACCAGCAGGCTTGCTGATTCTATTTTAATTCTCTTGGTTGTTGAACTTGAAGATTCTTCTTGAGCAATAGCCCTCCTTTCAGCACTTTTAGCTTTGTTATCTTGTCTCTTGAAGTATAAGAATTGCTTGGGAATGTACTTGGAGGGCATTCTTCTTGGATTGTTCTTCCTCACCAAGTTTTTTTAAAAAACTATTTCCCTTAGGAAATTCCTTTCAAGGTGCTTGATCCATTCTTCACTTGGATATACACTATCAACATTTTTCAAAATTTAGTCATGATTGATCCAAACATTGATTATGATATCCCTTGAATCATCACTCCAATGCTCATAATTGTTGGGTTTCTTTGAGAGGCACATCACATATGCGCTATGGAATAAGGAATCAAGAAAACCCAAAGTGAAATGGAGCATGCGATGATCATTGATAAAGAAGTAATAACAACTTTAGATAAGAGTTATACCTTAGTGGGATTGAGTCACTACTCAACCAAGGTGCTCCAAGGAAGTCCGACGAACACTTGCGGCTGGAGTTCCGTGCTTAGAAGTATATCAATGCCTCTATGGGTATCTACACGTATAAGAAAAACCCTTAGAGTCTTGTCACACAAGATCTAGGTTGGAAGAAGGAATGCCCTCAACATCTCCACGGATTGCTAGATCCATTAAAGGAGATGTAGTGGTGATAAAGATAAGGATTAGGAAACACTTTCCCGGTAATAACAATGGATCAGAATGGTCAGCGAAACTGAGCAACGCCTGCGACTTCTAGGTTGCGGAACAGTTCCGTCGTGAGGAAGAAGTTGCCACACTCTCGATCTAAATCGATTAGGTCAAGCACATCAAGATAATATTTATCACCTCTATATATACTGAAATAGTTATTACCTGCAGAACAGACCAAAATCAGACTTAAAGAATCAAACCAGAGATAACAGCATTCGTCGAGATGACACGTGTATACACGACAAATCAAGGATCCATTCATCGAGACCACACGAGAAAACTTGATGAATTAAGACAGATTAATTCGTCTAAACATCAAGAGAATACTCAATAAATCCAAGTCCAATTCGTTGAGATGTCAAGAGAATACTCGACGAATCCAAGTCCAAGTCGTCAAGATGTCAAGAGACCAATCGACGAATTCAGACAGATTCCTCAAAACATCAAGATACCTTTCGAAGAATTACCCTTGAGTCTTTCAACAACTTACCTTATCATCTATATTCACATTATAGGTCCCGGGCTGAAAAAACCCTCCAAATCCAGAATGTCATAGGCTTGGACTTTCACTCATACCACATATGAGCAATGTCAACACAAACCTTTCTAACTTCTCCAATACTCTTATATGCGACCCCATATGCTCATATTGCGTTGACAGTGAGACTACCTATTTGACCACTTATAGATCACAATGGTAACACTAATAATAATCTGGATCTTCAGCTTGTTTAGGTCCCATCTTAGCCATGAATTCTTCATGTAACATCAGATCTTCTCTTTTCCTCCTTGCAGTAAGTTGTGCATCTTGAGCAACTCTTTCTTGTAATAAAAAATCAAAAAATTTCTGATCTATTTCTCTCCAGTAGTGGCAAATTTAGAGCATTCCTTATTCCTTGAAGGACCCTTAGGGCTTGCTCAACATTGAATTTCTCCCCCTTTCTGGCTTCTTCATTAATTTTATTATCCAGTTGGTGGGTATTGGCTTCAAATCTAGAAGACATTATTTCAAAACATTCTCAATGTCATCAACAATCTTATTTTTGTGTTAAATTGCCATTTTCATAACCTTGACTTGCGTGGAGTAGACATATCCTTCAATATGATTAACTCCTTGCTTGATTTCTTCATTTGTTTGGCTTACCATGTTCTTTATATTGGTAATATCTTGAGCTGACTCCTCCAAACTCTCATCCATTGATCTCAGAATTGTGATATTTTGTTTGACTATGCTTGCAGCCAAGTCAAACCACTTAGTAATTTCTCTATTGATATGTGTTGTTTCACCTCTCAGAGAATCTTGGTCAATCATGATCTCAGTCTTAACTTTCTGAACCTCAGATTGAATCTCAACTTTCACTCCTTTTATTAAATCATCATTATAAATTTTAAGAGATGTAGCTTGCTCACTATTAGAATTTTGATTGCTGAGAGGATGGAACTATTAGACATGTTGGTGGATGGAAGGGAATGGGGTACTTGTTATGTATTAATAACAACAAGAGTTGATTTTATCCCATGATCCTCTTGACCATCCAACTTAATTTGAGTTGATGTCTCGGCCACTTGGGATATAAGAAACCCTTCTCCCTGAGCAAGGACTTCAGTATGAATCTCCCCCTCAACTTGATCATAAGAATTAAAAAATTTATCAAGAGGATTGTCCTCTATATCCTCAATCAACTGCTCTTGCTCCCTCTGAATTGGAGAATCCATCTTCTCATGAGACACTAGCTCTTCCTCAATCTTGTCTTGTGGATCATCTAAGATTAGATCAATCCTGTCTAAGAGATTGTCTAAGTTCTTATCTATCTTTTCATGAAGACCATTTGTGGATTGCTCAAGCTCCTCCACAATTGATGCATCAGTCCTTTCAAGAATATTTTGTTATATCATATTGGACGAATCATCCATTTCTGAAGCATCTTGCTCTCTCTCAGCTGTTTCATGATCTGAGTTTACATTCACCTACACACAGAAGTCCTGAACATCATGTTCCTCTTCACTTGAAGATGATATGTCAGGATCATGAATGGGTGTCTTATTGCCACCCATTTGACTATCTGACTCTTATTCAGAATCACTATCCTCAACTGATTTCTTTTTCTTAGCCTTGGTCTTATCCTTTTACTCTATAACTTGAATCTTAGGCAGGACCCTTGTGAACCTCTCAAGGATCTTAATGTTCATCCTCTTCATTTAGTGGATTTTTACCCCTTGTTTCTTATTGAAATGCTCAGGGTATGCATTGATTAGGTACATGGATAAGATCTTGCCTAGGTTTGGAACATGTAGGCAATCAATTAATTTTTGGAAGATTACAAGAGCCTAGTTAGTATTTTTCTAGAGAATCACCCTTGTGACAAGATCAAACATTGACATTGAGATGTTGTCATGGGAGCCTATATTACACAAGATGATCTTTTTAATGATGTCAGCAAGAAGTTTGCCTCTGTGGTTGAAGCTTTCCTCTTTAGTGAATCATATCTCTCTCCATTGAATTCACACCATTCTAGGGCTTGTTCAATTTCTTGGGAAGAGATTTCCTAATCTACTCAATGTCTATTGAAGGAAGGTTTAGGGCTTTAGCTATCCTCATGGGGTTGATCTTTATCTTTACATCCCATACCTTTTCCTTGATGGATTTCCTTGAAGAAGAGAGCTTAGCATGGGAGTAAAATTCTAACACTCCAAATTTCATAATTAGAGTCATCTCTGGCAGAAGAAACTCTAATCCGACGACATCTAACATTCTGATTACTTCCCTTATATCTTTAGAGGCATGCTGGAATCCATTTCTCACCACTTCATATCCATCTTGAAGATCCTTAGCAGATTTTGGTGCCATTGCTTCTAAAAATCTTGTCGCTGAGATGTTCAGAAAGACATTAGTTTTGACGACTTTCTAGGGTTTCGAAATTATGTTGTCAATTGAGCATTGACTTTATATATATTTGTTTAAGTATATATTTTAATTAGTTTACATAGGAAATAAAGCGCCATACTATGGATTGATCTCAGAGACTTCATCAAATGATTAAAAATGATTGAATTTTAATACATCCCGTCTCAGTGATATCATTGAGAAGGGGAGATATACCATTGAGCATATTCTCAATGGTCTCCATAATATAGCTAAGACCTTCTCAGCTAGTCACTCAGTTAGCCTACTTAGCTAATTCTTCTCTGCTGAACTTCTCAGCTAATTTTCTCAGCTAGTCTTTTCAGCCGAACTCCACAACCTATCTGTCAATTAAATTGACATACACTATTGAAAATGAGTCATTTGGATCAGGCTAAGGTGAGATATCAACTATGGTTATCTATCTATCATGCTACTAAACATATGTTTTCTAGTAACTAACAAAATTGAGTTAATAAAACAAAGTTCTAGTAACTACCATATATAGGTTATCTTGACCATGTTACAACAATTAGCAAAGTTATATTCACATAACGTTATCCACATAAGACATGGACATTGGAATGATATATAAGAAAGATAAACTATTCTACATTTAGCATTCCTAACTCAATTTTGAAGAAATTGAACTTTACCTCATCTAGTGGCTTAATAAAGATAGCTTCCACTTATTTGTGTGGGGACAAATTCAAGACAAATATCTTTTCTCTCATCATATTCTCTAATAAAATGATACCTTATTTCTATGTGCTTAGTCCTACTATGTGATACAGGATTCTTAGCACTAGAAATAATATTGGATGAATCACAAAACAAGGGATTTTTACTTACTTTGAGGTTATAGTCCTCTAGTTGATATTGAATCCATAATAATTGTACACAACAACTCCATGCAGATATATATTATGGCTCAGCTGTTGATATTTCCACACTAGTCTACTTTTTACTACTCCAGGAAATCAATCTTCATAGGAATTGATAAGTGACACTTGTAATATTCCCGCTTTCTTTGCAATCTACAAAATATCTTCCTTTAAATTGCCATTTAGGAAAGTAGACTTCACATCCATCTGGTAGACCTTGAACCCCTCGAATGCTGCATAAGCTAAGAACATTCTGTTTACCTCTAGCCTTGCCATTGGAGCAAATATTCTGGTAGTGACCCCCTGGCTTGCATCTCTAATAATGCGAGTGATGGGATGATCTCTCATATGTCTGGTTGTTGCATGCATTCTGCCAGCACCTTGTTGTCTTGTTGGAATGATTCCAGTTGGCTGTTCCTCTTCAACATTTTTCCGAGTTCTATCAGCTGGCTGAATCTCCTCATTGAGCACTTCAACTTGAGAAGAATTCCTACTTGAGTTTGGCTTATCTTGGATAAACAAATCTTCTATGTTAAGCTCTGAACCTGCATCATTAGGCATATTAGACCAACCTTTGTATAGAAGGTCGGTCTCATCAAAAATGGCATGCATGGAGTCTTCTACAGCTTGGGTCTTCTTATTTAATATCCTATATGCTCTACTATGGGAGATATATCTAATAAGAGTCCCATTATTGCATTTTCCTTCAAATTTAGTCAAATTAGATTTTCCATTATTTAAAATGTAGCATTTACAACCAAAGATTCTAAAATATAAAATTATAGGTTTTCTGTCATTTCTGAGTTCATAGAGAGTCTTATCATGGACTTTGTTGATAGATTCCCTTTTTAGAACATGACATGCAGTATTGATTGCCCCAGTCAAGAATTATTCTAGTAGTGAGGAATCACTAATCATGGCTCTGTCAGCCTAAATCAAAGTCCTATTCTTTCTCTCAAACATCTCATTTTGTTGTTGAATATTGGGAGAAGAGAATTCATGGATGATACCAAGTTCTCCATGGAACCTTATCATAGCCCAAGATTTAAATTCTATACCATTATCACTTCTCAATTTGACTACAGTATAGTCCATCTCATTATGGATTGCCTTGACAAAGATCATGAAGACATCCAGAGTATCTGACTTCTTCCTAAGAAAGAATATCCATATAAACCTTGATTGATCATCTATAATAACAAAGTTATACAGTTTCCCTCCTAAACTCTGAATGGGCATATGACCGAACAAGTCCATATACAGCATATAAAGACATCATATAGAGTCTTTAGAGCGAATGCTCTTAAAGGTGGCCCTTGATTGCTTACCCATTTGACATGCATGACATGAACCCTCTTTAACACATATTAACTTAGGAGAATCTCTAACTAAGTTTTCTAAAAATAACTTGCTAATTGTTTGGTAATTAATATAAACAAGTCTCTTGTGTCATTGAAAATAAAGGGACTCTCTCTCATTAGCTATAATACACACTGGAGTAGAAGAATAATTGCAATTAAAATCTAAGCAATACAAATTTCTACTCCTAGTGCCTGAGAGGATAACCTCTAAGTCATTTGACTTCTTAATCAGACACTTATCATTGTGGAATTCAATGACATAACCTAAGTCATATAGTTAACTTATGCTTAATAGGTTGTGTTGCAACCCTTCAACATAAGCTACCCTTGTGATAGAGATTATGCAATTAGAGATCATACCATATCCTTTGGTGACTACTCTATCAGAGCCTCCAAAGATGACATTTGGTCCATTCTTCATAGGAGTATAGTCTTTTAGAAGACTCCATGTTCCAATCATGTGCATTGAGCACCCACTGTCCATGTACCATATTTACTTTCGATTTGTACTTGAACTATCCTATAAAATATGATTTATTTTACATTAGGAACCCAATTGAATTTGGGTCCTAGGTTTATGTTAGCATAAAAAGAAACACCTCCCCTTACTTCTATCTTAGCAGGAAGGCTTCTCTTTGCATTTGTCACATTAAAGTTATGCCAACAGTCAATGACAAAGTTTCCCAGCTTGCTATAACACCAACATACATGGATGTTGCACTTTCTCTTTTAAACACTTCTTGATGTAGATGGTGCATCTGAATGCTTGTGTTTAGCTGAGAATACATCAACATTCTTCCTTTTCCTCTCAATTATAATCTGGCTGAATGCTCGACAGTGCGCAACCTTACTCAATGATATCGGCTTGACAAAAACAGTTGTCAGCTGAGTAGCTGACATTGTTGGGTTTCTATGAATGCACATCACATGAATCAAGAAAAAAACCCAAAGATAAATGGATCTTGCGATGATCATTGATCAAGAAGTAAAATAACTTTGAATAAAAGTATTCCTTAACGGGATTGAGTCACTACTCAACCAAGATGCTCCAAGGAAGTCCGACGAACACTTGGGGCTGGAGTTCCGAGCGTAGAAGTATATACATGCCTATATGGGTATCCACACGAGCAAGAAGAACCTTTAGAGTCTTGCCATATAAGATTTAAGTTGGAAGAAGGAATGCCCTCAACATCTCCAAGGATTATTAAATCCGTAAAAGGAGAGGTGGCGACGAAAAAGACGAAGCTTAGGAAATACTTTCCGGTGACGACAATGGGTCGGAATGGTCGGCGACAACGGATCTATGGCTACAACTTCGACGTTTTGAAAAAGTTTTGTTTGGAGGAAAAAGTCGCAGCAGTCACGATCTGGATCAGTTAGGTCAAGTCTTAAGAGATAATAATTATCTCATATATATATATATACTCCAAGATCGAAACATACGTTACCCGCAGACCAGACCAAAAAGGAACTTACGGAAAAATAGACCTCCGCTAGTTTGTCGAGAAGAATTCATCGAGTGGAATTCATTGAGTAAACACGATGAATGACATGTCCACTCAACGGATTTGTCGAATATCTGATTCGTCATAACAGATTGGTCGGGAGCAATTCATCGAGTATACTCGACGAATAGAAAGAACTCTCGAAGGATCCGTCAAGACCGTATTGACGAACACAAACTATCACGTTGAATTCGTCGAGTGTACACAAAGAACTCATCAAGAATACTTAATGAATTCGTCGAGAATACTCTACGAACTGACTTACCTTTTGACGATTTCCAGAAGGCCCCTCGAATTCATAATTCAAGTTCTTTGGCTGATCTAGTTCCAAGTCCATGTCAAAAGGCTTGGCCCTTCACTCATATTACATATGAGCATGGCCAACATAGTCCTTTTCCAACTTCTCCAATACTCTTTTGTGAGACCCCATAAGCTCATATTACGTTGGAAGTGAGACTATCTGTTTGACCACTTCTAGATCACAATGGTAACACCAACATTCTCCCACTTGATTTGGAAAGTATCAAACAAAAGTTTCACAAACAATAAGCGACATCTAGCAATACATCATTTCTCCCAAAGCAATAAGAGTTCTAAACTCATTAAAACTTTATGACCAATGCATCATTGTTGTCATGTCCCTTTGTCCCTTACATTCAGATAGAACTAGAGGTATAGATCGTGTCACCCTCATAATTATCCAACCCAAGTTTCGTGATCTAGAATGGACTTCCAGAAATTTGTGAGCCCAATATCATATATTGACTCAACCAAGCATGACCATTCATTTCTCAGTCCCATTCCACCAATGGTCCCATGGATGAAACTCCTGTCATATAGGAGGACAAATCTCATTTCTGTCCATACATAAACACTCAAATGACTCGTAACGTATCCAATAATCACCTTTATCATCAACCTTTCTCAATAAAGACTTTGGATGACATCAAAGCACGCTCTTCCTCACTTGATGATTGCTGTGACTTAAGGTCAAAGAACCACAAACACTATTACCACTTTAGACTAGAGTTGTCACTTAAAATTGAAAACCGCAAATCGAACTGTAACTAAATCAGAACAACAAAGAACCGGGTCGAACCATTCAAAAATTATTCGGGTTCCAGTTTGAATTTTGGAACCGTGAACAACATTGGTCTGGGTGTGATTATTACATTTTATTATCCGGAATGGAACCGGAACCGGAACTACAACATACAAGTCTCAAGTGATTTCAAAATTTTTAGAGCCGATCCAAACCAAGCCGAAGTATAACCGAACTGCAACTCATTTATTATTATTATTATATTGTTATTGTTTTATAATTTATCTATCATATTTATACTTACTATCACGAGTGAAGCTGATGCAGTTTGAATTCAAACCACAATCGCACTAAAGGGGGTCGATTTTGGACAGAACAAAACTTCATCACATAAAAATTGTGTGGTATGGTTTGACATTTGTGCAGTTTGGAGTAAATTTTTGCAGTGCACTTTTGATTTTTATACAGTTATATAATGTTTTTTCAATTTTACTTACATATTTTTTGAATATTTTATTTAAAAAATATAGAAGATGTATAATTATTTATTAGTGATCATAAAAGACAACTAATTGTAGCTGATTGTTACAATTGAGCATACCAACGAGATGTGCGAACCCTAACTAGACATCATGACAAGTCTACATGCGTAGGAAGGCAAAGGATATTATCCCGCCGATCGGGGAAAAGACCGTTGAGAAGTGCGCAACATAGTTATTTTTATTTCGATGTTATTTTGAGTTTTATTCTTTGCAGCCTACTTTTATTTCATTTTGTCAAGTTTGATTTTGGTTTTAATTGGAACAAATTGGAACCTGACCGAACAACATGGAATCAGATTGAACCGTTAGTATCTGGATTGGTTTTGGTTCTTGTTGAACCACAACAGGAACTGTTGACACAACAGTTCCAAAAAATTAAGCTGGAATCGGAACCAGAACCAAAACCGTCAAACCAAATAAGGTTTTGGTTCTAATTTAAAGAATTGTTACCTTAGTATTTCGGTTCATGGTTTTAGTAGAACCAGAATCGAACCGGAACCGTGACAACTCTACTTGAGACCTACTTGGGACACGTTCATATAACAGTCCACAAAGTATTCTCATGGTGGGTCTGTCCAGTACAACTTGTTCACTAATAAGTACCCATGTAATGACTTGATATCACAATATCATGACGTGTGAGAACCAATCATCAGTCAACACATATGCTAGTCTTGATGCATTATCATCGCTCTTAACTTCTAAGATGATGCGCCGACTAGGGACCTTTTAAGAATGAAGCTTCTAAGAACATAGACCCTCACATTTAAGTCATCAACTTGAATCCTATGGAAGCAAACATTCTAAGGGCATTTATCACGGTAATTAATCTATCACATACAAATAAATACACATAATAAAAGAACTTGCCATAAATGTAAAATGAAATGTATAGTACTCTTTTCATCAAATGAATTATTACAATAACTGACAAACATACAATCCATAAGACTCATACTAGAGTTGATTGTTCAAGTATCTAATACTCATTAATCTAACATGACCATTATATTTTCTCTATGCGAGAGGCTTTGTCAGTGGATTCGTAATATTTTCTTCAGTCAGCACTCTGCAAATGTTCACATCTCCTTGATCAATAATCTCACGAATAAGATAGAACTGCCGAAGTGAATGCTTGGAGCGCTGATGATATCTAGGTTCCAAAGCAAATGCAATTACACTGTTATTGTCATAGTAGAGAACTACAGGTTCAACAATGCTAGGAACTACACCTAGCTTGCTAATGAATTTCCTAATCCATACAGCCTCCTTCAACGCATTTGCAGCGATGATACACTCAGTCTCAATCATAGAATCAACAACTATAATATCCTCCTTGGAACTCTTCTAGCTAACAACTTCTCTATTAAGGCAAAATATAAACCCTAACTGAGACTTTGAGTCGTCCCTATAAGTTTGGAAGCTAGCATCTGTGTAACCCTTTACAACGAGCTCTTCCTCTCTACCAAATACTAAGAATGTATACTTAATTCTTCTCAAGTACTTTAGGATATTTTTGACGGCGATCCAGTGACCATCACCAGAATCAAACTGATATCTGCTAGTCATGGTCAAAGCATAATGGATATCAAGGCGAGTACATAACATTGTATACATGATTGATCCAATAGTTGAAGAACATGGAATCAACTTCACGTGGTCCTTATCTTTAAAAGATTTCGGACACTGGTCCTTAGAGAGACTCACACCATGAGATATGGGTAAGAATCGTTTCTTGGGCTGAAGCATTTTGAACTATTTCAACACTATCTCAATGTATGTACTTTGGGTCAAACCCAGCAACTTCTTCGACCTATTTCTATAGATCTTAATACCAAGTATACAAGTCCATTCGCCTAAGTCTTTTATAGGAAAGCAGCCCCCTAGGTTATTCTTAACAACTTGTAGGGTCGGAATGTCATTCCTGATCAGTAGTATATGATCTACATACAATATTAGGAAGACAACAATGCCCCCACTAATCCTTTTATAAACACACGGTTCATTCTCATTCTTGATAAAACCAAACTCTTTGATCTTTTTATCAAAATAAAGATTCCAACTTCGAGAAGCCTGTTTTAATCCATAAATGGATCTTTGTAGCTTGCATATTTCAGTGTCTTCACCTGAAGATACAAAACCCTCGAGTTGTGTCATATACACTTCCTCAAGGAAGTTTCCATTTAGGAAAGTCGTTTTGGCATCCATCTGTCAGATCTCGTAGTCATAATACGCAACAATAATAAGCAGAATTCTGATAGACTTAACCATATCAACAGGGGGAAAAGGTCTCATCATAGTCAACACCATGACTTTACTTAAAACCTTTAGCCACTAGTCCCCCTTTGAATGTATGTACATTCCCATCCATGTCTGTCTTCTTCTTGAAGACCTACTTGCACCCTATGGGTCATACCCCTTCAAGTGGTTCCACCAAGATCCAAACTTGGTTTGCATACATGGAGTCCATTCCAGATTTCATGGACTCAAGCCACTTCTCGGAGTCTAACCCACTCATTGCCTCTTGGTAGGTTGCAGGCTAATCATCACGATCCATATGCAATATATTACCTATTTGAGACATGAGAAATCCATATCTCTCAGGCTCAGATCTATGTTTATCGGATCTACGTAGGACTTGTATTTCCTGAGGAGGCTCTCCAACTACAATAACTTGTAGTCCTTGCTTAGGTTCCAATTCTGTCTCAATCACTGTTTGTGATTCCTGAACTTCTCTAAGTTCCACCTTTGTAGCCTTTCTAGATAAGAATTCTTTCTCAAAAAAGACACTAGTGCTTGCGACAACACTTTGACCTCAGACGATATGTATAAGTAGTATCCTTTAGTTTCTTTAGGATACCCCATAAGATAAGACTTATCTAACTTGGGTTCCAGATTATCAAGTATTTGACGTCTCACGTATACCTCACAGCTCTAGATCTTAATGAAGGACATACTAGGACGCTTCCTAGTCCATATCTCTTATGGTGCCTTTAGAACCAATTTCGTTGGAGCACGATTTAGTGTAAAAGCAATAATCTCTAGAGCAAATCCCCAAAAGGAAATAAGCAAATTTGCATGACTCATAATTGGCCGTACCATGTCTAACAGAGTACAATTCCTCCGCTCAGAGACACCATTATGTCATGGCGTTCTGGGTGGAGTGAGCTGTGATACAATACCACACTCTTTTTGATGATCACGAAACTCATGACTTAGGTATTCTCCAACTCGATCAGATCAGAGTGCTTTAACCCTCTTACCCAACTATTTCTCTACTTCATTCTTAAACTCTTCGAACTTTTCATAGGTTTTGGATTTGCACTTCATAAAATACACATCCATATCTATTGAAATCATCAGTAAATGTAACAAAGTAGAAGTATCTACCTCTAGCCATAGAACTCATGGGTCCGCATAAATCACTATGTATTATACCAAAGAGATCATCAATCTTTTTTTATTAAAACTAGTGAAAGGGATTTTAGTCATCTTGCCTAATAAACATGATTCACATATCTCAAATGATTCATAATCAAATAAGTCTAGTAGTCCATCTTTATGGAGCTTGGATATGAGTTTCTCATTTATATGACTTAAACGACAATGCTAAAGGTACGTAGGATTTGAGTCATTTATTTTTAGTATTTTAGTATTTTCTATATTATAGATCAGATGGTGTAAGTTCAAAACATATAAATCATTAAAAATTTGAGCTATAACATAACAAACATCATTCTTAAATTTAGAACAATAATTGCTCTTCATAACAAAAGAGAATCCAATCATGTCCAAACATGAAATAGAAATGATATTTCTAATTATCGTAGGAACATAATAACAATTATCCAGTTCCAATACAAGCCCACTGGGCAAAGAAAGACGGTAAACTTCTATGTCGACAGTAGCAACTCTTGCTCTATTGCCAATGCGCAGGTCCACCTCCCCTTTACTCAGCATTCTTCTCCTTCCCAGTTCCTGCACATTTATATAAATGTGAGAACCGCATCCGGTATCCAATACCTAGGATAGAGGAGTAGAAAGGTTTATCTCTATAACATAAGTACTTGAAACAGAAGTCATACCTCCTGTAACTCCCCAAGTTTCCCGGAGCCAGAGTAGGATTCTTTGAGCTACAACGCGATAATAGTGAGTTCCCCCATGATGGTAGCTTGGTGGGGGTTAGCAGTAAGGCCTTCAGTGAGCTACCATTTTACAGTTGCAATACCACTATTGTTAGCATGAAAATTTTATTTGGCATGGCGCTTAGTGAGTTATCGTGCAGCGGTAGTGGGTATCGCTTGGCGGTAACATCAGTTCGTCGAAATGGCGCGTTTACTCGATGCTTCATTTACTGCACGGTGATAAGTTGTTACCGTGTGGCGGTAGCAGGACTGTTAGGGCATGGGCACGTGTCGGCCCATGATTGAAGGTTTTGGGCGGTGGCTTGCGAAACAAGCTGTCGTTTGAGATACCGCACGACGTTAGCTCGGTTTAAAGTCATGGAAGTTAGGTTTTCAGCTCACTTTCTCTTGAGACTTCTTCTCTTGACTGACTGAGGGAGAGAAATGTGGAGGAGAAATGAATAAAGGAGATCTTGTCATCGTTGGAGTTTCAAAGCTCCGATTCGCGAGACGATTTTGGATCTACGGAGGCATGTCCGTTGTAGTCATTTCTATCTGGCTAGGTTCTCTCCCATGACACCGAAACAAATGTCAAGGGTAACAATCCTCTTCCTTGGACACATGAAGTCCTTTATTTTTGCATATGAGGGTAGACGCTCAACAAACTTGTAGGTGTAATTCTCCAGATGGGTTGATCCTTGTATCCCCATTATCTTTGCATTTAGAATCCGAAATCGAAGTACAAAATAGGCGTGATGTGTAAAGCCCATCCAGACAGGTTAGTATGGATATTATTTGTATTTCGGAGAAGATTCCATCGTAGTATGTAAATTTCAGAGTCACGGGGTGTGCAAGTTGCTGCAGAGAGAGTACTGCAGAAGGAATCCAAAAAAACACCCATTTGGAGGGGAAGAATTGATAGTTTGTGACCTACCGCATGGCGGTAGCGCTACTGCTGTTGGTAACTCCCAATGAGTTCTGTTTCTAAGGCCTGTCTCGTAGAGACCTGGGGGCCCGAAGGTTGTGTAGTGAGCTTAAATTGCTCTGCTATGGTGGCCGTAAAAGCCAGCCTTGAACATATCGTGGTTATGTCTTATGTGGTTGGGCAAGGGGAGGCTGGCCCGCATTGTGACTTGCGACCCTGACGGTTTAAGCAATGGGTTGTGGCTAACCTGTACCCACCCTATGACGATCGACTTGGAGTGAGTCAGTGGCATGGATCCAAAGCAGTGAGCGTCTTGACTTTGTCATAGCATAGGAGGAATTGAGTCTTAGGCTCCGAAACAAAAAGACTAGAAATGCTCAAAGTTATGGTCTTGAGGAGGGAGGTGGAGCTTGAATCTCAGCACACCGTAAGCGTTCCCTGAGTGCACGGGGCGTATGAATGGTCGTGCCAACGTCTGTGATGAATGGTTCTTTAATTACACGTTCCAATTACCTTTATATATCTATGATAAATGCATGCAGGGAAGGAGCACCACAACCCCAAGTGAGGGGTGGGGTCGTTATAATTTGGTCAACTAATGCTGACCCTTGCTTTATGTTGGAGCTTGAGGAGACCGAGTGATTTTATATCTAGCCGCGATGGTCTGCTTATCTCAGCGGTGTGGTAGTTTGGCTCAGCTGTCTGCTGGTGAATCTCAGCTAGCAGTCAGGAGGATAGCAGTAGTGGCGGTCTGAGGGATAGTCACAGCAGTGGCATGGGAGTTAGCTGCAACAATGATCTTGTGATTAACCCCAACATCGGTTAGGAGGTTTTCCTCAGTGGTCTGGATGTAGCCGCAGCAGCAGACTTGATGTTTGCCGCAGTTGTCTAGAGGTAGCCGCAGTAGCGGACTGATGGTTAGCCGCAACTGCTGTATGGTGGCAACCCACAGTCGCAGTATGGTGGAAACCCACAGTTGCGGTATGGTATCTTACCGCAACAGCAGTTTGATGGTTAGCCGCAACTGCGATCTGGTGGTAAACCGCAGTTGCGTACTGGTGGCATGCACCGACGTTCTTCCCTGGTAATCTGGCGGCTTTCTCTAGTTGCTGATTGGGTATTCAGTTGTTCTTTGAATAGTGTGCGGTTTGACATTGTCAAACTGCATAGGCCGCGCGGGTTGTATTTAGTGCACATTTTTTATTGTATTCTCTCATCTTCCCCATTTTCTATAAATAAGGGAGCATACTTATGTAATAATTATATTTTTGGACCAATAAGATTTGCCTTTATTTAGCACTTTTTTTTACATGGTATCAGATCTAATTGGTCCTTTGCTCCAGTTCGCGAGGCTTCTTTTTTGTTCGTGTGGTTTCCCTCCCTGCCCTCCCTTGCTTGTTCTGTTCACGTGGCTTCCATTCTATTCACTTGGTTTGCTTTGTAGATAGTTCTGTTCGTGCGGTTTTCTTTGCGTCTTGTTCAGTTTGTGCGGGTTGTTTTCCTTTACCCGTACGGTTTCTTGTTGTTTTCTATGGACACTCCCGCTCTATCTTCTTTTGTTGTATCTGCCCCTTCTTCTCTTTCCACTTCTTCTTTCTCTGCTTCTGGTAATTTGGGTACTGCTTCGAATCTAAATGTCCCAATTATCTTGATTGGAGTATGCCCTTCATTTTTCTATTGTGTTCTCAGTGCAAGTGTCATCATTTGACTGATGATCCCCCTCCTTTTGGCTTTGTTGCTTTTGATGATTGGGATGCTTCTGATGCTTTGGTGCGAACTTGGTTGGCCAATAGTTTGTTTGATGAGTGCCTTCCTGTCATCCGACATGATCCGACAGTAAAGACTGCTTGGAATTATCTTGCCGCTTTATATTCCAAGGGAGCACAAACTTCGTGCATTTATACTCTATATGTCGATCTTTTTGCTCGACCAGTCTTGACTCCTGCTTCTTCCTATCAGTAGGTTCAGGCTCTTGGTGCTTAACTTCTATAGCATAGACATTTTTCTGCTGATCTAGTTAAGCAACACAAGCATTTTTAGGAGCTGATTGTTGTTTGCTATCTTCTTCGCCTATCAGACTCTTATGATATGATCCGTCAACAAATTCTTGGAGAGGCGGATACTCCGACTCTGGATGCTACTGCTGTCAAAATTTCTGCTGTTACTTCTCTCCATCAGCATCCTTTGCTTCCCTCTTCATCTCTGTCTCCTGATCTTGTTGCTCATCCTGCTCATCAAGACACCTCTGGTGGTCGTGGTTATTCTAAGCATCTTTAATTTGTTCTCATTGTGACTGATTTGGTCACTTGATTAATCGTTGTTGGACCAAACATCCTCATCTTCGTCCAACGTTGACTTATTCCTCCATGCAGTCTACTTATTCTCTAGCTACTTCGGGTGCTGCTCAGATAGCTACAATGGGTATGTGGCTCATTGATTCTAGTGCTACTAATCATATGACAGACCATTCTCGCCTTTTCTCTTATCTTGACAAGAGCAACTGGTTACCTCCGTTTCTTATTGAGGATGGTTCTCCATCTATGGTTTGTGGTTCTGGCACCATTCATGTTACTCACGCTCTTTAGCTGCAGACACTCTTCATGTCCCAAATTTTTCGTACAACCTTCCTTTTGTTACTGTTCTTTGCAAACAGTTGAAATGTGAAGCTATTTTTACTGCCTCTACTTGTGCTTTTTTCTGATTCCTCATTCCAAGGAGATGATTGCTACTGGGACTGAGAGCGGCGGCTTGTTCTATCTTGATACTGCTTCTACATTTTCTACATCTTCTTCTCTACTTCAGTGGTACCTTCGCCTTAGGCATCCTCCTCCTCGGAATCTTTATCAACTTATGCCTGATTTACCTAGTCGCGACTCTTCTCTTGATTGTGGAGCTTATCAGTTTTGAAAGTGAAGGGATAGATACTACTCTAGAGGGGGGGTGAATAGAGTAATCAAATTTTGCACAATACAAAACTTAATTGTCTACCCAACTCCCTTGGAGTGATGTGCGGAATGAAGAGATTATAGATTTTGAGTTAACCTTAAAGCCTAACACAAGTGTTGTGTACAAACACAAGCTAACTGTAATTACAGTTAAAGCTTGGAAAACCTAAACAGCAACTAGCAACCTAGTTATATCTATTCACAGCCACAGTACAGGAAATATAATAAACAAGCCAGACGACACAAGGAATTTAAGTGGTTCCCCAAACAACTTGGGTACGTCCACTCTTCTACCACCAAGGTAGGAATCCACTACAGGTTTTTGATCAGGTGCCCTGCCACCAACAGAATCTGCTTCAAGTAGATTCAGAAACCCTTTAGACTTTTGATCAGGTGTCTAAAAACCAAGCACAGGTTTTTGATCAGGTGCCCTGCCACCAAGGGATACTTTTGAAGGGAGTAATAACCCTGTACAGGAGGGGGAAGAAGGTTAAGATGTCTTCTCTATTTTACAAAAGATTAGAGAAGCACAAGAAGCTTGCACTGAGCTAGAATGCTCTAAAGAATCAAGGCTCCCCCTGGCTCAAAGATGTCCAGGTGAAGTCTTGCTTCAGTGCAGAGAAAACTCTTCAGAAAGTTCTGAAGGAAAGAGCTACAAGAAGAAAGTAAATAACAAAAAGAAATCTCTTCAAGCAGCTATTCTTCTTCTTCTTCTTCTTCAAAGAAACTCTGAGTTGAACTTCCTGAAAGCAGGAGAACTCAGGTGAAGAAGAGATGAAGATCTTAACACTTCTCAGTTAGATGGAGTTTGCTGAGAGCAGGAAGCTTGAGCTTGATGAAGGCTTGAGAGCTTTTGAATATGTGTGTAACACTTGCTTCTTTTAACTAGCTTGAATCCTTCTGCAAAGGGTTCTTTATATAATCATCAGCAAGCAACGACTCTCTTCCATTTGAATTAGTTTGTCTTCTTCTAAGCCTTGAGACCTGGGCTGTAAATATCAAGAAGACAGAAATATCTCTGCAGCAAAACATTCTATAAAAAGGAATAAACCTCTTTCTAAGAAGCTGCAGGCTTAAATCAAATAAACAGATAGACTAAATAAAGTCACATCAGAAATAATCTCTTTATAGCAAAAGAAGACTTTTCAGTCTAACGGCTATAAAGGGCTGTCAGCAGATAAAGTAAATTAAAATGACAGCTAATAAGACAAACAACTTTATCTTAAAAGATTTTAACTCAGGCAAAAAGAATAGAGCAAATAATGCCTGGAAACTTTATCATACAGCTTAAAATAGAGTGCCAGAAAATGTATTAAATAATTAAATATAATAAATAAATACAAAATACAAAGGCAGACAGAAAACGTCGAACGACCTTCGAAGATCGTCGAACGACGCCAGGAGATCGTCGAACTATCGGGCAGATAGTCGAACGATCCAGATAGTCGAACTATCAAACAGATAGTCGAGCTACCGCAGCAGATAGTCGAACTATCAGGACAGATAGTCGAACTATCAGATAGTCGATCTATCTAGGACAGATAGTCGAGCTATCAAGCGCACAGAGATAGTCGAACTATCAAGCAGATAGTCGATCTACCTCAGAAAACAGATAGTCGATCTATCAAAAGATAGTCGAACTATCAAAACAAACAAGATAGTCGATCTATCACCAGATAGTCGAACTATCAGATAGTCGAGCTATCAGGACAGATAGTCGAACTATCAAAGCGGAACAGATAGTCGAACTATCAACAGATAGTCGAACTATCAGCGCAGAACAGATAGTCGAGCTATCAACAGATAGTCGAACTACCAGCGCAGAACAGATAGTCGAGCTATCAACAGATAGTCGAACTACCAGCGCAGAACAGATAGTCGAGCTATCAACAGATAGTCGAACTATCAGCGCAGAACAGATAGTCGAGCTATCAACAGATAGTCGAACTATCAGCGCAGACCAAGCGTCGACCAACTGATAGACGATCATCGATCAGCCGATAGACGATAGTCGAACGGCGTTCGACTATAGTCGAACGAAAAACCTACTTAACCAAATTCTCAATTTGGAAAAGCGAGGACCCTACAGCTAGACTCCTAACCATTGACCATAGATATTTCTTGGGTCAAGGGCACAAAGAAGAGGACTAAACTCAAATCAAACTAGGGTACCAACAATCTCCCCCTATTTGAGTTAAGTCTCTCAAAAACTAAACAGCTAGCAATAGAATACTAAAAAATAATCTCAGCAGATAGATAACAGTAAACTGGCAGATTATCAATCAGATAAACAAATAATCAAATATATCACAGCAGTTTAATCAAACTATTAAGAATCTTTAGGGTCAGGTAATGGATCAGAAGAACTAGAGACAAAAGAAATTTTTCTAAGCGAATATCTATAATCCCTTGGTATCTATCAGGATTTTGTGACTTAGGTGTTAGCCTATTCAGTCAGTCAACCTCCCTCTGATACCAATTGAAAGTGAAGGGATAGATACGATTGTGGAATGAAAGATTATAGATATTGAATAAGAACCCTAAAACCTGACACAAGTGTTGTGCACAAAATAAAGCTAACTGTAATTACAGTTAAGCTTCAGGTCCTATCCAGCAACTAGCAATCCTAGTTATATCTATTCACAGCCACAATGCAAGTAATTAAATTAAGCAACCAGACGACACAAGATATTATAGTGGTTCCCCAAACACTGGGTACATCCACTCTTCTACCCACACGGTAGGAATCCACTACAGGTTTTTGATCAGGTGCCCTGCCACCAACAAGATCTGCTTCAGGTAGATCTAGAGACCCTTTAGACTTTTGATCAGGTGTCTAAAAACCAAGCTTTACTTTTGAAGGGAGTAAACAACCCTTTACAGGAGGGGGGAAGAGGGTTAGAATGTCTTCTCTATTTTAACATAGATTAGAGAAGCACAAGAATCTCTTCAGAACTCAAGACAGAATACTGTCTTGAAGTTCTGAAGGAAAAAGCTTGAAGAAGACTAGAGATCTGGAATGGATGTTCTTCTTCAGCTTCCTTCTTCTTCTTCTTCTCCTTCAATATCTCTGAGTGTATCTTCCTGGAACAGGAGCACTCAGGTTGAAGAGGAGTGAAGAGATAACTTCTCAGTTGGATGAATATTGCTGAGAGCAGCTGTGCTGTAAGATGGTTCTTTCTCTGTGTGTTGTACAGGATTCTTCTCACTTGTTCTACCGCTCCTTGTTTTGCTCTTTCAAAAGAACTCCTTTAAATAGGAGCAGCAGCAACGGCTCTAATATTTGAGTTGAGCTTTTGTCTTCTTCTCAGATCTTGAATCTGGGCTGCAATTAACATAAAGACAAAACAAGTCTTGCATATATATATCCTATAAAAGGAAAAGCTACTGCAGCTGCAATGAATAATCTTATAAATGATGTTAGATAAAGTCACATCAGAAAACTCTTTACAGCCAACGGCTATAAAGGACAGCTGCAGATAAAGTAAACTAATAAGACAAAATACATGTCAGAAGGAATTGACTTATGCATAAAGGGTATAAGCAAAGATTGCTTTGAGATATATGCATAAGATCAATTAAATAATCTATAATAAAAATATGCTAGAAATATAGGAAATAAAATAAGGAAAAGAAAACATATAATATTATATATGTAGACAGCAGATCGTCGAACGACCTGCTGAGATCGTCGAACGACCTTCGACTATAGTCGAACGACCGGCTGAGATCGTCGACCTATCAATAGATAGTCGACCGACTCAGATAGTCGAACTATCCAGGCAGATAGTCGACCGACTCAAGACTAGACAGAAAGCGTCAAACTATCAAGAGATAGTCGACCAGAGCTCGACGATCTAGCAGAACGTCGAGCTGACCAGAGACAGACGATCGTCGACCGGCTGATCGACGATAGTCGATCGGCGTTCGACGATAGTCGAACCCGAAAATCCCTTAGCCAGAATTTTACTGGGAAAGAGAATACTCTACAACTAGACTTTGACCATAGATAAATCTTGGGTCAACGACTAAAAGGAAAGACTTAACTCAAATCCAAACTAGGGTACCAACAATCTCCCCCTATTTGGGTTAAGTCTTTCAAAAACTAAAACTACTAAAGAAATAAACTAAACTAAGACAACCTAATAGAGATCCTAGCCCAAATCAGAACCAGGGTTCCAACAATCTCCCCCTATTTGGGTGAGGATCTTATTAGCAAAATAAAGCAAAGCATAAAATATATAAAGAAAAAACTTTGCTTAGCTAGCTGCTTGCTGGCATTTGCAATCTCCCCCTATGTTGATGCAGTACTGAAGATTGAGGAAGGCTGAGATGACTTTGAATATTGATTGAGTCATCCAGCTAACTCTTGTAGATAGTACCTGCAGAAAGCTATGGTAGAGATTGCTCTCTCCTTGAAAAAGGGTATGTTAGCAGCAAAAAAAATGATATTATGTCCAGCCAATTTAATTTGGATTCTGTATCTGAAAAACAAAATCAGATATCTTCCTTCCTATAGAATTTCTTTTCATTAGACAAGATTCAAACTCAGCTGACCAATGCAACTAGAGTAGAGGACTCAATCTAGATGAAATTTAGAAAAGGATCTATAAGAAATAGAGTTATCTGACAGAGAATTTCTTTATACAGAAATCCAAACAAACTATTTGAACATAATATCAATCAGATATAATCAGCTATAAGAAAAGAAAATGCTTCCTAATAAATCTGTTCCAAATAATAAAAGGATTCGAAAATATTTTAAGTAATTTATCCTTTTGTTTATAAAGCAGATTTATGAAAAAGCAAACTGAGTTCTCAAAACTGAACTCATTAAAATATAAAGAAAACATTTCTCTGAGAAGTGTTGGTTCCTTCTCAGGTGTAGTTAAAATTTGGCAGCAATTTTGAATATCTAAATTGACTGAACTAAAAACAGATTTTGATATTACCTGAACCTTTTCAGGTTTTGATTTTCCTTCTGTTAGTTCAGCTTCTGAATTGCTGCAGGAGGCATTTATGGCCATGATGCAAAATGCTTTGGCCCTTGCTTCCTCTTCTTCATCTTCAAATGATGAGTCATCATCTGAGACATCCCAGATAACATCTAGGGATGGTGATTCTCCTTCAGATGAGATGATATGGCTTCCTTCTGATATTACATCCATGGGTTCAGAAGCCATTTGATGAAGGGACAGCCAAATCTCCTTAGCTGATGAACATTCAGCAATCTCTTGAAAAATGTCATCAGACATTGATTCTGTAAGAATGTTCATTGCTCTGGCATCAGCTAGCCTGGCACTTTGTGTTGTTGTTGCCGAAGTTGGAAGACCTGTTAAGATAGATGAAAAAATTTCTTCATCAAAAGAGTTCATATATAATTTGACTCTTGTCTTCCAGATGCTAAACTCAGCTAAGTTGCAAGCTGGAGGTCTGGTGCTAAAATAATCATTGTACTGGGCCATGATAGTGTAAGTGAATATCTATAATCCCTTGGTATCTATCAGGATTTTGTGACTTAGGTGTTAGCCTATTCAGTCAGTCAACCTCCCTCTGATACCAATTGAAAGTGAAGGGATAGATACGATTGTGGAATGAAAGATTATAGATATTGAATAAGAACCCTAAAACCTGACACAAGTGTTGTGCACAAAATAAAGCTAACTGTAATTACAGTTAAGCTTCAGGTCCTATCCAGCAACTAGCAATCCTAGTTATATCTATTCACAGCCACAATGCAAGTAATTAAATTAAGCAACCAGACGACACAAGATATTATAGTGGTTCCCCAAACACTGGGTACATCCACTCTTCTACCCACACGGTAGGAATCCACTACAGGTTTTTGATCAGGTGCCCTGCCACCAACAAGATCTGCTTCAGGTAGATCTAGAGACCCTTTAGACTTTTGATCAGGTGTCTAAAAACCAAGCTTTACTTTTGAAGGGAGTAAACAACCCTTTACAGGAGGGGGGAAGAGGGTTAGAATGTCTTCTCTATTTTAACATAGATTAGAGAAGCACAAGAATCTCTTCAGAACTCAAGACAGAATACTGTCTTGAAGTTCTGAAGGAAAAAGCTTGAAGAAGACTAGAGATCTGGAATGGATGTTCTTCTTCAGCTTCCTTCTTCTTCTTCTTCTCCTTCAATATCTCTGAGTGTATCTTCCTGGAACAGGAGCACTCAGGTTGAAGAGGAGTGAAGAGATAACTTCTCAGTTGGATGAATATTGCTGAGAGCAGCTGTGCTGTAAGATGGTTCTTTCTCTGTGTGTTGTACAGGATTCTTCTCACTTGTTCTACCGCTCCTTGTTTTGCTCTTTCAAAAGAACTCCTTTAAATAGGAGCAGCAGCAACGGCTCTAATATTTGAGTTGAGCTTTTGTCTTCTTCTCAGATCTTGAATCTGGGCTGCAATTAACATAAAGACAAAACAAGTCTTGCATATATATATCCTATAAAAGGAAAAGCTACTGCAGCTGCAATGAATAATCTTATAAATGATGTTAGATAAAGTCACATCAGAAAACTCTTTACAGCCAACGGCTATAAAGGACAGCTGCAGATAAAGTAAACTAATAAGACAAAATACATGTCAGAAGGAATTGACTTATGCATAAAGGGTATAAGCAAAGATTGCTTTGAGATATATGCATAAGATCAATTAAATAATCTATAATAAAAATATGCTAGAAATATAGGAAATAAAATAAGGAAAAGAAAACATATAATATTATATATGTAGACAGCAGATCGTCGAACGACCTGCTGAGATCGTCGAACGACCTTCGACTATAGTCGAACGACCGACTGAGATCGTCGACCTATCAATAGATAGTCGACCGACTCAGATAGTCGAACTATCCAGGCAGATAGTCGACCGACTCAAGACTAGACAGAAAGCGTCGAACTATCAAGAGATAGTCGACCAGAGCTCGACGATCTAGCAGAACGTCGAGCTGACCAGAGACAGACGATCGTCGACCGGCTGATCGACGATAGTCGATCGGCGTTCGACGATAGTCGAACCCGAAAATCCCTTAGCCAGAATTTTACTGGGAAAGAGAATACTCTACAACTAGACTTTGACCATAGATAAATCTTGGGTCAACGACTAAAAGGAAAGACTTAACTCAAATCCAAACTAGGGTACCAACAAGTTTGGCAAGCATCATCGATCTACTTTTCCTGCTAGGCATGGCCGCAGTTCTTCTTGTCCCTTTGACTTGGTCCATTCCAATGTTTGGGGTCCAGCTCCCCTTCCATCTATTGGTAGGGATAATTCGTATTTTGTTACATTCATAGATGATTTTTCTCGGTGTACGTGGTTGTATTTGTTATACGAATGCTCTGAGATTTTCTCAAATTTTTCTGCATTTTATAATGAAATTCGTACACAGTTTAATACCCCTATAAAAACTCTTTACATTGATAATGCTAAGGAAAATCTTAGTCATCAGTTTACTTCGTTTGTTTGGATCATGGCATTGTCCATCAAACTACTTGCCCTTACACTTCACAATAGAATGGCATTGCTGAACGTTGATGTGCTAACGACAAGTGTACCGGTCGCTGTCAAGTAATAAATTGGGAATAGCTTTCCCTAATATTGATCTCGAGGGATTGAAGGAAGGGTACGTGATAGCGTTGCGTGAAGATCGTCACTAAGAGTGAAAATAAACAACATGGGGTTTTGGTTTGATTTCCTAATGCTACGGAACAGAAATAAAACTACTGCGGGTCGCCAGCACCGCTTTGCTTGGTGGATGAGTGAGTGCAGGCCGCTATGCCGTGCTTCGGTACGCGGATGGATGGAGAGCAAGTGAGAGAGTGTGGGTCGTAAACACCTCTTCACACACCAACTCTAGCCTTTGCTAGAGTGCATTCAAGTGCGCTAGTGAGTGGGTGCGAGCGGAGGAGAGTGCATCACAACTACAACAGAACAAGTAACTAAACAAACATACTTCATTCATAGACAAATTAAAAGTAGGTTGAGTTCGATTACAAGCTTAAAGTACAGTCCACAAAGAGAAAAGGTAGAGTAAACCGAAAGAGGGAAGGTGTAGCCGTGACTCTTGGCCGGAGTGGTGGGTTGTCAATCCACTTTACGACTCTGACTGTGGTTGCTACTGGATGCAAGTGGGTCGTCAATCCACTTGTTCTTCTCTGTCTTCTTTCCTTTCCTTTGATCGTTTCTTCCTTTCGTCAAGAGGAATGACACCAAAAGTTCTCGTTGCTCGTTGCTGGTGGCCAGGAGCTCTCCGAAGGTTGAAGATTGTTGAAGTAGGCGGTCTGGCGGTCTGAATATGACGGTCTGGAGACCGCGCGGTCTAGCGGTTTGAAGCTGACGGGCTAAATATCCAGTTGGTGGCTGCTATGGTTCGGTGGTCTTACGGGTTGTCTCCAGCGACTTGTATATCTGGCGGTCTGGCGGTCTGGCAGTCTTGCGGTCTCCTACGGCATCTTCTTCTGGTCTGTCCGGGCGGTTAGCCTGTTGTCTAACCGCGCGGACTGTGCGGTCTGTACATGTCAAACCGCCCAGTCTTTGTACATTTATTTAGTCCCACATTGTTTGTTTGTACTCTCCTCTATCTCCTCCATTCTATAAAAGGGAGACCATACCTTTGTAAATGATATCTTTTTGGATAATAAAAATTTCAATTATTCAATCTTCCGGCCTGTTTTTTCTAGTCGTTCTTCTCTTTTTTACATGGTATCAGAAGACTCGATCTCTGGCTCCTGATTCTGTGCTCCTTTCTAGCCGTGCGACCTGCTTCTTCTTCCCGCGGCCTGTCTTGTTTGCCTGCGCCCTGTCTGCGCGGCCTGTTTCTCTTTGTCTGCTTGCGATCTGTCCTTGTCGCAGCCTCCCTTCTTCTCTTTCTTCTCGCCCCGGCCTGTTTGCCGGTTTCCTCTTTCTCTCCCGTTCGTGCGGTCTGTCTTCCAACCGCCCGACCTCTTACCCTCTGTTTTGGCTCTGCGGCTTGGTCGTGGCTTCTCTAGCCGCTGGTGTCTGACATCGTGACCGCTGCAGCTTTTCCCTTCTCTCTTAACCGCCCGACTTGGTTCCTAACCGTCCGGTTTCGGTCTTCTTCTATGGATATCTCTGACAATTCCACTGCCACCACTCCTGCAGCCACTCCGGCTCCGCCTTCTATCCCTACTCCTTCCGGAAATCTGGGCACTGTTTCTAAGCTCATTGGCTCCAACTATCCGGATTGAAGCGTCTCTTTCACTTTCCTTCTTCGAATGTCTGGAGAATGCTTCCCGGAGGGTGTAGATGGGTGGAGGAACTGTGGAGGAGTAGAATGGCGCTTCCCGTGCAACTCTCGATCGAAAAAATGATGAGCGTTGACGTAAATCGCGGAATAGGGCCTTAAATACGGAAGCAGAATAAGCAGAGCGCACGATCAGTGGTCGTGCGCACTGTTGGCTGATGATCGTGCTCAATTCCCCAGAGAAACCTGCAACTGGTTAGAAATATCAGCATATATGCGCACGATCAGTGGCGCATGACGGGTGGTCGTGCGCACTGAATCCACTGATCATACGATTGGCAAAGACAGACCTGCAGAAAAAAAAGGTAAATGCGCACAAGAAATGATGCATGACCGGTGGTCATGCGCGCTATGTCCAGTGCTCGTGCGATTACCCTGGCAGAAAAAAGAAAATGGAGAGCATAGTGCGCACGACCGGTGGCGCACGACCAATGGTCGTGCGCAATAAGTCCAGTGATCGTGCGCAGTATTCCTGTACCATTTGGGATTTCCCGAGCGATCTCGGAACATGCACGCGACCCATGCACCTATAGTAGAAACAAAAAGGCCACCAAAATTGCACACCATATTCTCCAGACTCAGAGAGACAACAAGTAAAAAAATGGAAGTACAGAAACAACGAAACCACACTGAAAACGTGCCTAAAGTGCACTTAATCATAAAATGGTCAGAGAAACGAATATAAGCAGTTATGGCTCTCAAGTGCAGTGCAATAACGATAAAACAGGCTCAGATGAGTCCAAAAATAAGTGTATAATTTGGACTCATCATACCCCTAGACTTACCCATTTGCGCATCCCGAGCAAATCATCACTCAGTGGACTTTAAAAAATAGCTAGCTGGCTTAGAAATTTCAAAATAAATTAAGACGAGAAATCAAATACATCATGTGCATAGAAAATAGAATAGAAAAACTTTTTAATTATACTACGGAGTTTAAACTCTTCGACAGAGGTAAATAAATATTGTATCTACTCAAAATTAGAATTGTGGAGAATCGTTCGGTCATGTATACAAAGAAAGTAGGCAGACCACTAAGATGAGCATTGCCAAAGACCGGGGCTCGTGATCACCTCCAAAGAAATCCATCAATGTCGGGGACCATACGCTAGCTCGTTCACACTCTCTCCGCGATGCAAACGTGAATCAGTAGGGCTTGTAGGATTGAATGGGGCATAGGCTAAGGTGTGGTAGTCAATGATAAACATGGAGGCTACACCAACCAAAGCGAGCGAACAAAAGCTAAACCCAAACAACCACAAAGAGATGCACGCGTGAAACACCCCGCCAGACTTGGCTTGAAAACCGGGTATGCACACGACCTAACCCGACCAAAAACTGACACACAAGATGGGGATTGCAATCCTCATTGTAATTCTTTTAGATTTTCTTTTTCACCCCTTTTTTTATTTTTTTTCTTTTAGCAATCCCCAAATCTAGCAATGAAAATTTCATGAATTCATCACCACATCACATGAATCCCACATATCACAACTCATCAAATTTTGAATCCGATCAAGCTCAAAGTTTTGGTTGCGACAGGAAGGGTTGGATTTAGGCTTTGGTGAAAGAAGGTGGAGCTGAAACAAAAGAGGGGTAGGCACAAATTTGGCTTGCAACGGTCAGCAGCTAGCACTAGGTACACAAGGATCAAACTAGCCAAAATGATGGCCTACCTCACGCTCACGCTCGACTAACTGAGCACCAATGCTTCGAGAGTAGCTTTGGGCAAGTTTTTAGCCACTGAGAAAGACGATCCTTCCTCCCGACTCGAGCAATACGAGTCTAGTGACGGCTAAACTCATCCCTACACTACTGTTCGATTACTCCTGATTCAACAATTTTGAGTAGCACAAACAATATTTACTTTTGCAGAAAAAGTTTAAATCTACAAGCATGAAGAAAAAGTAAACCTATACTATTTCTACGCAAACAATAAGTACTCGATTAGGAGCACTGCATAAGTTTCGAACTACTCTATCTCAAAATCCTAAGCCAGCACCACTCTTTTAAAGTTTACATAAAAGTAATACATTTGACTCAAGCCACGCGCGTGGTTAAGTGCGCACTCATGTGGGTGATTCAGTGTGTGCAATAGTGATCATGAAATAAATAAATACAGACTAGTATGCAATAAACTGTGCTGTGTAGTGACCACATTCAACTCCACCCCCAGACTAGAATGCGACAATACGTAAAAGTAAACATGCAAATAAAAATAAAGGGCTAGGGGAAAGAAGTACCTATGCTCAAAATTGAGCATACCAATCGTGCAACGAGATGTCCAAATATAGCAAAGTTGTCGCACCTCAAAAATTTCCTGCACCTGCGATTTAAATATCCACACAAAATAAAAGATAGACATATATATATAGAAAAAGGAGCATAGAGCACAACACAGGACCAAATGGTCCAACATGGGTTATCTCCCAGAAGCCACTTTTGTTTATCGTCCTTAAGGTGGACAAAATACCTGTATTAGCATAATATATAGTTTTGTATCCTTATCAACTAAATAAACACAAAATACTCAGCAAGTCCACACACAGGTATTAACAGAATTCATCCAACACACAATCAACTATACGCAGATTTATGAAAGAGCTCCCCACAGGAGTGAGAAAGTCCCAGATTTGAAGCTTTAGGGGTCAGGTTGGTTTTACCCAACCTGCCCCAAGCCCCAAGCTTCTCTTCCCTGAGAGCAACAGAGTGAGCAGATTGCAATAAACGTTCACTTCTCTTCTTCTCCACAGTGGGAGAACGCCACTTAGCATAATCAACTAACTCACCCGCCAAAATTTTGGGTTTCATAGTCTCCGGCGCCATAGCGGCAACCGGATCCGCCCATGAAACTTTGCGATTAAATTGTTTGTTCATAAATTCAGCATGAGGAGAGTCATGCTCTCCTACAAATGTATTTTCAAGACTTCCATCAGCAGTCTCCTCACGAACCAATGGTCCCTTCTTCTCTTCCTCGTCGCCACTCTCTTCTTCACAAGTACTTCTTTTCTCCTTTTTCTTCCACATTTCCTGCTTATCTCTGTCATTCACAGGACTAAACAATTCATTAGTGATAAAATTAGGAGGGGGGTCCAGAGGTTTAGTCACGGAGTCAGGTAAGCACGGCGGTTCCACCACATTTGGTACAACCACCCGTCCATTGGAAAAATCCAAGATGGCGCTGCTATCCTTCAAAAATGGGACTCCCAAGATTGGGATCGAGGTGTTTTCGAAAGGCCCCAATACTTGGAAGTTCGCAACAATTTTTGTTCCGTCTACCGTAACCTCAACCTCTCTTACCTCTCCTTCTGTTTACACTAGAACTCCGTTAGCTAAAACCAGTGAGGTATGATCGTCCAGATTCAATTTTAAATCAAACTTCTCAACATCTTGCAAAGCATGAACGTTTCTTGAAGATCCGGAATTGCAAAGTGCGATGGTCTCAATGTTGTTGATCGTACAAGCGATCACAAGATCACCACACAGCCCTTTATACTTCTCAGCAATACTTCTCCCTTGATCTACGAGGTTCTTCTCTGTGTTACTTGGAAGAGTCCCTTGGGGACGCTCAGCTAGCACCTGGACCAATTGTCCCAGTTGCACCTCCAGATTCCACATAGATGCGGTCTCAACGAACTTTTCCATCATCTCCTCCAATATACTCTTATTCAGAGCCGAAGGGGTCTGATTATAACCCAGATGGGACAGCCTCGGTTGGCTTCCAGAGGCCGAAGCATCCAACTGATGCTTCCCTGGTTGCCATCGTTGGCCACCTGCATTTTGGTTCCACGAGAAGTTGGGGTGATTCCTCACCCCTGGGTTATAAGCATTTCCGTACGGCACACCCGTATTTGGGTTAGAGATAAAATTTACAGATTTATTCATATTCAAATTGCACAGCTCACCAGCCAGTTCTTCTCCCGGGAATTCATAAGTGTGATGGCCGTCCCCGCCACATCCTTGGCAAGAGATTTCCATGACAGGGGATGTAGTGGGAACAGCCGATCCAAGAGAAAAAATTCCCCGGGTATTTCTTTGGGCATTTCTCCCCACAGTCCAGTATTTGCTGTGTGAGGCAGTATCTTGCAGTAGCCTCAGTGCTACCTCCGGTGTGAGGTTCATCAACAAACCTCCAGCAGCAGCGTCGATCATAGCCCTATATTTTTGCTCTATGGTGAATTAGAATTGGCCCACCAAGTTTCAAGGCATGAACTCATGGTTTGGGCACTTCCTTAGCAACTCATTGAAGCGTTCCCATGCCTCCAGTAAGCTCTCTTGATCAAATTGGCAGAAGTTGCCAATCTCTCGCCGCAGGTTCACTATCTTGTCCACAGGATTGAATTTATCCAGGAACCTCGCGGATAGAGCGTCCCACGTAGTGGCTATTCCTGGAGGTAAGCTATGCAGCCATGCTTTTACTTTATCACGCAGTGAGAATGGAAAGAGCTTCATATTCACCGTATCTTCGGGTATTCCGCCATAACGGAAGGTCCCGCATATCTCAGAAAAATCTGAGAGATGCATATGTTAGTCCTTGCTCGACAACCCGGAGAATTGAGCGTTGCTGCGTATCATATTCAGAATAGCCGGTTTGATTTTGAATTGTGGATTCGGGATGGCAGGCCCGAAAGATGGGTACACACTCCCAATAGTGGGAGTAGTGTAATCTCTCATTGTACGAGGCCTCGACCTATTGACCTCATTTTCATTGACATGCTGCCCTCCAGCAGCAGCTCCATTTCCCCGCGGACCAGCCCTATGCATCGGGTTTCCCTGCCAGATTCCCATATTCTCATCAACATCTGCCCCTAAGATGGGCTCCTCTCCTCTTCCATGACCTCCAATCTGCATTATTTTGTGGTCCATCACACCCCGAGCGGCAGCAGTATGCCTTCGTGCTCTGGTGGTCCTCTCAATTTCTAGATCGTAAGCAAGCAATTCTTCAGGTCTTTGTCTCTACATGCACCAAGATTACAACAAAAAAATCAAAAAGAAACAACACTTACGTAACTATCTTAACACAACTCAGATCACTTATGCCTGCACTCCCCGACAATGGCGCCAAAAACTTGATGCGTTGAAGGCAAGTGTACCGGTCACTGTCAAGTAATAAATTGGGAATAGCTTCCTCGAATATCGATCTCGAGGCAATGCAGGAAGGGTACGTGATAGCATTGTTTGAAGATCATCACTAAGAGTGAAAATAAATAACAGGGGGGTTTTGGTTTGATTTCCTAATACTACGGAACAAAAATAAAACTACTGTGGGTTGCCAGCACCGCTTCGCTTGGTGGATGAGTGAGTGCAGGCCGCTATGCCATACTTAGGTACACGGATGGACTGAGAGCAAGTGCGAGAGTGAGGGTCGTAAACACCTCTTCACACACCAAATCTAGCCTTTGCTAGAGTGGATTCAAGTGCGCTAGTGAGTGGGTGCGAGCGGAGGCGAGTGCATCACAACTACAACAGAACAAGTAACTAACCAAACATACTTCATTCATAGACAAATTAAAAGTATGTTGAGTTCGATTACAAGCTTAAAGTACAGTCCACAAAGAGAAAAGGTAGAGTAAACCGAAAGAGGGAAGGCATAGCCGTGGCTCTTGGCCAGAGTGGTTGGTTGTCAATCCACTTCACGACTCTGACCGTGGTTGCTACCGGATGCAAGTGGGTTGTCAATCCACTTGTTCTTCTCCATCTTCTTTCCTTTCCTTCGATCCTTTCTTCCTTTCATCCAGAGGAATGACACCAAAAGTTCTCGTTGCTCATTGCTGGTGGCTAGGAGCTTTCCGAAGGTTGAAGATGGCTTTGAATGGCCGAAGAATGCTTCCCGGAGGGTATAGATGGGTGGAGGAACTGTAGAGGAGTAGAACGGCGCTTCCCGCGCAACTCCCGATTGAAAAAATGACGAGCGTTGACCTAAATTGTGGAACAGGGCCTTAAATACGGAAGCAGAATAAGCAGAGCGCACGATGAGTGGCGCATGACCAGTGGTCGTGCCCACTATCGGCCGATGATCGTGCACAATTCCCTAGAGAAACCTGCAACTGGTCAGAAATATCAGCATATATGCACACGATCAGTGGCGCATGACCGGTGGTCGTCCGCACTGAATCCACTGATCATGCGATTGGCAAAGACAGACCTGCAGAAAAATGTGGTAAATGTGCACGAGCAATGGCGCATGATTGGTGGTCGTGCTCGCTATGTCCAGTGCTTGTGCGATTACCTTGGCGGAAACAAGAAAATAGAGAGCATAGTGCGCACGACTAGTGGCGCACGACTGGTGGTCATACGCAGTAAGTCCAGTGATCGTGCGCAGTATTCCTGTACCATTTGGGATTTCCCGAGTGATCCCGAAACACGCACGCGACCCATGCACATCCAGTAGAAACATAAAGGCAACCAAAAGTGCACACAACATTCTCCAGACACAGAGAGACAACAAGTAAAAAAACGGAAGTACAGAAACAACGAAACCACACTGAAAACGGGCCTAAGGTGCACTTAATCATGAAATGGTCAGAGAAACGAATATAAGCAGTTATGGATCTCAAGTGCAGTGCAATAATGATAAAAAAGGCCCAGATGAGTCCAAAAATAAGTGTATAATTTGGACTTGAAAGTCACACTAGTGCCAACTAACTTCACCTAGGGGGGGGGGGATAAGTGATGCGCAGTCTTTTTGCGGGATTAAAATTTTACCTGCACAATAAAAGAAAACAAACAAAGCACAGAAAGGCACAGGCAGTTATAGTGATTCCTCGACTTGGGTACGTCCACTTTCCCCCTTCGACCTATCTCCCAACCAGGGATGACTTGGTCACTTCACCAACCGGATTGAAATCCAATCCTCACACTAATGGAAGGAACCCTTCCAACCGAAGGAGTCACCACTCCTCCACCACGGGTTGCACCCAACCCTTACAATGAGGAACCAACGTTCCTTTACAACAAAAGTAAAAATTGAATGTATAAAATACAAACTACTATTGGAGCGCTAGGTGTCCCTCTTCGTTCGATGACGCGTTCTTGAAGAAGACGAAAAGTCCATGACCTTAGCTCTCACTTGGAAAGGATCTCCCCGAGATCGACGGTGGAAAAGCTTGCGACAGCGATTCTATTAAGATCGGCGGCTGCAAAGGAGAGCGGAGGCGATGCTTTCGAGATCCAAACTTCGTAGCAAAGCTAGCAAGGTCTACCAACAGTCTTACTTGGATCGATTGTCTCAATCGATTAGGAAGGGGAATGTATTCCCGTTCAACAAATCAAGAGACAAAGGATCTCAAGATAGTCACGTGAGACGCGTTACTTGGCTAAGCTTCTGTCATCGGGAGATCAGGAAGAATCCACGATCAGCGGCGGCGACCACCTTCACGAGCGGCGACGACGACGGAAGAAATACCGCGATTGATTAGGTCACGCGAGGCGGCCGATCCTTTTCTTGGTGTTCGCTGCTGTTTACTATTCAAAATATACGAATATATATACTGTAGGTCATCCTTTATGACCGTTGTGGGCCCCACCAAAAGTAGCCCTAAATCCGGTTCAAAACAGCGCCTGTACATTTGGTCCGGTCCAGCGCGCCAGCGAAAATCGCCTAAGGCAAATTCGGCGGGAATCATTGGTGATTCTCGACGAATCGACGAGAATCACTAATGATTCCCGTCGAATTCTACTTAGAGGATTTCTAGCTGAAAAGCAAGCCATCCGGAGTGAATCGGCGAGAATCATCATCCATTCTCGACAAATCGTCGAGAATGCAGAGTCATTCTCGACGATTCAGACTTGGCAGATTCATTGAAGGCGTTGAATCAGCCAGGTGATTCTCGCTGATTCTGACTTGGCAGAAATCTTGAAGGCGTTGAAACCGTTGAGTCAGCCGAATGCAGTCGGCGAGAATCGGTGAGTGATTCTCGACGAATCGGCGAGAATCACTAGTGATTCTCGTCGAATCTAACTTAGATGATTTCTCGTCTTTCTTCCCTGAGTTGATTTGACCCATCCTTGCTCCTTGTCTGCTCTTGATCTGTCTCAGCCCTGTACTTGAAAATAAGTACACTCCAAGAGAGAGAGAGAGTACACGTAAGCCAACACACTGAACTGCTCAACGAGGGATTACGTTGCGCAGACCCGTGTATATTGACCTACTGCACCCTGACATTGGTGTGTACTTAGAGTGGAGTAACTGCAAGCACAACTTAAAGATATATCATCAAATATATTGTGAATTCATCTTAGCTTGACAGGTGGCTTCCTCAAATCCAGGTAATTGTCGATACAATACCCAACAATCTCCCCCTATTTGACGAAGCCAAAATCCTACTAGCTAAGATGAATACCACCATCCAGAGAATATACACAGCATATTAACAGAGATAAGACACAAAGAAATAAAGGCAATTTGAATAATACTTGAGTCAATTATAAAATCATATATATGTATATCCACAAGAATTGTTCAAATGATTAACATGAGCGGACAAATAAGCAACAAAAATTAGATAAGCCCAAGTCCTAAGTCTATTTTTCCTTAGCAATTTCATCCTTCAATTGCTGCGCCAAGTGCTTCCTGCTCTGTCTCTCAAAGTATTCTTTGGGCTTTGGATAGTATCTGGGAGGAGGGCTTTATTTGCCACGATGTTGGACCTGAAAAAGATGTTCCTTTTAGCTTCATATGTCTTGTGCAGCTCCCACTCATACTGACTGTATACATCATTCCGATTGATTTCCCCCTTTTGCTGTAGCAGAAAAGTATCCAAAATAATACTCCTTGAAACAGGACTCCATCTTTCATTTCTCACTTCATCCTCCTTCAATCTTACTTTCTTTTCGGTTGGAGTTTCTTTGGATGTCCCTTCTTGGAGTTTCCTCTTTCCTTTTGCTTTTGCTAAGGCTACTTGGTCAAACATGGTACTGAGTGTAGCTTTGGCAGCAGCCTTAGCAGCCTTTTTAGTCTCAGCCTCACTAAGTGGAACTTCTTCAACACTTACTTCTTCGTCAGCAGCAGTATAAACCTCCTCTGGAGGGGCAACTGGAATGTGAATGCCTGAAGCTTGTTGTACTAACCAATGATAACTCTCAAAAACATACTTATTGGATTGATCAAAATTGTCAATGATTATCTGTTGAAGCCCTGCCATCTTAGCTTTATAATCTTCCTCCCCCTTTTTGGCTTCGAGGGCAATTGAGTTTGCATAAGTGTGCAGTGACTCATCGATGTGAATTACAGTCTTTGGAAACTCATTCAGCAGGGTTTGTTGATTTGCGTTCAAATTCACCATGCTGGCATCGAATTTCTGGATGGTATTAGCCACAACATGTGCATTCTGATTAACCACTGCCAGGTCATCCGTGTTCTTTTTGAGTCCTTGCATGAGAAGAGTAACAGTAGTGCCAGCCTCTGTATACTTGGCCTCGAACTTCTTTTCCATTACATCCAGCTTGTGATTAATTTCCACGACGTTCTTGAGCATTAGATCCTCAGATTTCTTAATCCTTTTCAACACTTTGTTCTGTGCTTGCTCAAAAGACAGTTTGAGCTCATCCACTATGCCTTGAATGACGTTCACTGTGTGATTTGCTAGATTAGATCGAAGTGGATGTCCCGGAGGCAAGCCTTGGTCTGGCTCTTCAGCAGATTCACTAAGGGAGCTTGATACATGCACTGTCTCCACTGGGGGGATAGGGGCAGCCTCTATAGATTGCTCAGGAATACTCATCAGTCTCTACTGAGAGGACTCCCCCTCCATTGGTGCACTAGATTTCTCATGATCTATCACTGGAGCTTGCTCCTCAGATAGAACTTCAGCATCATCCTGAGGCTCCATCATCTCCACCCTCTCCCTCAGGGATGTTTCATCTTCAACTTCATCACTCTCTTCTTCAACAGACTCATCTTCCATATCCTCATTCTCAACTGCAGCATTGTCCAAATCCTCCTGGTCTTCCTCCTCATTACCTAGATCAGTGGCCAGTGTGTCAACTGCATCTTTGGATATCTGTGAGATATTAAAAACAACATCAACAGGTACTGAGAGATCTGTCCTGTGAGTTCCAGAAGCAGGGGGTAGAGACTCCCCCTCGGTTCCTATAGCCAGCAGATCAGGAACTTCACTGGGTTCAACCACGGAATCTGCTAGAGTTCTGTTGTCCTCATCCCCATGGGACTCAGCCGGGGATTCATCATGTTGTTCGGCAACGACTGCTTGACCAATTCTTCTTTCCCATCGATCAAAGACACCCGAATCCATTTTCTTCAGATAATGCAGAGGAATTCCTTTGCTCATATCGAACCTATCTCCATCCAACTGATTGAGATATAGGCTGATGATTCTTCCAAAACTTGGAGTTCTGAGAGTATCCTTAATCTTCTCAAATAGCATAGCCCCCCAGTTGAATCTCTTTCGGCAGACTATAGCCACTAGAATCTTGAACATGTCAGCTGAGATGTGGTCGTGGGAGCCGGGTTTGCATATCAGTACTTTCCCTATGATGTTTGACAAGAGCTTACCTTCCTCATTCATTTCCTTCCTCTTGATAGATTTGGTTCCTCTAGCTAGTCCATAGAACAGAAGGGTCCTGGCTCGATCCTGTTCTTCCAGATAATCCTCTTGATCAGAGCTGGAGAGCTGCAAATATCTTGACAGTTTTCCTGCTGTCATCTTGATCCGATCTCCGGCAATCTTACTCTTGATTACCGTGTCCTCATGACGTAGCTTTGCAGTAGCAAAGAATTCCAACACCTCCTTGTCCAGAATTTTGCAAGGATGCTCCAGGATGAAAGTGAGTCCGGCCTCTTCAAGCATGAGGGTTATATTCCTGAATTCATCCGAGGCATGAGAGAAGCCTGTTCGAACCAGTTCGCATCTAGTGATAAGGCCTGTTGTTGTTCTTGGAGCCATTTCAAACCTAAATAGGAAGTACCCAAGTGTCTAAACCTTATTAGTCATTCTAGTATAGAAGCTACACTTCAGACAAGCCATTTCAAGGAGGAGGAAACGTTACCCTAACACCGAATGGTTGGCGGGACGACGGCGACAGGATCGACAGGATCGACGGGATCGCCTGACGGGAAGAAATCGACGGAGAAGGAGTCTGAAGCTCTTGCGTCCTTGGAACTTTGTCGATGGAAACACAGAGGTCGAAGCCACGATCGACGGGAAACCTGGAAGAGCTCGGGAAGAAGTTGGGATGCGAATCGTTGCCGGGATTCGTCACCGAGATCGTCGGGATGCTTGCGATTCCGGGAAGTCGACGGAACTATGCGAGAAGCAGGGATGCGAATCGTCGGGATGTGAAGGGTCGGAGGGATTTAAGCTATTTATATCATTACGAACCGGGGGGAAAGTCGGTGGGATTAGGCGGGATTTTCATATTGCTTCTTTTGCGCGGCTAAGGAGAAATAAGACGGCTATTTTCCTTAGCCAACTATTGTTTGCTAATGAGAATACGACGTTTCTATGCAAGCTAACCGAGACACGTTAATTTCACGCCTTTTCCCCCATTTTGATTCTTGATCACGAACCCTCGATCGAGTGGAGCGGTATACCAGCCCTATACATAATTACAGTGTAACACTAGGTGAAGAATTGGAGTATTCTGTTACACCCACGGGCAGACATTTCTTAATTTCAAATGAACTAATTTACACCCATTGAGGTTCATTATCAATTACATAAATATGTAATTACAAGGAATTCTTCAAATTATACTTAAGTGTCATTTAGTAGTTGCATTCGTTCATCAGGCGTGTAAACATATATGTGTATGTGTTTCTATGTCTATATGAACATTTGCTTTTAGAGTATGAAATGACATATTCGTGTGGATATACGTATATAAACATATATAAGTATCAATATAATATAACTCAAGTATTGAAACTGATGCGTGTACCTGGGATCATAAGATAGATCATGCAGATCCTCTATTTGAAATACACCAGATGTCCAATTTGAGTATGCCATTGTAGTTAGCACTACTCTTATTCCAAATACTTGTTCCAAGTCATTCTTGGAACATCACATGTCTAGTTCCCATCATATTTACGGGAACCTAGACTATCCTGCGAAAAAGAATTACCCTACCTTAGGAATCCAATATGTATTGGGTCCTAGGTTCTTGTCAGCATAAAATATCGAATGCCTTCCTACAGGAATCCTATCAGGAAGGCTAGCTCTGCCCAGAGGAAGTGGACATACCCTAGCCCTTGGCACAGAGGGATTGTGCCAACAATCTATGGCAAAGTGACCCACCTTGCCACAACACCAACACTCGTGAATGTTGTATCGCCGTTTCTGACCTGATCTGCTGACTGAGGTAGTCATGATCTTAGGTCTAAACAGGATAGAGCCAGTTCTGCTCACAAATTTTCCTTTTCCACCGTGATATGTGGGAGAGTGGAAAGAATGCATGAGGTGAATGTCATGAGGCCTGGGAGGTGGTGCCTTCCTTTCAGTCAGCACACTTCCGGAGCCCCCATGGGTACTTACCACATGTTTCCTGACCCCCCTTTCCTATGTCCTAGGGTGGAAAGAGATGCAGTGTGAGCTGGTTCCTGCAGATTCATGATGAGTTGGGGCTGAGGCCGAGAATACGAAGGGTTCAGGAAGAGCCTTAGGTATTCTCTCATGGGTAGCCATGTCAGCTCTTGCACTGTGGGTATTTCCACCTGAGGGCTGATCATTCTTGCAGTGACCATGGTTGTTCCTGTGGTCATACCTGAAAGCATGATGAGTGCCCTTCCTACTCGGGGTGGGGGGTCTGAACACAGTTTCCCCATTTCTCCATGAATTAATAATTTGGGAGATCCACCCATTTTCTGCTTTTTTCTTGATAGCATCTATCTTGGAAAAGTTAGAAACTATCCTCTTCTCGGTCTCTAGACGACTCTCTAGATCCGAGATCTTTGAGTCCTTTACCTTGATGGATTCCAGTTGGAGATTCATCAAGATCTTCAGCTGAGCAATCTCCTTAGCTTGTTCCTCAATAAGTAAGTTGCTCGTCTGAAGGGCACTCTCAAGGGAATCAAGATTTTCAATCTTTTGATTGAAGCTATCCATATCCCTTGCATCACTAGAGGGACAACCCTCTGAACTATTCCTGTCTTCAGGAATATCAAGAGGAGAGAGGCAAGATGAAGAAGTTACCTGCTCCTGGCTTTGCTGTTCAGGGTTACCATCAAGATCGGCAGAGACTGTTGAGTCAGCTTCATCAGAACTGCTTTCCTCAACTTCTTCTTCAGTCTCTAACAAGGACACAGGAGCCCTGATACTGACAGATTGATCATGCCCTTCATCGTAAGAAAAGAGGACCCCCACATAGGCTTCATCCTCTTGCTGACAACTGGTCCCTGCTTTCTCTGATCCCTCCATAATTAATGATGCGCGAGGGTCAATGGCCTCCAGATGAAACATAACTCTCATCTTCCAGATGGGGTAATACTCCGTTGTGCAAGCAGGGAGTCTCAGAGGAGGGACATCAAATTCCAGCTCCATGCTTGAGTCTCGTCTTCTTCTTGACACTAGAATCGGGATCTTACTCAAGGTGTTAACCTTATTGCTGAGTAACCTCCCTCTAATACCACTTGAAAGTCACACTAGTGCATACTAACTTCACCTAGGGGGGATAGGTGATGCATAGTCTTTTTGCGGGATTAAAATTTTACCTGCACAATAAAAGAAAACAAACAAAGCACAGAAAGACACAGGCAGTTATATTAGTTCCCCGACTTGGGTACGTCCACTTCCCCCTTCGACCTATCTCCCAACCAGGGACGACTCGGTCACTTCACGAACCGGATTGAAATCCAATCCTCATACTAATGGAAGGAACCCTTCCAACCGAAGGAGTCACCACTCCTCCACCACGGGTTGCACCCAACCCTTACAATGAGGAACCAACGTTCCTTTACAACAAAAGTAAAAATGGAATGTATAAAATACAAACTACTATTGGAGCGCTAGGTGTCCCTCTTCGTTCGATGACGCGTTCTTGAAGAAGACGAAGAGTCCACGACCTTAGCTCTCACTTGGAAAGGATCTCCCCGAGATCGGCGGCGGCAAAGCTTGCGGCAGTGATTCTATCAAGATCGGCGGCTGCAAAGGAGAGCGGCGGCGATGCTTTCGAGATCCAAACTTCGTAGCAAAGCTAGCAAGGTCTACCAACGGTCTTACTTGGATCGATCGTCTCAATCGATTCGGAAGAGGAAGGTATTCCTGTTCAACAAATCAAGAGACAAAGGATCTCAAGATAGACACGTGAGACGCGTTGCTTGTCTAAGCTTCTATCGCCGGGAGATCAGGAAGAATCCACGATCAGCAGCGGGGACCACCTTCACGAGCGGCGACGGCGGCGGAAGAAATACCGCAATTGATTAGGTCACGCGAGGCGGCCGATCCTTTTCTTGGTGTTCGCTGCTGTTTACTGTTCAAAATATACAAATATATATACTGTAGGTCATCCTTTATGACCGTTGTGGGCCCCACCAAAACTATCCCTAAATCCGGTTCAAAATAGCGCCTGTATATTTTGTCCGGTCCAGCGCGCCAGCGAAAATCGCCTAAGGCAAATTCGGCGGGAATCATTGGTGATTCTCGACGAATCAACGAGAATCACTAATGATTCCCGTCGAATTCTACTTAGATGATTTCTAGCTGAAAAGCAAGCCATCCAGAGTGAATCGGCAAGAATCATCATCCATTCTCGACGAATCGTCGAGAATACAGAGTTATTCTCGACGATTCAGACTTGGCAGATTCCTTGAAGGCGTTGAATCAGCCAGGTGATTCTCGCCGATTCTGACTTGGCAGAATCCTTGAAGGCGTTGAAAGCGTTGAGTTAGCCGGATGCAGTCGGCGAGAATCGGTGAGTGATTCTCGACGAATCGGCGAGAATCACTAGTGATTCTCATCGATTCGGCGAGAATCACTTAGTGATTCTCGTCGAATCTAACTTAGACGATTTCTCGTCTTTCTTCCCGTGAGTTGCTTTGACCCATCCTTGCTCCTTGTCTGCTCTTGATCTGTCTCAGCCCTGTACTTGAAAATAAGTACACTCTAATAGAGAGAGTACACGTAAGCCAACACACTGATCTGCTCAACGAGGGATTACGTTGCGCAGACCCGTGTATATTGACCTACTGCACCCTGACATTGGTGTGTACTTAGAGTGGAGTAACTACAAGCACAACTTAAAGATATATCATCAAATACATTGTGAATTCATCTTAGCTTGATAGGTGGCTTCCTCAAATCCAAGTAATTGTGGATACAATACCCAACAGGACTCATTAAACGTAAAAATCTACATCTTCTGGATGTGGCTCGTAGTCTTCTTATTCATATGCTTGTTCCCCGGTCTTATTGGGGTCATGTGATTCTTCTTTCCTATTTTCTCATTAATCGAGTTTCGTCTTTGGTTCTCGATGGCAAGACTCCTTTTTATATTATATATCCTGATGAGACACCGTTTCTGTTACCTCCTCGTGTCTTTGGATGCACTATGTTTGTCCATTCTCCTACTTCTGGACGTGATAAACTTTCTCCTCGTTCTATCAGGTTCATCTTTTTGGGCTATTGTCTGACATAGAAAGGATATTGTTGTTTTGATCATATTCTTCAGAGACAGTATGTCTTGGCAGATGTTACTTTCTTTGAGTATGCTCCATTCTTTTCTTCTCCCTCTCTTCTTCCTTCTTCTGTTGATTCTTCTTCTTTTCCCAATATATCGGCACTTCTTCCGGAGCATGCCCTGCTTTTTTCTCCTCATATCTCTGATTCTCCTATTTCTGGCTCTTCTACTATCCCTTATTCTTCTCCTGAGTCATTACCACCAGCTCTCGGGCCAGTAGCCTCTTCTTTGGATGAGGATAATACAATAGACAGGTCAGATCTTGATCTTCCGATTGCTCTTTTGAAAGGTGTTCACTCCTGCACCCAACATCCTCTTCAGGTTGTGGTCTCTTATGACCAGCTCTCTCTTTTGTCTAGGAGCTTTGCTCTTGCCCTCTTGACAAATGTTATTCCAGTCTCATATCAAGATGCTCTTGTTATTCCTCATTGGAAGGTTGTTATGGATGAAGAGATGCACACTCTTACTGAATTGGACTCTGGTTTCTACTCCTCCAGCAGCTGATGTGGTTGGCTATCACTGGGTCTTTGTCATTAAGTTTCTCCTTGATGGTTCTATTGATTGTTACAAGGCACGACTTCTTGCCATAGGTTTATGCAGACCTATGGTGTGGATTTCTTTGATACTTTCTCTTCTGTGGCTAGGATTACTACAATCTGTGTTCTCTTTTCAGTGGCTATCAATAGAGACTGGGAAATGTCTTAGTTGAATGTGAAGAATGCCTTTCTTTATGGTGATTTGCAGGAAACTATCTATATGGAGCAACCTCCTGGGTATGTTGCTCAGGAGGAGTCTCAGGTCTGTAAACTGCAAAAGGCGATCTATGGTCTTAATCAACGTCCTAGGGCCATATTTGACAAGATCAACGAAGTTATTTCTTTGGTTAGGTTTGCTCGAAGTGTTGCGGATCACTCTTTATTCATTCACAAGACATCGACTGGCCTTGTTGTCCTTGGGGTTTATATGGATGATATTCTTTTTACATGTGATGATAGAGAAAGTGTGGATATGACAAAGAAGCATCATATTCAGCATTTTGTTGCTAAAGATAAGGGATCTACGAAATATTTCTTGGGGATTGAAATATCTAGGAAACCAGGGTCTATTGTTCTTTCACAACGAAAGTATGCCTTGGACCTCTTAAAAAAGATAGGTCTCCTTGGGGCTAAACCTGCTCGATCTTCGATGTCTGTTGGAGATGACAAGTGTTGAAGTAAGGACTCACCTCTTCTTGAAGATGTCACCAGGTACAGACGGCTTGTGGAGAAACTCATTTATCTGACAGTCACAAGACTGGATATTTGTTATGCAGTGGGAAGAGTGAGCCAGTTTATGTAATCTCTTTAGAAGTGTCATCTTCAGTCGGTAATGAAGATTCTAGAGTATGTGAAAGGTGCTCTAGGGAAAGGACTTCATTTTCAGAAAATGGGACATTTAAAGGTTGATGTATAACACCTCAATCGGTTGAATGAAATATAACAGAGTGTCCGGTCGGGGCCCCACGCCATATTCTACAGACAATCGATGGAGTTACATGTTAATATCATGAGACCAAACGAATCCTAACTCAGAGCATTTTAGCAAAAACTTCATGGTTACCCAAACTCAATTCATGAGAATGTCCACTATTATACAAAATAGGAATGTTTTACAAAATACACAAAATATTATGGCCTTAAGACCTTACAGTTATGCTTCAGCAGTGTGGTTTAGAAACATCGACACGTAGACCGGTCACACATGAAATAAAACACTAAAGACTCTTCACTTGGCCTTCGAGGGCCGGCATAGCAAGAAGGGCAATAACCCGCTATTTCCCACTCGGCTCTCCAGCACCTGCCTGGGACATTCCACCACAAGGGCGGCAAACAAGTCAACAGTCAACTTTAGCTGACCAATTTATAATGACCGTACCTCATGCCCGAGGCAACGGTATTCCTTCCCTGCATGCATAGCATATACACAATATCTTGGCAACAGAACGAGCAATTTAAGCACCATTTACCACAGACGCGGGCTCGATCGACCACATGCCTCGTGCACTCAGAGCACATTCTCAGTGTACTGAATAGGCCAGGTCACACCACCATCCATAGTCCCAGACTAGATGGTTAACTTGAGCATTCTAGTCTTTCCGGCTCAGAGCCTCAGACTCTCATTATGCCAACAAAGAAAGCCAGTTATTTTAGGCAATCTAGTCTGAACAACATAATGTGGGTACAACTTAGCCACAGCCCATTGCTCAAATCGCCATGCCAATGCCGACAGTCACAGCCATCAGGGCGAATGACAAGACGCAAGTCAACCTCCCCTTTTCTGTTCGGCTCACTAGCGTTTCTTTAGCTGGGCTCTTCAAACTCTCAGCTTCGACTGCTACCCACCAAGTCCCTAGGACCAGAGACCACAGACACACAATGGTACTTATGACCATAGTTGGGTACCGAGGCTCACAGATTACCTGCTAGCCCCACAGTCTCCACGAGACTGGCCCTGCAAGTAATATGTTATATGGAAGCTATCGCCATTGATAGTCACTATCAGCTAACGTTAAGCCAAAGAACTCTCTTTTTTCTCCAGACTCAGCCACAACTGGGACATCTTTCTAGCCAAAACCCTGTTGCTTCCTGCAGTTCCAGAAAACTTGTCTTTTATACAATATATAACTCACCAAGAGTTATCGCCAGAGATACTCACTGTCGCCCGACGCTATCCACCAGTTCTCGAAACTGTGGAAATTTCTGGGTATTTTCCTTGAGCGCCTCTTCAGTACTTCCCGCTACTCCAATTCACAGACACAACCCTTTTTGACTCCATAAACTACCCATTTATACTCGGAGCCTTCTCCGGTATTCAAAATAAAACATCACCAATACAGACCAACCTGTCCAGATGGGCTTCACACAACATGCCTATTCCGTACTGCATTTTCCGGATCTAAATGCAAACTACCCGGGGATATCACGTATCAACCCATCAGAATTCCCTTGATTCTCCACCTTTTGGTGGGGGATTCCATGTATATGCAAAAAGGAGGACTTCACTTATCCAAGAAGGAAGATCGTTACCCTCATAGTTCGTTTCAGATTTATAGATAAGTCTTTTATCCAGATGGAAAGGAGCGCCTCGCTTTCCTCTTCATGGATCTTTCCTTGGCTCTTGACACCGACCATGGAATCTTCTTCTCCAATCTTGCAAAGCTCAGCCTTCATCCCCTTAGTTCTTTCTTCCAAGAACTTGATGAAAGGGAGGAGAGAGAGAGTGAGAGAAGAGAAATGAATCTTCTCTCCACCTCTTCTCTGGTTAAGCAGCCTCGGGAATAATCCCAGCAATACGATCCTTTCATGAAAATAATGCAAAGGCCACAATTTCAGATGACAATTTAATTTTAACTATATCGTCGTGCGATATCAGCTGTCGTCTGGCGATAATGGCCATAGCTGCTCTGACCCCAGTCAACCACCGCTCTTCGACCGTCGTCCGGACATCCGATACAAGTCTAGCCACACGTGGTAGTATCGCCCAACGATACCCACTATCGCCACTCCGATAGCTTACTCGACGATTCATTGAAAGAGTCGAGTGAGTCGAGAGCATCGAGTGCATTGAGAGCGCCGAGTGCGTCGAGTGCATCAAGTGCGTCGAGAGCATCAAGTGCGTCGAGTGCTATCGCCAGCGATATCTACTGCCACACGATGATAGCAACCCGAGAGCTCTGTTTTTCTAGATTTTGGGGTGTTACAAATCTCCCCTTCTTATATAAATTTCGTCCCGAAATTTTATTCATCTGTAGGAAAAACAGTACGAAACTATTACAACTCTACTTTATTAAAATAAATCGGGAAATTCATCTCGCATGGTTTGCTTATGCTCTCATGTAAATTCTTCATGGCCACAGTTGTCCCAACAGACTTTGACCATCCCGATTGCTTTGTTTCTTAGTTACCTGACCTCCTTATCCTCGTTCCGAATGTGTATAACCTTCATCGTCAACCCACTATCGACCAGTACTTGATCATCAGCGATCACTTGCGTAGGCTCTAGCAAAGCTTTCTGCAACACCGATATGTGAAGCACATCATGTAAACCACTTAGCTCCACTGAAAGAGCTAATTGATAGGCAGCTTCTTCAATCCGCTCAACCACTTCAAACGGACCAAGATACCTCGGACTCAACTTTTTCAAGCGCCGAATCCCGGACACGCCTTTGAATATCTTTATCTTCAGATATACCCAATCACAAACCACAAACTCCATGTTTCAGTACTTGGCCTTGTAGTACTTTGCCTGCCTATCTTGGGCTACCAATAGTCGCTCTCGTATAACTCGTATAGTCGAATTTGCATCTTAAACCTCTTTACGCTTATACAACTTTGAATCGCATGTTTACGCCCAAGCTAAAGGGTACGACACTTCCTACCATATAAAGCTTCGAAGGGCCCCATCTAAATACTAACTTGATAACTATTATTATAAGCGAACTCAATCATATAGAGATTGTCCTCCCACCTTTTCCTGAAATCCAAGGCGTACATCCAGAGCATATCCTCCATTATTCTGTTTGTCCTCTCGGTTTGACCATCTATTTGTGGATGAAAGACCGTACCGAACTTCAGCTGAGTACCCAACAACTAGTGGATTTGCCGCCAATCATTCGAAGTAAATCGCCCATCTCAGACACTAACAATGCTACAGGGCACACCGTACAAACATACTATATTATCACCATACAACTTAGCCAATTTATCAACTAAAATGTCTTTCTTGTTCGGTATGAAGTGCGATACTTTTGTCAATCGATCAACGATCACCCACACGACACCGTTTTCGCTTTGCGATCTCCGCAACCCATGCACGAAATTCATAGAGATATCATCGGACATCATACCGGAATTGGTAACGACTTCAAGAAACCTCCAGGCTTTTGACATTCCTCTTTTATTAAGGCACAAGTCTGGCACTTCACCACGTAAAGATCTATGTTATTCTTTAAACTCGGTCACAAGAACAACTTTTTCAAGTCCTCGTACATCTTTGTGCTCCCCGGGTGGATTGAGTATTTTGTGAAATGTGCCTCATACATCAACTCCTCCCATAGTTTACCCACAATCAGGACGCATAAACGACCATCATTTCTCAAAAGACTATCTTCCAAGGAGAATTGGGAATTTGACCCATCCGCTGCATAGAGCTTCATACTCTTATCGAGTTCCGTTGTTCATCGAACCCTGTCCATGAGGTCATACTGCACCTCCTTCAAGTTCAAACACGCATTTATAGTGGTATTCTTGTCAACACAAGAAATATCTAAGGCCTCTAACTCCTAGATCAGATGCTCATCATGCATCTGGAGCCAACTTGCCTGTACTGGAGTCCTACGGCTCAAGACATCTGCGACCACATTTCCCTTCCCGAGAGTGTAATTTATCTGGAAGGTGTAGTCCCCGAGGAACTCCATCCACCTCCATTACCGCATGTTCAGTTCTTTCTAATCTATTAAGTACTTAAGGCTCTTATGGTCCATGAAGATGTCAACTGTCACGCCATATAGGTAATGACGCCACAACTTAAGTGCAAAGATCACAACCACCAACTCCAGGTCGTGAACTGGATAGTTTCGCTCATGCACTTTCAACTAGCATGAGCCATAAGCTATAACTTTTCCAAATTATAGAAGAATGCAGCCTAAGCCACTCCCTAAAGCATCACTATAAACCTCATAGCCGTCTGTACCACATGGTGAACTCAAGATAGGCATCATGGTCAAATGACTCTTTAACTCTTCAAAAGCTCGTGCGCACTCAGGCTTCCAAACAAACATCTGATCGTTCCTCATTAGTGTAGTGAGAGGTAAAGATATTCTCAAAAAGTTTTTTTACGAAGCGCCTGTTGTAGCCAACAAGTCCAAGGAAACTCCCGACTTCTGTTACAAAAGACAACACAGGCCACTCCCGTATCACAATGATCTTCGCCGGATCCACAACAATACCCTCTCCACTAACTACATGGCCAAGAAAATCCACTGACAACAACCAAAACTCGCACTTTGAGAACTTGACATAGAGTTTATTTCTTCTCAGGGTATGCAAAACCATCCTCAAGTGATTTACATAATCTTCTTCTGATTGAGAGTACACCAATATGTCGACAATAAAAATGATCACAAATAGATCTAAGTACTCCCGTAAAGTCCGATGCATCAAGTCCATGAATACCGATGGCATAGACGCAAGCTTCCATCCTTCTTCATGAAGAGGACCGGTGCACTACAAGTTGACATACATGGATGTATATAGCCTTGGTCTAGTAATTATTGCAATTGAACTTTCAATTCTGCCATCTCTTTTGGTGCTACTCAGTACGGTGAGCGGGCCACAGGTTTCGTACCCAGAACCAACTCAATAGCAAAGTCAATCTCCCGCTGGGGCTGTAACCTAGGGAGATCCTTAGAAAAAACATCTGCATAATCCGATACAATAGGAACGTCATTCAAACAGGACTTCAGCTAAATATACTCCAACATTGTGAAGAATAACTCTGCGCCCTTCCGAACAGCCTTGACTACCGAGAGAGAAAACATCAATATCTTGCTCGATTCTCGCATACCAGTGAACCTAATCTCTCGTTCGGTGTTCTGTACTAGTGTGACTTCCTTAGATTTTAAATCTATATAGGCATGCTACTCCGAGAGCTAGTACATACCAAATATTAGATCGAACTCAGATATCGGCAGCACAGACGCTTCAAATCCGAAATCCTGACTTCCTATCCGCACTTCAACACAACAAGACCTATTTGCACTCATCACACATCCGTTAGGTAAAAACACCTTTACTCTATCTGTCTACATAAGAGTAGACACTCCGATCCGCGATACGAAGTCCTTAGATAGAAACGGATGAGAAGCACCTGTATCGAACAGTGCTCTCGCCGGATAGTCCCGAATAAGGACAAAGCCTACACTTATCAAGTTATACACATGAAATTCACAAGGTATAAAGTATATAAAGCATGAAAACTATATACTACTCGTACCTATGACGACATCAGCCTATTTGATAGCATCATGTTTTCCAAGATTGTAAACCCTCAGCTGAGCTGGAGCATATTGGGATGCAGTGGACTCCACCACCTTTCCTTTTTTAGCATATGATTCTCCTGCCTTCTTATCAACCTTTGGAGGACCACTCCTATAATAGTGGGCAAAATGTCTTGGCTTGCCACAAGTATAACATGTACGCATGCCTTGCCCAGATGTTGCTCTAGAAACAATAGTAGATGGAGCCTGTCTAGAAAACTTGGACTTTTATTCCATTTCTTGCGGTAGTCAAATTTTCCAGGACGTAGCATTTTGAACTCGTGTTTTGTCACAGCCAAGTCCCTCTTGCTCTGCACCCTCTTCATGTCCTTCTCCAACAAATGAGCCGTATCCACCAATATTTAAAACCCTTGGTTCATTTAACCCGAGAGCAACAACCTCAACTCATCCCGTAGCCCATCATAGAATATATTGGTCTTACGCTCCTCGTCAGCAAAAGTAGATACAACATAATGTCTCAACCTGGTAAACTCATGTAAGTAGTTATCCACACTACTCTCGCCCTGAGTCAAATGCTGAAACTCATTTTCTATGGCAATCCACTCCGACGACGGCAGATGCTTTGCCAAGAAATATCTCAAAAACTCCTCCATCGAGATCTCAGATAGTCGTCTGCCCGCGAAGTAATGTAACTCCAACTCATCCCACTAAAGCTGAGCCTCTCCTTCCAATAGGAAAGTGGCCAAGGTGACCTTCTGTCCCTCTTCTATCTCTATTACCATAAATATCTTCTTGACACGCGAAAGCTAAACCTCTGCCTCCGTTGGGGATCTTGCACCCGTAAATGTAGGAGGACTAAAGCTCTTGAAGTGCTTCAGCTGTCATTAAATCGCTTGCCTATCAATCAAAGCCTCATCAGGCACTTGTCTAACATTTATAGGCTCGGCCACACCAACCTGTACTGGCACCATCGCAGGTCGCACCTGCCCAATCAGTTGTACAATCATCATTGCAAACACTGCCTCAGCAACTAAGTATACTATTTTCGCAGAAGGAGGAGGTGTGGGCACATCTGCTGGTGCCGCACTCCCAATAGAACATTGAGATTCAGACTGCCCCATACCACTTCTAGTCACCTATAAGTGTAAAATACACAATTTTGCGACTACTAAAAAGGCAAACAATGACTATTAGGAGTGCGGAGGTTCCTCAAACATATGTATTTTCATTCCTAAGTGGACATTCTTGAGTTAATTTTTTGTTATAACGATAAGCACATACACGTGCTCGCCACCCCTCAAAAGAATTCAACCACGAATTTGCAGAAGGAAGACCGAGAAAAACTAATACCAAATTGTAACACCTCCATCCGTCGACTAAAATATAATAGAGGGTCCGTCCGGGTGCCCACACCATTTCCACAGACAGTCGGTGGAGTTACATGTTAATATCAAGAGACCAAATGAATCCTAACTCAGAGCATTCTAGCATAAGCTTCAAGGTTACAGGAACTCAATTCATGAGAATGTCCACTATTGTATAAATCAAGAATGCTTTACAAAATACACAAAACATTACGGTCTTAAGGCCTTACAGTTATGCTTAAGAAATGTGGTTTACAAACATCGGCAAGAAGGTCGACCACACATGAAAGAAAACACCAAAGGTTCCTCGCTTTGCCTTCGAGGGCCGGCATAGCAAGAAGGGCAGCAACCCACTATTTCACGCTCAGCTCTCCAGCACCTGCACAGGGACATTCTACCACAAGGGTGGTAAATAAGGCAATGGTTAGCTTTAGCTGACCAATTTATAACGACCCCACCCCATGCCTAGAGCATTGGTATTCCTTCCCTGTATGCATAACATATACACAATATCTTGGCAACAGAACGTGCAATTTAAGCACCATTCACCACAGACATAGGCTCGATCAGCCACACGTCTCGTGCACTCAGGGCACATTCTTGGTGTACCGAATTTTCCAGGTCCCACCACCATCTACAGTCTCAGACTTGATGGTTCACTTGAGCATTCTAGTCTTTCCGGCTCGGAGCCTAAGACTCTCAATATGCCAATGAAAAAAGACAGTTACTTTAGGCAATCTAGTCCGAATGACATAATACGGGTACAGTTCAGCCATAACCCGTTGCTCAAATCGCTATGCCAATGCCGACGGTCACAACCATCATGGAAAATGACAAGATGCGGGTCAACCTCCCCTTACCCGTTCGGCTTACAGGCCTTTCTTTAGTTGGGATTTTCAAGCTCTCAGCTTTGACTACCGCCCACCAGGTCCCCAGAACCAGATCCCGCAATCGGCACACAATGGCACTCACGACCATAGCTGGGCACCAAGGCTCACAACTCACTTGCTAGCCCTATGGTCTCCACGAGACAGGCCTTGCAAGTAATATGCTATCTGGAAGTTATCGCCTGCAATAATCGCTATCAACTGGCATTAAGCGACAAAACTCTCTTCTGTCTCCAGACTCAGACACAACTAGAACATCTTTCCAGCCAAAACCCTGCAACATTCTGTAGTACAAGAAAACTAGTCTTTCATATAATATGTAGCTCACCAAGAGCTATCGCCAACGATACTCATTATTGCCCATCGTTATCTAGCAGTTCTCAAAACCGTGGAAATTTCTAGGTATTTTCCTAGAGTGCCTCTCTAGTACTTCTTGCTACTCCAATTTACGGGCACAACCCTTTTTGACTCTTTAAACTACCCATTTATACTCAGAGTCTTCTCCGATACGAAAAAAAACATCAACAATCCAAACCAACCTATCAAGATGAGCTTCACATAACATGCATATTCCGTACTACGATTTCCGGATCTAAATGCAAACTACTCAGGGATATAACGTATCAACCCATCAGAATTCCCTCGATTCTCCACATTGTGGCGGGGGATTCCATGTATATACAAAAAGTAGGACTTCACTTGTCAAAGAAGGATGATTTTTACCCTCGTAGTTCGTTTTGGAGCCATGGATAAGTCTTTTATCCTGATGGAAAGGAGCACCTCACTTTCCTTTTCACGGATCTTTCCTAGGCTATTGATTCTGACCATGGAATCTCCTTTTCCAAGCTTACAAAGCTCAGCCTTCAGCCCTTTAATTCTTTCTTCCAAGAACTTGATGAATGGGAGGAGAGAATGAGAGAAGAGAAATGAATCTTCTCTCAACCTCTTCTCTAGTTAAGTAGCCTCGGGAATAACCCCAGCCACACGATCCTTTCATCAAAATAAAGCAAAGGCAATGATTTTAGTTGACCAATCAATTTTAATGATATCGTCGCGTAATATCGGCTGTTGTCTGGCGATAGCGGCTGTAGACGCTTTGACCCTAGTCAAAAACCACTCTTCGGTCGCCGTCTGGCCATCCGACACGTGTCTAGCCATACGTGGCAGTATCACCCAGTGATACCCACTATCACCACTCCGATAGATTACTCGATGATTCATTGAAAGTGTCAAGTGCATCGAGTGCGTTGAGAGCGTCGAGAGCGTCGAGTGTGTCGAGAGCGTCGAGTGCTATCATCAGCGATATCCACTGTCGCCCAACGATAGCAACCAAAGAGCTCTATTTTTTCTAGATTTTGGGGTATTATATAATGCATACTCTGATGCCAGCTATTCAAATGATAAGTAAGATAGGAAGTCTACGTCAGGGTTCTATACTTTTATTGGAGGGAATTTGGTCAGCTGGAAGAGCAAGAAACCACTTGCGAGCTAAAGTGGTTACGAACACTTATGCTTGATTTTGGAGAGGTTTATGATCATCCTCTGCCAATGTCCTATGAAAATAAGTAGCCATATATATTTCAAGGAATCCCGTCTTTCATGAGAGGACGAAGCATATCGAGGTTGATTGCCACTTCATTAGAGAGGAGATTTTGAATAATTAGATATGCACTCCGTTTGTTACCTCAGAAAGAGAATTAACTGATTTCTTCACCAAGACAATTACTCCTTCTGGGGAGGTTTAAAACAAGCCAGACATGGTAGATATATATGCTCCCTCTTGAGGGGGAGTGTTGGAACTTGAGGAGACTAGGTGGTTTTATATCTAGTTGCAGTAGTCTGCTTCTCTCAGCGTGTGGGCGAATTAGCTCAATGGTCTGATGGTGAATCTTAGCTAGCGGTCAGGAGGATAACAGTAGTGGCGGTCTGAGGGATAGTCGTAGCAGCGGCCTGGGTGTTAGCCACAGTGACGATCTGGTAATTAACCACAATAACAGTCTTGAGGTTAACTGCAATGACCTGGATGTAGTCACAACAGTAGACTGAATGTTAGCCACAACGGTCTGGATATAGTCGTAGTAGCAGACTGATGGTTAGCCGCAACTACAGTATGGTGGCAACTCGTAGTTGTGGTCTGGTGGCTTGCTGTAGCAGCGGTCTGATGGTTAGCCGCAATTGTGGTATAGTGGCAACCCCCAGTTGCGGACTAGTGGCCTGCACCGGTGGTCTTCCCTGGCACCTTATTTATTTCTTTTTGGAGCAATAAAATTTACCTTTATTTAGCTCGTTTTTACACTTTGTTTGCCACCTATGGGGTGGATTGTCTTAGTACAGTAGCAGCTGTGCCGAGCGGGAAATAGTGGGTCGAAGCCCATGGTTGCTAAACCGGCCCTCGAAGACCAAGTGGAATGTGTTTACTTTTACTACTCATGTGTGGCCAGCCTGCGTGCCGTAGTATATAAAACAATGTTATTTGAGGAAACTTTGTAAGGCCCTAAGGCCATAACTATTAGTGTATTTATCTTATCATGCTAGTTTGGTTTAGTGGACATTTATGTGGTTGGGTTCTCACTACAATCTTAAATTACTTCCGCTAGAATGCACTCTGAATTATGATGCATGTTTAGATTATTATCTCAATATGTAACTCCACTAACTGTCTGTAGTATATGGCATGGGGCCCGACCAGACCTTCTAGTATATCCTATGTAACGGACGGGGGGGTGTTACAATTTAGTAACAGACATTTGTGTCAGTCTTTCTTATTTAAATTTGCAGATGAATTCTTTTAAGGGGTAGGAGCGCATGCATGTGTGTTACCATTATTATATGAAAAAACCCATGAATGTCCACTTAAGAATGAAAATACATATGTTTGAGGAACTTGTGTGTTTGTATTATTGCTTTGTAGCAATATGTTTGTCGCCTAATTGAGTGTTTCACGATTATTGGTGACTAGAAGTGGTGTAGAACAGTCTCAACTCCAGCACTCTGTAGAGATTAGTATGACAAATGATGTGCCTGCGACCCCTCCTTCTGTTAAAACCATAAGATTGGTAGCAAAAGCGGTGTTCGCCATGATAAATGCCCAACCAGGGAGGCAAGTGCAGCCTCCTGCTTCTGAATTGGGTCAAGTTCTGCTTGGTGTTGCCAAACCTATAGTGGTGGATAAAGTAGCGGTAGAAGCCATAGTGTAAAGAAGAGCGATTGAAAAGCATATCAAGCATATGAAGAGCTTTAATCCTCTAGTTTTTTTCGGGGACTGGAACCCCAATGCAAGCTGAGGACTAGCTTTCTCAGGTTAAGAGAGTCATGTCAGCAATGGAGACGGATGAGTGGTAGAAGGTAATTATAGCCACATTCATTTTGGACAACAAAGCAAGGTTGTGGTGGGATGAATTAGAGCTGCATCACTTTGCTAGGAGACAATTCACCAATACCACGATGGATGAGTTTTCGACATTTTTTCTGGCGCGATATATTTCGTCAGTGTAGTAAATCGCTATGGAGAATCAGTTCCAAAGATTAACTTAGGGTGAGAGTAGTGTGGATGACTACTTACATGAGTTCACGAGATTGGGGCGATATGTAGGCTCTATCTTTACTGGTAAGGAGCGCAACACCAACTGTTTCTATGAAGGACTATGCGACAATCTGAGGTTGTTGCTCCTAGGTCCAATGACGCGGGGATTTCTGACCCTGGTCAATACAACCCGATCTCTGGAGTAGGATCTGAAGAGGGTCCAAACTAAGATGGACTTGACTGTGAAGAATTCAGAGTTCAAAGTACCAAGTTCATCGAAGACTGGGTACCAAAGGTGGAACAAGAAGCCCAGATCTATTGGACCTGCTTCTTCGTCATTTACTTATGGGGCAACAACTAGGAAAAGAGGCCCAATTCATTGTTGTACTTGCAGCAAGCCGGGACACATTTCCTGAGAATGTCAAAGTGGCCCTCCAAGAATTGAGAGAAAGGAAAGAATCATCTTATGCTGAGAAAGGTAAGACGATGGAGTCAACCACATGCCATCATACTCCAGTATAACCCATAGTCTACAACCTTTGTCAGCAGGAGGCCATCAAGCAAGGCGATGTGGTTACATGTATGAGTTAAATTTTAGCTACAATACTTTCTATGCCTTACACCTTATGCTTTGGTTGTATTCCTATCTTGTATTAGGCTTTATGTTAATCTTGGACTGACCGACGAGAACACTGTTTGATATAAGGGCTTCACACTCCTTTCTGTATGAGGACTTCGTGTCCCATTTCGAAGTACCTTATTCGATGGCAAAGGATAGACTGGATGTGTTACTACCTAACGATGCTCGATGCACACAGATAGAGTTTGTTGCGTAAAGGTGCGCATATGGAGTCAGGAGTTTGACTTGGAAGCATCTTTACTGTCAATAGTAGAGTTTGATGTAATTTTTGGCATGAATTGACTCTCAGAGCATCGTGTGTACATCGATTACGGTCTCAAGATGGTCAAACTGGGGCTAAATATGAGTTTGAAACTACTTTCTCTAGCTTGAAGGAATCGAGCAATACACTGATGTTTGCTCTCAAGGTAGTCAAAGCAGTATGGGAAGGTGCAAAGTTATTCTTCACCCTATTGGAGGCTAAGAAGCCCAAGCCCGATTCAATCAGTATTTCGGTGGTATCGGAGTTTGCTGACGTATTCCCTGAAGATCTCCATGGAGCTCCACCTCAGAGAGAGATTGATTTTACTATTGAGCTGGTGTCAGGTGACAAGCCTGTGTTATGCTCTTCGTACTGCCTAACACCAATGGAAATAACCGAATTGAAGGTGCAACTATAAGAACTATTAGAGCAAGGCTTTGTGCATCCAAGTTCGTCACCTTGGAGTGCACTGGTCCTTTTCGTGAAGAAAAAGGATTGTAGTTTACAATTGTGTATTGATTATCGAGAATTGAATAAGCTGACGGAGAAGAACAAGTATCTGATTCCGAGAATCGATGATCTGTTTGAACAGCTAGTTGGATCAACTGTATACTCAAAATTGGATCTGAAACTACATATTATCAGTTGAGAATCAAGGAAAGTGACATTCCCAAGATGACATTCAACACACGTTATCGACATTATGAGTTCACTGTCATCCTTTTGGGCTGACGAATGCGCCATCCATGTTTATGGACTTGATGAATCAGACGTTCAGAGAGTACTTGGACCAGTTTGTGATAGTTTTTATTGACGATATCCTAGTGTACTCTCAGTCTATGGAAGAACATGCAGATCATTTACACATTGTTTTGGAGACCCTGAGGAGTAATCTGCTTTACACCAAGATCTTTAAGTGTGAGTTTTGGCTATATTCAATAGCATTCCTTATTTATGTAGTTAGTGGAAAAGATATTGTGGTAGATCTAGCGAAGATAGTTGCGATACAGGAATGACCTGTTGTTAGGTATTATATCCATAATAAACCTGATTTGAAGAAGTGTCCCTTGAACTAAGATGAATTGAGATTGTATTTGATTGCGTGTTTTTAGTTATGTGCTTACAGGACTCTATTGCTAAGTACAACCCAATGTCAGGTTATAGTGGGTCATGAAATACAGGACTATATAATATAATTCCTCATTGTGCAGGCCAATGTGTTGACCCACGTGTAATATCTCAATTGGAGTGTACTTCTAATTCAAGTGCATTAGAAGACTCAAGGAAGGAAGTGTTGTTGAATATAGGATAGACAGAATTTTCTCTAAGGAAAATTCATCGAGTATCGTATAGTGGACTCGTCGAATTCATTGAGTTTGTATGTTGATACTCGTCGAATTCGTCGGGTATATATACTGATACTCGTGGATTTCGTAGGAATTAACTATGAAAATTTTTCCCACATCCTGGAGAATCGGCCAAATAAAATTCGTCATGTATCATTTACCGGGTATGCTAGTCGATATTCATCGAATTCGCCGAGTCTCTCCAGGAATGCATTGAGTTCTCAGATATATTTGTCTGGATTCGTCTAAGTTATTTTCTTCGAGATTAGAAGCAGTTCGACGAGTATACCTTTATATACTCGACGAATAATACATAATATTTTTTTATCAAATTTCCGTCACGGATCATCCCGATCGCCACAGTAATTCACTAATTTCTCAGTGTGGAAGGGATTTCTAGCCGTTAGAGGAAGAGGTTCCTATAAATATATAGTGGATTTTCGTTTAACCCTAATCATGCATTTACAAATTCAAATCGATAAATTTTAAGAAAAAGCTCCCGTCGACGTACGATACCATTCTTCACGATTCTCTCAGCCGACGACTTGATGCACATTTCGTTCTTCTTCTTGTGTGTCGACTAGATCTTTGATATCTGAAGGTTTACATACTCCTCAAACCTAGTTTATCATTTTGTTCAGATATAGACTTGAAAGATTTCAAGTTCTCTATTTCCTCAAGCTTTCAAGATGGACTTTTTAGAGGAAAGAAAGATTGAAGACTTCAGATATGAAGAAGATTTCTCCTATTCTATTATTGTATAATTTTCTTTATACTATTGTAGGAGGTCTTGCCTTCAAGTTGGAAATCCTTGATTATAGGATGGAGTTTGTAGGAGAGGTTGTTCTCCGAGTAGTAGGAGAGTTGTCTCCGAGTTTGTAGAAGTTGAGGCTCCGAGTTGTAAGATTGTTTTCAATATGAGATAAATGTGAAGTAGCCGAATCTAGCCCTTTGTGGTAGATAGGCGAGGCGGGACAGTGGACATACCTAAATCGGGGAACCACTATAAATTCTCTGTGTTTTTATATGCTTATTTTGTACTAATTTTTATTCTGCTCAAAGATGTGGAACTCACCTATTCATGCCCCCCTCTAGGTGGCTTAGGTTGAATACTAGATTCTTTCAATTAGTATCAGGGGGTTGTTGTTTGATATAAAGTTAACACCTTGAACAAGATCTCCTTCTAGTTGTCAGGAGACACCTCTTAGCTGAAATGGACAGAAGAAAGGATATGTATTCGATGAAGTTACCAGTGTGCACTAAGGAGAACTTCCCCATGTAGAAGGAGAAATTCAGATTATACATAGAAGCTGCTGATTCCTGCATTTTTCAAATTGTTGAAGAAGGCCCTCATGTTCCTACACAACCATCTACCATTAATCCTAATGTGATGGTTCAAAAAAAGATGATGGATCTGAATAAAGATGAGATTGCTCTAGTCTCCCTGGATAAAAAGGTGAAGAATATCATAGTCAGTGCAGTGGATGACTCGATGCTGCAAAATCTATTCCACTGCAAATCTTCCAAGGAGATGTGGGACTGTCTTGTAGTCCTCATGGAAGGAACTGAAGAAGTTTGAGATAATCGAAGACCTCTACTAAATCAAGAGTACTAGGCATTCAAGCAAGGCTCAAATAATACAATTGCAGACAACTTTGAAATGTTCTTCAAGATTGTCAATGACCTCAGAAACTATGGTCGTACATTCACTAATGGCGAGCTCAATGATAAATTCCTAAGATCCCTGACAAAAGACCGGGGTACTAAGGTGGTAGCCATTAGGTAATTTGGAAAGCTGCCTGAGATTGATCCCCGGCCAAAACCTTTTCAGAAAGATCCTTTCCTATGAATTACAAATGAACACAAGGAAGGAGGAGCAACTCAGCAAGACTTCAAGCAAAGAGAAGTCTTTAGCACTGAAGGCTGAAGGGTCAAAGAAACTCAAAGTTGTGTCACATGTAAGGACACAAGCTTCTGAAATTCAAGAGGACTCTGAGACAACCACCTCAAGTATAGAATTTTCTAATGGAGAGTTCTCTCTGTTCTCTAAGTATTTCAAGAGGATGCTTAATAAAAGGAGGCAAATTAAAAATCAGTCCTCCTACTCTGACTTTAGAAGGCCACATTGGGATGGTAATCAGTCAAAGAAAAGCTACAACGATAGGTATAATTCGAAACCGAACAAACGTATTTCTACTGACGTTGTGTTCCACTATTGTAATAAGACAGATCACATGATTGCCGACTGCCCCTACAAGAAGAAAGTGTGAAGGAAGGAAGAAAAGTAATCCTTCTGAAGCAAAAAGGAGGAAAAGAGCTTCATAGTGAAGAAGCCAAAAACCCTCAATGATAGTGACTCAAGTGAGTCAAGTTCTAATGAAGAAGCCTATTTCGGGCTAATGGCACACACCGATAAGAATGAAGGAGAATCTGAGTACAATGGGAAGGTAAACTCTCTCACTCCTCTTTTTGAGCCAGAAACTGCTTCAAAAGTCCATGAAGGTTACTCCTCCAAAGAGGATCATTCTGATTTAATGGATTAGTATCAAGTTCTTTTGATGACATTTGACAAATGTCGAAAGCTAGTCAAAGTGCAATCAAAAAAGATTGTTTCCCTCAAGGAAGTGGAATTGAATTCTAGGGAGGAAATTAAAAAGTTGACTCCTCTCAGAGACGAAGTCCAATCCTTGAAGGAGGAATTAAAGGACTCGATTGAGCTACTACCTCAGAAGGAGATATTCCTAAATGAGCTAGAAGAGAAGTTAGTGATTGAAAGGAAGCTGGTAGAAAGCTTCTCGAAGCTAAAGACTGTGCTTCACCTTATTGATGGATTCTCAGCCTCAAGGAATCATACCGGTGTGGGACATAAAGCTGCTAAGGGTAAGGGCAAGACTTTTTAAAGTCAAACCAATTTCAGAAAGGTAGTCTTCCCGATTAATAAGTGTGAATTTGAATCATCCTATGCTCACTATGCTAGGCCAATATATATGGAACCTATCATAAGGAGCAAAGGTTGGACCCGCCCTAGGGATTTTGGAGAAAGTGTGTTCAAGGCACCTTATGAAGAAATCACCCTTAACAAAGAAGTCGTGTGTATGTTGTACTCATGAGGCTTCTTCCTCAAAGTCAGTTACCCGTGTTAGACCTCCAGTTCAAAAGGTAAAGCAAGAGTATAAGAGACGGTACAACATCTTTGACTGTTGGTGTTGTGGCAAAATTGGTCACTTTATCGTGGACTGCTAGTTTTATTTTGTAAAATGTGAAACTCCATGAGTTAACATTGCGAGACCGACCACTCGAAATTTTAATGTTCATAGTGGTGTTAAGCTAATAAGGAATTAAGGACCTAAATCTGTTTGGGTTCCTAAGGGAAAATGATCCATGATTGCAGGCATGTCTAAAGGCCAACAAAACTCCAATTTGGTATTTGGACAGTGGATGCTCTCGGCATATGACCGGAACTAGAAGCCTATTGCAAGAATATACCCTAGTCGATGACGGTCCAAAAGTCATCTTTAGAGAGTCTGACTGGAGAATCACTAAAGGCTATGATATAATTACCAACAGTATAGTCTCCTTCGCAGAAGTGGCCTATGCTAAAGGATTATAACATAATCTAATCATCATAAACCAATTATGTGATAAATGCTATATCATTGAGTTCTATAAGGACAATTGTTTAATAAAATTGTCTACCAATTTGGAGACAGTCTTAACAAGCACTCAGAGTAGAAATATTTTCTGCTTAAATTTTCTAAGTGTGCTTTTTGGCTAAAGATAGTATGTCTCTCTGTGAACAATAACACAAGATATTAACACATAAATTTCAAAACTATTAGTATGCTATTTTCACAAAATTTAGTGCATGATGCCCCAAGCATTAAGTCACTTAAAGAGAGTCCATGGTACACATGCCAAATGGGTAAGCAGACAAGGGATACCTTTAAGGGTATTGTTGAAAAAGATTCCTCTAGATGTCTATATTTACTTCATATGGACTTGTATGGTCTTAAACTAGTTCATAGTTTAGGAGGTAAGGTCTATACATTGGTTATTGTTGATGATTACTCTCATTTTACTTGGGTGTTCTTTCTAAAACACAAGTCAGACACCTTCGAGGCCTTCACTAATTTTGTTAGCAAATTCAGAACGAGTTAAACTGCTCTGTGGTCAAAATAAGAAGTGATCGCGGAATAGAATTTGAGTCTGGGGCCATGACAAAATTCTATGGAAGTCAAGGTATCTTTCATGAGTTTTACTCTCCATGTACTCCACAACAAAATGGAGTTGCCGAGAAAAGGAATAGAACCCTCTTTGAAGCATATAAAACTATGTTGAATGACGCTTCAGTACCAGAGTACTTCTGGGCCGAAATAATTAACACAGTTTGCCACGTGCAAAACATAGCATTAATCAACAAAAGCTATCATAAGACTCCCTATGAACTGTTGAAGGGCAGAAAACCGACTGTGTTCTACTTTAGGATCTTTGGCAGTAAATGCTTTGTACTTTACAATATGACGTATTATCGTATAAAGTTTAGTGAAAAGTGTTTTGAAGGTTTTTTCGGGTCCTGGTTGTAGAAGAGTCTATAAATATTGTATTTGATAAGACAAGTATGCTTCATAGCAGCTCATCTAGTGTTATTGGTGTGGATGCAGGTGCCAGGATAATATAACTATGCTTGGAATAAGTAGTACAGAACGATTCACCAATTTCAGTCAAAGTCATCAATCTAAGTGTGGTGGAAGAAGAACTACTAGATGAAGAACTCCTTAAACCTACAAGAAATGCAACAGATGTGGCAGAACTTGTTGGTAGGATAAGAATAAATCTAGTGTTCAGACACCTAAGAGATCACCCAATTGATCTGATCATTGGAGAGCCAAGCGATAATGTAAGAACCAGAAGAGATACTACTAACGAAGTATTATACCTTAGCTTTCTTTCTCAGGTTGAGCCAAAGAAATTTTAAGAAGTAAACAAGGATGCATCTTGGATAATGGTTATGCAAGAGGAGATCAACTAGTTTGAAAGATACATGGTCTGGGAATTGGTGTCAAGGCTTGAAGGACATAACATAATATATACCAAAATGGATATTCAGAAACAAGCTGGATGAAAATGGAATAATTATAAAGAATAAATCCAGGCTTGTAGCTCAAGGGTACAGACAAGAAGAAGGGATAGAATTCGATCAGACCTTTGCTCCAGTGGCCAGACTCGAAGCGATCAGGTTGTTCCTCACGTATGCTGCTCACAAAGGCTTCAAAGTCTATCAAATGGGCGTGAAGTCAACATTCCTTAATGGTGATCTAAAAGAGAAAGTATATGTAGCACAACCCCTGGGTTTTGTCGACTCAACTTTCCCTGATTATGTATATTTTCTTAATAAGGTTATATATGGTTTAAAGCAAGCTCCCCGAGCTTGGTATGAGACTTTGTCTAGCTTTCTTCTTGAGAACAAGTTTGCAAGAGTAAATATAGATAAGACATTATTTCTTAGGGAAGTAAAATGCAAGATTTTGCTAGTGCAAATTTATGTCGACGACATTATTTTTGGCTCTATGGAGAATCACCTTTGTAAGAAGTTTTCTAAATTTATGCAAGGGAAGTTTGGAATGAGCAGTATGGGATAGTTGAAGTATTTCTTAGGACTTTAGGTAAAATAATCTGAAGATAGAATTTTCATCTCTCAGACAAAGTTCACCAAAGAGTTACTTAAGAAATTCAGAATGGAGAGCACAACCTCAGTGAGGAATCAAATGGGTTCAACTATGTCTCTAGACAAGGACGAGAATGGGAAAACTTTTAATGAAACAAAGTACAGAAGAATAATTGGGTCCTTACTCTATCTTACTGCCAATAGACCCGACATAATATTTTCAACATGTTTGTGCGCTAGATTTCAAGTGAACTCTAAGGAATCTCATTACGCAACTGCAAAAAGGATCTTGATATTCCTTAAGGGTACACCAAATCTTGGCTTATGGTACCCAATAAGTAATGACATCGAGCTAATTGGGTTTTCAGATGCAGATTTTGCAGGCAGCATGGATGACAGGAAAAGCACTTTCGGGACTTGTCAATTCCTTAGAAGACGACTTATTTCATGGAGCAGCAAGAAGAAAAATTGTGTGACAACCTCTACTGTAGAGTCAGAGTACATCTCTGCTGGTAGTTGTTGCGCACAGCTTCTCTGGATCTGGAATCAACTTGAAGACTACAACTTGAAATTCAAGGAGATTCATATATTTTTCAACTCCTCAAGTGCGATTGCAAATAATTTAGTCTCTCATAGCCGGATAAAGCACATCAAAATTAGATATCATTTCATCCGGAAGCATGTGGAGAACAGGGACATAATTCTCAGCTATTTCCTGACGGACAAGAAATTCGCATATATATTCACGAAGCAACTAGACGAGGCCAAGTTCTCATTCTTCAAAATAGAACTAGGCATGCTCAACAGGGAATCATGTAGATGGCTAAATCTCTCAGTAAATTACATCTCAAAGAAGACAGAATTTTCCAAGGAAAATTCGTTGAGAAGCCTTCGTTGAAACTCACTGATTCGTTGAAACTACATATATTTACTCGATGAGACTCAGCGATATTCGACGAATCTTACTTAGCTCATGTGGGATTTCGACAAATTTTACTCAGGTTAATTTTTTTTATATTGGATCTGAAGAGTCACTCGGTTTAAGGTACGTGCCTATTTCTTTCTCCTCGAAACTTTAAGTATATATATATATATGTATGGTTTTCAGGGTAAACAATTTTACGTCATCGAAATAGAACTACCGTATCCCGTCAATTCTTCGCTTGTCGTTCTGTATTCTGCGGCAGCAACATTCATCTTCTCCTCTGATCGATTCATCGCTAGATTTCTGCTCTTCTTCATGGCTCCCCGTAGAACTAGTGACTTACTTGTAGGGGGAGAGATCGTTCAAACAGGGTTTGCTTCGGTCACTAATGATTACTGAAACGTTATTCTCATGTTGGAGACAGCCGGACTTACCTTCATTCTCGAGCACCCATGTAAAGTTTTGGACAAGGATATCTTGGAGTTCTTCCACAATGCCAAGATTCGCCATGAAGACTCCCTCATAAAATACAAAGTCAGAAGTATTTTAGGTATGATGAAGGCTTCTCTCCTCACAAGGTTTTTGTGGATTCCAGAGTTTGAAGAAACTGACCAATTAGAAGATGATGATTTCACAACGGCTCTGTTGTTTTGTGGATTGTCAAGAGGAACTACTGCCGTTAAGAGGAAAAGGATGAACGATTAAGGCAAACTACTTTCTGGTATAATTGGAAAAGTTCTTTTGTGTAAAGTTGGTTCCCATGATTACCTTTCCTCAGATAAGTTCAAGATTCTAGTCGCTATCATCTGCCGGAAATGAATTGATTAGGGAGAAGTATTTTTTGGTCGAATAAAGGGCAGTCTCCACACACCAAAGTTTGGAAGGATACTTAGCTTGTATCTAAATCAGTTGGATAGAGATATGTTTGACATGACAAAAGGAGTTCCAATTCATCACTTGAAGAAAATCAATGCATCAATCATCATCAGATGGGAAAGGAGGATCCCAAAGCAAGTGGGAGTCAGAGATTTGCCTGAGGAAGAGGAGGTAGTTTCTGAGGATAGAATTCCTACTCCTACCCCCCAGGAGATTCCTAAGAGCTCGAGTGCAGGAATTGAGGGGGAGTCTGTTGAAACTCAAGTGGCTACTTATGTTCTGGTGCCCTTGATTGTTCCCTCATCTTCAGAGATAGTTGCTTCAGAGATAGTTGTTTCAGATACAGGTGTTCGGGTAGCATAAGTGGCAATTCCTCAAGATGCAGTTAGTCCAAAGACAGTTCTACAAGGTTCAGTTGAAGAGACAGTTGATCTTAACACTGTGATTGATGATATTGGTCGTGCTACTGCTGCTGGGGTTGTATCTGATGAGGCTGATGATGAGAGAGTTGCTGATGAAGCTTTGGATGCTGATGTTTTTGATGATGTTGTTTATGATGATGTGTTGGCTGCTGGTAATGTAAATGATATAGAACATTTTGCAACTGATGATAATATAAATGATACTACTGAGCTCGCTACTACAAAAAACATGATCGTATGTCGCCCAGAGATTCACTCAGCTCTGTCTGAGGGGGAGCAAGTTTGTTCTTTTGTTTCATTTACATCAAGGTTGATAAGTTTATCAGAAACCTACAGAAAAGAATTACAAAAATATTAGGTAGACCTCCAGTTGAGGAAGAAGAAGTTGTTGACATTTCTGATGAGGAAGGAGATGTAGAGGTGCATCCTCTTATCCTAGAGGGGCAGGATCCCACAAGATTGGTTACAACTCATATTTCTCCAGTGACAGATTCATTCAGTGAATTAGAGGCCAATGCAGATCTACCCTCTCCTCCAACTATTCCAAATATTCCAACTACATACCTTCCCAGTACAAGTTCAGACATTTCACTATTGAAGTCCATAGAAGAAATGATGGTCAGGCAACAAGCAAGATTTGATTTATCTCTGAAAAAAGTTCTGAAGAAAGTGAAAGAGACTAAAAGGGATATGAACAACGACCTTGCTAAAGTAAAAGTAGGTTTGATAAGTTAGAGTCCACCCTCTACAACTGGTTTGCACAAGGTGGGCAAGCCATTGTTCACACGATGGCTGGGCTGAAAATCAATCTAGATGTTCTCAAGAATGTTCATGAGAATGCCAAAATGGTATTCAATGCCGAAAATGTCGGGATGAATCACTTTGAAAATCAAGTGGTTTATTATAGTAATGCAATTGCATCAGAAGTGCTTAAAGAAGTCAAAAAGGGGGAGGAAGAATTGAAAACTAAGGTAAATGCACTTGAAGCTTCCATGAAAGAACAGTTTAAGACAACGAACATCTACACTTATGATAACTTCAATTGGTTTCATGGAGAGCTGTTTCCAGGATCTGCTGATGTAAGGATGCCAGAATAGGTGATACCAAATACTATACATGTCTATATTCAGCCTGCTCAGGACTACACCTAGTACTGGACAGAATCTCAAGATTACTCTACTGCTGCTACTAAACCAGAGATTTAGGTGATGGAGGATGTCTCTCAACCAACTCCTAATGGAAGAAGATATGGTGAAGGCCCTTCTGCTGTCAGGTTTGATCCTAAAAGAGAACTTTGTGAAGTGTGGAGTCCGATCTCAAAAAGTATTATCTTGGACACCTTCATATTAGTCGATATAGGAAATGAAGACATGTACAAACACTACAACATGTAGGAATGATAGAAGCATGAGGTAGCAAATGCAAAAAGGAGATTACATTTCAGGAAGTACAAATTTAATGATCCAGATGCTCCTCCTGTTCTGACGAAGTATTTCCCAAAGCCAAAGAATTATTTTGACAGACAGTTCTAGAAGAGCTAGGGGAAATAAGTTTAAAGTTTTTATTTTTCTTGACATTTGTGAGCATTGTTTGCCCCGTTTGATCATATATATATATATATATTAATGTGTTGACTGCGATTGTTCTTATTTTTTAAATTTAGATGCTTTTTCCTTGATTTTTTTATTTTGTGTACAATCCACCTTAGTTTGTAGGGTTCTGACTTCTTCAAATAGGGGAAGATTATTGGATATTATATCCACAATAACCATGATTTGAAGAAGTGTCCCTTGAACTAAGATGAATTGAGATTGTTTTTGATTGTGTGTTTTTAGTTATGTACTTGCAGGACTCTATTGCTAAGTATAACCCAATGTCAGGTTATAGTGGGTCATGAAACACAAGACTATACAATATAATCCCTCAATATGTAGGCAAATGTGTTGACCCACATGTAATCTCTCTATTGGAGTGTACTTTTGATTCAAGCGTATTAGAAGACTCAAGGAAGGAAGTGTTGCTGAATACGGGATAGAACGAATTTTCTCTAAGGAAAATTCGTCGAGTATTGTAGAGTGGATTCGTCAAATTCGTTGAGTTTGTATGTTGATACTCGTCGAATTCGTCGGGTATACCTATTGATACTCGTCGATTCTGTAGGAATTAATCTGTAAATTTTTCTTGCATCCGGGAGAAACGGCCAAGTAAAATTCTTCGTGTATTACTTTTCCTACATGTCAAATTCATTGAAAGTATCTTTCAATACTCGTCGAATTCATCAGGTATGCTTGTCGATATTTGTCAAATTCGCCGAGTCTCTCCAGGAATGGGCTGAGCTCTCAGATAGATTTGTCTGGATTCGTCTAAGTCAATTTCGTCGAGATTCGAAGCAGTTCGACGAGTATACCCTTATATACTCGACGATATTCGACGAATAATACTTAAGGTTTTTCTTTGTTTTCAAATTTCCGTCATGGCTCATCCCGACTTCCATATATAGTAATTCAGTGATTTCTCGGTATGGAAGGGATTTCTAGCTGTTAGAAGAAGAGGAGTTCCTATAAATACATAGGCGATTTTTCGTTTAACCCTAATCGTGCATTTACAATTTCAAATCAAATTTTTTTAAGAAAAAGCTCCCGTCAACGTACGATACCATTTTTCACGATTCTCTCGGCTGACGACTTGACACAAAATTTGTACTTCTTCTAGTGTGTCGACTAGATCTTTGATCTCTGAAGGTTTATATGCTCCTCAAATATAATTGATCCTTTTGTTCAAATCAAGACTTTAAAGATTTCAAGTTCTCTATTTCCTCAAGGCTTTCAAGATCGACTTTTTAGAGGAAATACAGATTGAAGACTTCAGGTCTGAAGAAAATTTCTCTTATTCTATTATTCTATAATTCTCTTTATACTATTGTAAGAGGTCTTGCCTCTGAGTTGTAAATCCTTGCTTATAGGATTGAGTTTATATGAGAGGTTGTTCTTCGAGTAGTAGGAGAGTTGTCTCTGAGTTTATAGGAGTTGAGGCTCCGAGTTGTAAGATTGTTTTCAATCTGAGATAAAGGTGAAGTAGCCAAATCTAACCATTCATGGTAGATAGGCGGTGCAGGACAGTGGACGTACCCAACTCGGGGAACCACTATAAATTCTGTGTTTATGTGTGTTTATTTTGTTCTAATTTTTATTTCTCTAAAAGATGCAGAACTCACCTATTCACCCTCCTTTAGGTGACTTCGGTTGACTATTAGGCTCTTTCACCCGTATTGTCTTCTATGGAGGAAGTACGGAGTTTTTTGGGGCTTCCCGGCTACTACATGCGCTTAGTGGAGAACTTCTAGGGGATAAAATTACCCCTCAATACCTTGACAAGGAAGGATCAGAAGTTTAGTTGGCTGTTGGCGTGTGCGCAAGATTTTGAAGAGTTAAAAAGTCATCTGACCACGACGCCTATTCTGTGCTCTCCATGTGGATCAGAAGGCTATGTGATCTACAACGATGCCTCGGGGAGCTACTTAGGCTGTGTTTTACTTCAACATGGGAAGGTATAACATATGACTCATGCAAATTGAAAGTGTAAGAGCGGAATTAACCGGTCCATGATTTAGAGTTAGAGGTCATGATATTCGCTCTGAAGCTGTCGAGGCACTACCTGTATGGCATAAAGATCGATATCTACACAGACCATAAGAGCCTAAAATATCTGTTACATCAAAAGGACTTGAATATGCACCAGTAGAGGTGGATGGAGTTCCTTGGGGACTACACCTTCAAAATACATTACGTTCCTAGCAAGGATAATACCATTGCGGATGCGCTAAGTTGTAGAATTCCTGCACATGCCAACTAGATACAGATGCATGACAAGCGTCTTATTTGGGATATGGAGGCCTTAGAGATCTCTTGTGTTGATAGAAGGTTTGGTGCCGAAGCACATTTGAACTCAACAGAAGTGAAGTATGACCTCGCAGACCGGATTCAATATGCACTGGAACTAGATGATAGTATGAGATGCTACATGACAGAGTCTTTGGATGAGTCAAATTCCCAGCTTATAGTTATTGATGGTATTTTGTGTAGGAACAGTCAGTTGTGCATTCCAAAGGTGGGCAAATTGCAGTAAGTGTTGATGTACGGGACACATTACACCAAGTACTCAATCCACCTAGGGAGCACAAAGATGTTTAAAGATATAAAAATCTTTTCTTGTGGCCATGATTAAAGAAAGATGTAGCACTTTATGTGGCGAAGTGTTAGACATGTGCCCTAGTGAAGGCTGAATGTCAGATGCCCAGAGTTTTTTTTGAAGTCACTGCCTATATTAGAATGGTAGTTAGATGACATATCTATGGATTTTATGCACGGCTTACCAAGATAACAGAAAGGGAACGACACCGTCTGAGTGATCGTTGATCGATTGAGAAAGGTGTAGCACTTTATTCTGAATAGGAAGGAGATTTAATGGAAAAACTGGCGAAGATTTACGTAGACAATATAGAACGATTGCACGGTGTGCCCCGTAGCATCGTTAGTGGCCGAGATGGGCGCTGCACGTCTAGTGATTGGAGGCTTTTACATGAACTGTTGGGCACAAAACTAAAGTTCAACACGGTATTTCATCCGCATACGGATGGTCAGACCGAGAGGGTAAACATGACGATGGAGGACATGCTTCGCATGTGTTCCCTAGATTTTAGGAAGAGGTGTGAGGACCACCTATATATGATTGAGTTCGCCTATAACAATAGCTACCAGACAAGTATTTAAATGGCGCCCTTCGAGGCCCTTTATGGTAGAAAGTGTCGTACTCCTTTGTTGTGGCAGGAGACGGGCGAGTCAAAGTTCTTTAAGTGGAAGGAAGTCGAGGATGCAACTTCGACTATTCGGACAATCTAGGAGCATTTGCTGATCTCTCAGAATAGGCATGCTAAGTATTACAATGCCAAGAACAGAAATTGTCAAGTTTGCCATGGGTGATTGGGTTTACCTGAATATCAAACCGTTCAAGGGTGTGTCAAGTATTCGATGCTTGAAAAACCTAAGTCTGAGATACCTTGGGTCATTTGAGATATTGGAGCGCATTGGTGAAGTCGCCTATCGATTGAAGCTTTCAATGGAACTAAGTGGTCTGTATGACGTATTCCACATATCAGTATTGCAAAAGGTAGTGCTAGAGCCTACAGAGGTGCTTGATGCGGATTAGGTGCTGATTGATGGTGGGTTGACAACTAAGGTCAAGCCCATTAGTATAGAGGACATGGAAGTCAAGCAGCTTCGGAATAAGTCTATCAGGATTGTCTACATCCGTTGGGATAATTGTGGCCGCAAGGAACTATCATGGGAGTGGGAGAAAACCATTAGAGCAGAGTTTATCGAGCTATTTCTTTGAGATATGCACTTGTAATATTGATACTTCTCTACTTCATCGAAATGTGTAAATTTTGGAACGAAATTTCTTTAATAAGGGGAGATTTGTAATGCCCCAAGTTTCCCGAAGCTAGAGTAGGATTCTGTGAGCTACCACGCGATGATAGTGATTTACCGTGCGACAGTAGCTTGGCGGGGGTTAACGACAGGGCCTTGGGTGTGCTACAGCTCGGCAGTAGCAATACCGCTGGTGTTAGCGTGACAATTTTATTTAGCATGGCACTCAGTGAGTTATCATTGGACAGTAGTGGGTATTGCATGGCAATATCATCAGTTTGTCAAAACGATGGGTTAACTCAACGTATAGTCTACCACACGACGGTAGGTTATTTCTGTGCGGCGGTAGGTTATTACCGTGCGACGGGAGCGGGCATTTATAGCGTGGGCATGTGTCTGCCCATGATTGAAGGTTTTGGGCAGTGGCTTGCAGAACAAGCCATCATTTGAGGTACCGTGTGGAGGTAGCTCGCTACCACGCAGTGGTAGTTTGGTTTAAAGTCATGGAAGTTAGGTTTTCAACTCACTTTCACTTGGGAATTCTTCTCCTAACCGACTGAGGGAGAGAAAGGTTAGGAGATGAGCCGAGTTCGGATCTATGGAGGCAAGTCTGTTGCGGTCATTTCCATCCAGCTAGGTTCTCCCACGGCACCGAAATGAATATCAAGGGTAATGATCCTCTTCCTTGGACATGTGAAGTCCTTTGTTTTGGATTGTGTGGGTAGACGCTGCACAAACTCATAGAATCGATTCTCACGATGGGTTGATCCATGTATCCCTGTTATCTTTGCATTTATAATCCAGAATCGAAGTATGAACTATGCATGTAGTGTGAAGCCCATTCAGACAGGTTGGTAAAGATTGGTGATGATCGTTTGTATGTCGGAGAAGACTCCGTGGTAGTATGTAAATTTCGGAGTCGCGGGGTGTGCAGGCTGTTACAGAGAGAGTACCGGAGGACTCCAGGAAAATACCCATTTGGAGGGGAAGAATCGATAGTCTATCACTACCGCACAGCGATAGCGTTATTGTCGGCGGTAGCTCCTAGTGAGCTCTATTTGTGAGGCCTATCTCGTGGAGACCTGGGTTCCTGAAGGTTGTGCTATGAGTTTAAATTGCTCTGCCTTGGTGGCCGCGAGTGCCAGCCTTCGAAATTTTGTGATTATTTCTTGTTTATTTGGGAAATGGGAGTCTGACCCGTGTCGTGGCTTGCGAGCCCGATAGTTTGAGCAATGATTGTGGCTAACCTGTACCCACCCTATGGCAATCGACTTGGAGTGAGTCAGTGGAATGGATCCAAAGCAGTGAGCACCTTGACTTTGACATAACATAGGAGGAATTGGGTATTAGGATCCATGCCAGAAAGATTAGAAATGCTCAAAGTTACCTTCTTGAGGACGGATGTAGGGCTTGAATCTCATCACATCGTAAACGTGCCATGAGTGCATGGGGTATATGGCTGATCGTGCCAACGTCTGTGGTGAATTGTGCATAAATTACACGTTCCGATTACCTTTATATATCTATAATAAATGCTTGTAGGGAAGAAGCACCACCACTCCGAGTGAGGTGTGGGGTCATTATAATTTGGTTAGCTAATGTTGATTGTTGCTTTGTTTTCCATCTTATGGGGTGGAATGTCTTCATGGAGGAGCAGCTGACCCGAGCGGGAAATAGCGGGCTGAAGCCCATGGTTGCTAAGCCGGCCCTCAAAGGACAAAGCGAAATGTGTTTACTTTTACTACTCATGTGTGACCGGTCTGCGTACCGAAGTATGTAAGACAATGTTATTTGAGGAAACTTTGTAAGGCCATAAGGACATAACTATTGGTGTATTTATTTTACCATTCCAGTTTAGTTTAGTGGACATTCGTGTGGTTGGGTTCTCATTACAATCTTAAATTACTTTCGCTAGAATGCACTCTGAGTTAGGATGCATGTTTGGATTATGGTTTCAATACATATCTCCACTAATTATATGTAGTATATGGCATGGGACCCCTGCCAGACTTTCTATTATGTCTTATGTGATGGATGTGGGTGTTACACCTCCCTTCATTTTTTGCAGACCCTCAATATAAGAAGGACAGTTACTCCTCCAATTACCAGCCTTGCCACGATGGTGGAATTTCCCTTCCTTCGCCAAGCCTTTCTTCTTCAATGCTGAATACTTGGGCTCAAGAGATGACTTAGGTCCAACCTTAGTCTTCTTGAATCCCTTGGTCTTGCCTTGCCTTTATGCATTATCAGTATGGGGCTAACAGGCTTGACCATCTTCATGTTGATCTTTGTAGTTCATAACATGCCTAGGAGCTTGGGCAGTGTCTTGTCAATTTTATTCATAGTGTAATTCAAGACAAACTGTTCGTAACTGTCCGACAACGATTACAGGATCAGTTCTATATCCAACTCTTGGCATAGAGGAAAACATAGAATTTCAAGTTTCTCTATACACCAAATCATTTTGAGTACATGAGTACCTACTAGGTATCGAACTCCTATCTTACACTAAAATAACGCCTTGGTGACATCAAACCTCTATTGGTGTACTTGCCCTTAAAACATTTTCTTAAGGTGCTCGTCAATCTCCTTATAACTCATGTTCTCATGTTGCTTCTGAAGCTCAGAGTTTATGGTGGCGAGCATGATGCATTCGACATCCAAGGAGTCATCTTAATACTTCTTATAAGCATCTTTATCAGCTCAGGACACATTCTCGACTGGTTCTTTAGGTGAATCCTCTTCCAAGACATAGAGCTTACGCTCTTGCCTGAGAACAATTCTCAGATTTCTATACTAGTTTAGATAATTTGTCCCGCTCAGTTTCTCCTTCTCAAGGATAGCTCTTAGGGATAGGGTGGAGTGAGATCCACTTGCCATGGAATTCTACGAGAACTTATGCAAAGAAAACTCAGTAATATATTTCAAAATACATTTTTTTTCAATTAAGACTTTAATTAAAATTACTCCTACTATTTTAATCAAATTGATAACCCTGAATATCAATTCAGAGATGTTGGGTACATTGGTCACAATGTACTTAATTTGAAGAAGTCCTTTCAGCTTAATGATATACATAGTTGTATTTGATAAATGTTAAGTTCATGTGTGCAGGAAAATAAAGCTAAGTACAAAAGTGTTGAGGCACAAGAGCAGTGTCGGCACTTTTGTCAAAGATGTGCTAAGTCAAAGAGAAAGTTGTGTCGACACTTAAGACAAGTGTCGACACAATTAAACTAGAAGTGTTGAGTCAAAGAGAAAGTTGTGTTGACACCCAGGACTTGGGTCGACACTATGATACAAGAAAGCAACTATTTCGACACTCAGGACTAGTGTCGATAGACACTACTCAAGTTGTGTCGACAGGAAGTAAATGTGTTGTGTAACATCCCATTTCCAACTAGACCCATAAAAGTGGTTTTGTCATAACAGAACCTTAGGAAACCCAAGAATTGAAGTCTATCGACCAAGATTTTGAGTCACGGGTTGGTCACACCCGTGACCGACCCGTCACGCCCGTGACCTAGGGCGTGACCCCTTCGACGATTGTTGACCTCAGAAAGACGATCGGCGAGCTCAGAAATTTCAACATGGGCCTGACACACCAATGACCGATCCGTCACGCCCGTGAACTTGGAATGGCATTGAGTGAGCTGAGCTCACTCAACGCCGTAGTCTGGATGGCGTTGAGTGAGCTTAGCTCACTCAACGCCATAAGCTAAACGACGTTGAGTGCACAGACTGCACTCAACGCCATCTTAAGTAGGTTGGATGGCGTTGAGTGAGCAGATCTCACTCAACGCCATAAGCTAGACGGCGTTGAGTGCACAGACTGCACTCAATGCCATCTTAAGTAGGCTGGATGGTGTTGAGTGAGCAGAGCTCACTCAACGCCATAAGCTAAAAGGCGTTGAGTGCACAGACTGCACTCAACGTCATCTTAAGTAGGCTGGATGGCGTTGAGTGAGCAGACCTCACTCAACGCCATAAGCTAGACGGAGTTGAGTGCATAGACTGCACTCAACGCCACCTTGAGGAGGCTGGATGGCGTTGAGTGAGCAGAGCTCACTCAACACCATAATCTGGATGGCGTTGAGTGAGCTGAGCTCACTCAATGCCATAGTCTGGAAGGGCTGCATTTTGGATGGCGTTGAGTGAGCAGAGCTCACTCAATGCCGTATCTTGGATGGCGTTGAGTGAGCAAAGCTCACTCAATGCCGTAGCTTGGATGGCGTTGAGTGAGCTGAGCTCACTCAACGCCATTTTACTTAGAATTTTCTGGCGGTTTTTGCTTGGCTGATGGTCAGATGAACGGGGCCGGTCTGGATAGTGGGCCCGAATGCTTTATTAGGCCGTTTCTATTAATAAGACCCAATTAAGTCTTATTTTTTTAAAAAAGTGTTGACCGGTCAATGCCACGTGGCTGTCCGTTTTGAAAACAAGGAGGAGCCACGACCATGGCTGGAAACCGACGATCACCGCCATAAATGGCACTTGATGTCGTGGCCCCTTCCCCTCCTCTTTAAACGGCTAGATTAAAGTCCTCATGGGGAGAGGAGAAGTTTCCCGCCTCCCTCCAGCTATTTCGGGCCGTTTCATCTCCCCTCCACCATGGCCGAAGCATGCTCTTAAGGAAGCATTAATGGCTGGACAACCTATACCCGCCCGCTCCCCATTTCTTCCCTTTAAAAAGGTTCCCTAGACTTATAGATGAAGTTTCCACCCTAACCCGATGGATTGGAGCTTGTACTGCGCTGTAGAAGAATTCCGGCGATGCCACCACCGCGCCAATGGCATCCCGACAATATGCACGCCTCCAGCCCGCGAACAAGGTCCTCCCTTCCTCTCTTTCTACGGGTAGATCTTAGAACTCTTTAGGATTGATAATCGAGCTCAACGAAGCTCGATCGGGAAGGGCTCATCTTCCTGGATTTCCCTGCAATAAATTATAGCTTTCGGGTTCGCCGGATTCCGCCTCTTCGGCGGCCGTGCCGCCGCCCGGCGATGGCCACCACCTCAACGGAGGTAGTGGTGGCGGTGGCCGGCCAAGGAGGAGGCTGGACGGCCGGCGACAGCATCTGGAATGCGCTCTAGGATCGGCAAATCATGGCCCTAGGCTGGAGGAAGAAGACGACCCAACACTGTTGGATCTACTTCAAGATCTGTGCTGGATTATTATTCTCTTTCTTTTAAAAATGATTTTCTATACTGAAATAACAGTCACTCTGAAGAATTAAGGAAAAATACTTAGAGGCTCTATATGTGAAAATGGTTAATATATAATTTGTAGCCCTATGGGTCTACTTTATTTTAAAATTAATTTGGGTCAATTTGGTCAACTGGTTTGACCAGGTCACCTCTTTTGGTGGGATCTATACCTAGAGCTAAGTAGAGATTAAAATGTGTGCCCACCCTTCATCCCTTGTCCAAAGGATCTGAAATTTGGGCAGGGAGTCTAACCTAGCTATACCTAGAGCCTGTCCAAAAATGGGAATTTTTGGAGAATGTTTTTCTATAGTTTTTAGAAATAATTTAATAATCTTAGGGTAAATTAACTAGATGGCTTAATGACTTCCAAACCCTCCCAAATTTTGGTGAGTGGTCCCTGGGTTTATCATAAGGATTTGTATAATTTATCATCTTATTTGGAGATGTTTTAGAAGTGAAATGCACAAACCTAAGCTTTTTCCTATTAAGCGATTTTTAGGTCAAGAGTGTACTTTGTGATTTGAGTGGTCGTATCACCTCAACAGAGGCTGAGATTTTGACAACTGACTAGGCATGATTCCTAGCACCCTCTTATGGATTTTGGAGGTGGATTGGGGCAGAATTGCCCTAGGACCCAAGGCCAAACCCTAAGGATGGTCTTTTGAGGGTTGTGAAGGGCATGGGGTCAAATGCCCTTGTATGAGCTTGAAATTTGGTAGAGTGGATGCTAGGGTATCCCAAGTCCTCTCGTATTTGTTTTGTAATTTATGGGATAGCAATTCAAGTCCTTATCATATAATTCATAAATTTGCCCCAATAGGCTTTTATCTATAATGATCTTTGTGCTTACTTGATCTCCATGAAATTTTGGCAGAGAGTGTTTTAGCCTAATATAATTACACTGGAATTTTATTATAATTTTTGGAGGTTTATTATTAGTACTTTCTTTACAGACTTTTACTAATGCAATTCTATTCAAAAATTGATTCAGAGATTATATATTGTTGGAAAATTATGTAACTTGATCAGTAGAGTTATGAGGTCAACACATTGATGTATAAATTAATTCATAATTTTTAGATGAATATTAGCAGAGGTTGCTTTGTTAAGTTAAGAAAGAGGGTTATATTTCTAAATTAGATTTTGAGGATATAGCCATGGACTTCATACATGGGCTACCTCGATCCCGTGCGAGAAATGACTTGATCTGGGTGATAGTGGACAGGCTAACAAAGGTGGCCAGATTTATTCCAGCGGCGAAGGATACCTCAGTTGGTGTATTAGTACGGAGGTTCATTGAGCAGTTTGTGCGTTATCATGGGGTGCCCAAGACTATCGTTTCAGATCGGGATGGTCAGTTCACTTCCTGGGAGTAAAGCTAGCTGCCCGAACAGGGGGAACTAAATGTCTGTGCGCATAGAGTCGTGTGCGTGAGTTGCACTTGCATGAATCATGGCATAGCATATCACTACACTCATATTTGCATACAACTGACACCCTAACATATAAATCAGTATGGGACTTTTTATACGATGGGAGCCTTGCAGAAGACCCCTTAACTTATAAGTTTGTATGGGCATTCATATAAGTTAAGGTCACTTACTTACTTACTTACTTGTTTTTTGTTAGTTTCCGTATATATATTGATTTATTACATGTTTACCTTACTGCTCACTACTTTAGAACTGCTAGATGTACCTTTCATACTTAGCTGCTTATACAATATATATTTTCTATTAGACTAGTTCCGCTGTCACCTGCCTTGCTTATTCTCCACCTTTATAGCTTCCCTTTCCTCCTCTCCACTCGGTGCCTAGGAGCCGTGGGGGGAGGGGTAGGGGATGATAGGGCTTAGTCTTTATGACTAATAGTTTTCGAACCACAACATTACAAGAGCTCCGGATGGGAGAAAGGGGCCAACAGTCCAGGGACCAGCACCAGCGGAGTACGGTGCACATGGAGGTGGACCAGTCTAGTTCCGGAGTGCCTGTGACCAGCTTTGGGAGTGTTTAGTATTTTTATAGCTTCCGCGATGAGTGATTTGTAGTGAGAACTCTGACGTACCGGGCTGAGCCCGCATATATATTTCATCTGTATTGTTCTTTTGCAGTACTTTCTAGTTTCTATATATTAATGGACTTGCTATGATTTTATTCATATATGATTATGTGGACATGTTTACATTCAGTGTATTTACTTACTTCTCACTCTTTGTGATCAAAAAAGGTCGGCAGAGTTGGCGTTTTTAGTGGCGGCCTCCCCGAGTGTTGGTGCCACCGTAAAGCGGTAATTCTGGGCATAAGACCTAGATGGTTGAAAAAGAAAAAAAAATGGGGTCTTACATGTTGACACACCACACAAGCTATGTTGAGACAAGGTGAAAGCTGTGTCAACACATTCTATATCAGCCGTGTCGAGACAAGATAGAGGTTGTGTCGACACATTCAGAATTGTGTCAACATCATTACAAGAGAAGTGTCGACACCCAGGACTGGTGTCGACACATTCAACAGTCAAGTTTCAACACTTCAAGCAGAATTGTTTCCTAAGTACAGAAATCAAGCCAGAGGTACTGATAACTGTCAGAACTGTCAGATGTTAGTTATTAACCAGATCAGCCAGTTACTCTTGACAGAGCCTATTTAAAGGGATCAACTCTTCAGAAAAAGCAACAAGAACAATTTGGTGAAGCCAGATCTAAATGCATCGACTATAATTCAAAAGGTGGAGAGAAGCCTGATCAAGAATCATATTCAACATTCTCCAGCCTAGATCTGCCCTAATTTCAACTTCAAGATGCTTTGAAAAGCTAAGAAGGGACAGATCAAATCTTCTACAACCAATTAGTCACTCATTTTCTCTCTTGCTTGGTGACTAATTCTGGATCATTCTTTTCATAATCATTAATTTTATAAGATCTACCTATAGATCTGAGTGTAGGGGAAGCCTTTTTTTCTGAGTTATAAGCCTGTGTTATAAAGACTGAGGCAGGGTAGACATTGCCTGAGGTAGGAGAAGTGGGTATTTCTCTGAGTTATAGGGCAGGTTTTGCCTGAGGAGTAGGAGTGTGTAAACATTTTGAGGTAGAGTTCTTGGGAATAACTTGAGGTATAGGATCTTGGTGATCTGAGTGGTAAGACTTGTATAGTATGAGTTGTAGGAGTCAGCTGGGCTTTGAGCTGTAAGATCTGAGGATTTGAGTAAAGAAAGAAGAAGGAGTTTGGCTGAATCTAGTTCATTGCTAGATAGGCAAACGGGGAAAGTGGATGTACCCATAAACTGGAGAACCACTATAAAATTGTATGTACCGTGCTGTGATTGTTATGATTGTTGTGCTATGATAGTTTTTCTTTAAATTACTATTAAGATTATCTTGATTTATCTGACTGAGATAATTAATAAAAAGAAAGTATATCTCAGAATTAAATAAGGTATCCAAGGTTAAAATTGGACCTATTCACCCCCTTTAGATTATTCTCAATCCTAAAGCAAACATTTTCAATTGGTATAAGAGGGAGGTTCACTGAAAAAGGCATAACAACCTAGTGAGAATCCATAGGATTATATATAAAGATATATCATGGCTCAGAGGGAAAGTAATTCCATCAAGCTCCCAGTCTGCTCCAAAGAGAATTTTGGAATTTGGAAGGAAAGAATCAGATTATTCATGGAGGCAATAGATCCAAGAATATACATCACAGTGATTGAAGGACCTTTCATTCCCATGAAAGTGTCAGTTCTTGATGCCAACATCAAGACACCAAAGACCTACATAGAGATGGATAAGGATGAGATAATTCTGGCCTCTATGGATAAGAGGGCACAAAATATAATAGTCAGTGTAATAGATGATTCCACTTTCCAGAATCTGATTCATTGCAAGACAGATAAAGAAATGTGGCAGTCACTGATTATCTATAGGGAAGGAACTGATGAAGTCAGAAATGATATGAAATCTCTGTTAAACCAATAGTATCAAGCCTTTAGACAAGATAAGAAAGACTTAGTGGCTGATTATTTTGAAAAATTCTTCAGAATTGTAAACAATTCTTTAGATTTGTCCCATGAGTTACAGCTCAATCTCAGGAAATCTAAAGAAGATTCAGCTATATCACATAGCAGAGAAAAGACCTTGGCCCTAAAGACTGAGTCATCCACAAAAGTCAGAGAGAAATCAACACTCTCAAAAAGACTAGAAATTACTTCTGACATTTCAAGAAGATGTTTAGAAGAAGAAAGCAAGATAGCTGGAAGGGACTAGTTGGAGACTCTTCTCTCAAGAAGATCAATCATCCAGACAAACCCGGGAAGAAGAAATATGGGGACAGGTATGGTTCTTTACAGAATAAATATATTAAGACTAATATAGTATGTTATTATTTCAATAGAAAAGGGAATGTCATAGCAGATTGCCCATCAAAAAGAAAGGAGAAAAAGTCAGAGAACTGGAAAGATAGACAATACTAGAAGGCTGACAAAAGCCTCTTGGCAAAGAGATAGTCTACACTATCTTACAGTCAGTTTGATTCATTAGAATCAGAAGAGGAGGAGGCTCTCATAGGCCTGATGGCTATTGAGGAGACCCAATCAGGAGAAGGAGATCAGGATTGTTCAGATCCTGCTAAGGTAAAATCAATCTCTCATAGCTTAGCCTCAAATTCTTGTTCTGCATTAGAAAATGAATCATGTTCACACTCCTCTAATAATAGAGAACATGATTCAGACCTTGAAGTTGATTTTAAATCCCTTATCAACATATATGGGAAGTTACTAAAGGCCTTGATTGCAAGAAAACAGCTTGCTAAGGATCAAAACAGAGAATTAGAATCTCTGAAGGGAGTATCTTTTCAGTTGGAAAGAGCCAATATAAAGCTGGACTTGCAAAAACTGAAGCTTATTGAACTAACCAATAAGATAAATAGCCAGGTAGAGGTAATAGTAGAACAAGTCAAGACTGTCATGGACTTGGAAGTAAAGCTTACCTAGGAAAGACAGCTCCTGACCCAATTCTCAAAACCCAAGTTAGTGCTACCTATCATAGACACCTTCTCTGCACCATTTAGAAGTGGTGTAGAGTACGCCAAGAACAAAAAGTTCAAAAAGAAAAATGTACCTAAGGGTAAAGCCCCAATGGGTCTAGTTAAGCAACCAGTCAAGTATCTGCCTTCTAACAAATGCTTGAGATCATGTGTTCCTGGACACATGATGTCTGAGTGCTCTACCAGCAAGGTCAATAAAGAGCCTTGCTGGAAGGAACAGACATTTAAAAGAAATATAGGCCAAAAACCATCACAAAGGGTGAACAATCTAAGATGCCAAGGAATTATTGGAGCTAGTCCCAGTGCACCTCACCTAAATCTAAAAGGTAAGTGTGTGAATTTTGCACCACTACCTTGGAAGTTGGATGATAATTCTGTGTTGCACAAAAGAACAACTTCAAATGTGCAACCAATGAAAAGATACAACCGATTTGAGTGTTGGTGCTGTGGGAAGGTTGGGCATTTTGCCCTAGATTGTTGGTATAATCCAACAACACCCTCATATAAGATTCAACCAGCTTTGTTTAGAAAGCCTGTTGTATTTCACACAGCAAAGCCTAACAGAACTAAGGCCCCAAAACTATTTGGGTGCCTAAGGTGAACAAAATCTGTGTTTGTAGGTGGAGCCAAGTAGTGGCTGTTCCAAGAACATGATTGGAACAAGGAGTTTGCTAAGAGATTACAGTCCACTTAGGAATGGACAAAAAATCATCTTTGGAGGGTCATAAAAAGGACTCACCAAGGGATATAGAAACATTTCTAATGGCCTAGTTACCGTCACTAAAGTTGCTTATGCGGAAGGATTGAACCACAATCTAATAAGCATAAGTCAGTTTTGTGATGTAGGTTATGAAATTGTTTTCCACAATGATAGGTGTCTGATAAGGAATTCAAGTGATCAAGAGATCATCTTGTCAGGCAATAGCAGTGGGAATATTTATTTTCTAAACTTCTTAAGTATAATTGAAAAATCACCTGTATGCATAGTAGCTAGTGAGAAAGACTCATTATGTGTGCAATGGCATAAGAGGCTGGCTCACTTAAACTATAAAGCAATGAGCAAACAATTCTCTATGGACTTAGTTAGAAATAGTCCATAACTCAAATGCTCCAAAGAAGGCTTATGTCCTGCATGTCAAAAATGCAAACAGACAAAAGTTTGCTTTAAGAGCATTCAGTCCAAAGACACTGAGAGGTATCTGTACTTACTTCATATGGATCTATTTAGTTCTACGCAAGCTCTTAGTTTGGGTAGGGAGTCTTATACCTATGTGATTGTGGATGATCACTCTTAAATCGGTATGGGACTTTTTATACGATGGGAGCCTTGTAGAAGACCCATTAACTTATAAGTTTGTATGGGCATTCATATTAGTTAAGGTTACTTACTTACTTACTTGTTTTCTGTTAGTTTCCGTATATATATTGATTTATTACATGTTTTCCTTACTGCTCACTACTTTAGAACTGCTTGATGTACCTTTCATACTTAGCTGCTTATACAATATATATTTTCTGTTAGACTAGTTCTGCTGTCACCCACCTTGCTTATTCTCCACCTTTGTAGCATCCCTTTCCTCCTTTCCTCTCGGTGCTTAGGAGCCTAGGGGGGAGGGGAGGGGATGATAGGGCTTAGTCTTTATGACTAATGGTTTTCGAACCACAACATTACAGGAGCTCTAGATGGGAGACAGGGGCCAGGAGTCAAGGAACCAGCACCAGCGGAGTACGGTGCACATGGAGGTGGGCCAGTCTAGTTCTGGAGCGCCTGTGACCAGCTCCGTGAGTGTTTAGTATTTTTATAGCTTCCTCGATGAGTGATTTGTAGTGAGGACTCTTATGTACCGGGCTGAGCCCACATATATTTCATATGTACTGTTCTTTTGCAGTACTTTCTACTTTCTATATATTGATGGACTTGCTATGATTTTATTCATATATGATTATGTGGACATGTTTACATTCAGTGTATTTACTTACTTATCTCTCTTTGTGATCAAAAAAGGCCGGCAGAGTTGGCGTTTTGTAGTGGCGGCCTCCCCGAGTGTTGGTGCCACCGTAAAGCAGCAATTCTGGGCATAAGACCCCGATGGTTGAAAAAGAAAAAAAATGGGGTCTTACATGTTGACACATTCTATATCAGCTGTGTCGAGACATGATAGAGGTTGTGTCGACACATTCAGAATTGTGTCAACATCATTACAAGAGAAGTGCCGACACCCAGGACTGGTGTCGACACATTCAACAGTCAAGTTTCAACACTTCAAGTAGAATTGTTTCCTAAGTACAGAAATCAAGCCAGAGGTACTGACAACTGTCAGAACTGTCAGATGTCAGGGGATCAACTCTTCAGAAAAAGCAACAAGAACAATTTGGTGAAGCCAGATCTAAATGCATCGACTATAATTCAAAAGGTGGAGAGAAGCCTGATCAAGAATCATATTCAACATTCTCCAGCCTAGATCTACCCTAATTTCAACTTCAAGATGCATTGAAAAGCTAAGAAGGGACAGATCAAATCTTCAACAACCAATCAGTCACTCATTTTCTCTCTTGCTTGGTGACTAATTCTGGATCATTCTTTTCATCATCATTAATTTTGTAAGATCTACCTATAGATCTGAGTGTAGGGGAAGCATTTTTTTCTGAGTTATAAGCCTGTGTTATAAAGACTGAGGCAGGGTAGACATTGCCTGAGGTAGGAGAAGTGGGTATTTCTCTGAGTTATAGGGTAGGTTTTGCCTGAGGAGTAGGAGTGTGGAAACATTTTGAGGTAGAGTTCTTGGGAATAACTTGAGGCATAGGATCTTGGTGATCTGAGTGGTAAGACTTGTATAGTCTGAGTTGTAGGAGTCAGCTGGGCTTTGAGCTGTAAGATCTGAGGATCTGAGTAAAGAAAGAAGAATGAGTTTGGATGAATCTAGTTCATTGCTAGATAGGCGAACGGGGAAAGTGGATGTACCCATAAACTGGAGAACTACTATAAAACTATGCGTACTGTGCTGTGATTGTTGTGATTGTTGTGTTATGATAGTTTTTCTTTAAATTACTATTAAGATTATCTTGTTTTATCTGACTGAGATAATTAATAAAAAGAAAGTATATCTCAAAATTAAATAAGGTATCCAAGGTAAAAATTGGACCTATTCACCCACTTTAGGTTATTCTCAATCCTAAAGCAAACATTTTCAATTTGTATCAGAGGGAGGTTCACTGAAAAAGGCATAACAACCTAGTGAGAATCCATAGGATTATAGTGAAAGATATATTATGGCTCAGAGGGAAAGTAATTCCATCAAGCTCCCAGTCTGCTCCAAAGAGAATTTTGGAATTTGGAAGGAAAGAATCAGATTATTCATGGAGGCAATAGATCCAAGAAAATACATCACAGTGATTGAAGGACCTTTCATTCCCATGAAAGTGTCAGTTCTTGATGCCAACATCAAGACACCAAAGACCTACATAGAGATGGATAAGGATGAGATAATTCTGGCCTCTATGGATAAGAGGGCACAAAATATAATAGTCAGTGTAATAGATGATTCCACTTTCCAGAATCTGATTCATTGCAAGACAGATAAAGAATGTGGCAGTCACTGATTATCTATAGGGAAGGAACTGATGAAGTCAGAAATGATATGAAATCTCTGTTAAACCAACAGTATGAAGCCTTCAGATAAGATAAGAAAGACTTAGTGGCTCATTATTTTGAAAAATTCTTCAGAATTGTAAACAATTCTTCAGAATTGTCCCATGAGTTACAGCTCAATCTCAAGAAATCTGAAGAAGATTCAGCTATAGCACATAGCAGAGAAAAGACCTTGGCCCTAAAGGTCGAGTCATCCAGAAAAGTCAGAGAGAAGTCAACACTCTCAAAAAGACTGGAAATTGTTTCTGACAGTTCAAGAAGATGTTGAGAAGAAGAAAACAAGGTAGTTGGAAGGGACTAGTTGGAGACTCTTCTCTCAAGAAGATCAATCATCCAGACAAACACGGGAAGAAGAAATATGGGGACAGGTATGGTTCTTCACAAAAGAAATATATTAAGACTAATATAGTGTGTTATTATTGCAACAGAAAAGGGAATGTCATAGCAGATTGCCCATCAAAAAGAAAGGAGAAAAAGTCAGAGAACTGGAAAGATAGACAATACTAGAAGGCTGACAAAAGCCTCTTGGCAAAGAGATAGTCTACACTATATGACAGTGAGTTTGATTCATTAGAATCAGAAGAGGAGGAGGCTCTCGTAGGCCTGATGGATATTGAGGAGACCCAATCAGGAGAAGGAGATCAGGATTGTTCAGATCCTGCTAAGGTAAAATCAATCTCTCATAGCTTAGCCTCAAATTCTTGTTCTGCATTAGAAAATGAATCATGTTCACACTCCTCTAATAATAGAGAACATGATTCAGACCTTGAAGTTGATTTTAAATCCCTTATCAACAGATATGGGAAGTTACTAAAGGTCTTGATTGCAAGCAAACAGCTTGCTAAGGATCAGAACAGAGAATTAGAATCTCCGAAGGGAGTATCTTTTCAGTTGGAAAGAGCCAATATAAAGTTGGACTTGCAAAAACTGAAGCTTATTGAACTAACCAATAAGAAAAATAGCCAGGTAGAGGTAATAGTAGAACATGTCAAGACTGTCATGGACTTGGAAGCAAAGCTTACCTAGGAAAGACAGCTCCTGACCCAATTCTCAAAACCCAAGTTAGTGCTACCTATCATAAACACCTTCTCTACACCATTTAGAAGTGGTGTAGAGTATGCCAAGAACAAAAAGTTCAAAAAGAAAAATGTACCTAAGGGTAAAGCCTCAATGGGTCTAGTTAAGAAACCAGTCAAGTATCTGCCTTCTAACAGATGCTTGAGATCATGTGTTCCTGGACACATGATGTCTGAGTGCTCTACCAGCAAGGTCAATAAAGAGCCTTGCTGGAAGGAACAGACATTTAAAGGAAATATAGGCCAAAAACCACCACAAAGGGTGATCAATCTAAGAAGCCAAGGAATTCTTGGAGCTTGTCCTAGTGCACCTCACCTAAATCTAAAAGGTAAGGGTGTGAATTTTACACCACTACCTTGGAAGTTGGATGATAATTCTGTGTTGCACAAAAGAACAACTTCAAATGTACAACCAATGAAAAGATACAACCGATTTGAGTGTTGGTGCTGTTGGAAGGTTGGGCATTTTTCCCCAGATTGTTGGTATAATCCAACAACACCCTCATATAAGATTCAACCAGCTTGGTTTAGAAAGCCTGTTGTATTTCACACAGCAATGCCTAACAGAACCAAGGCCCCAAAACTATTTGGGTGCCTAAGGTGAACAAAATCTGTGTTTGTAGGTGGAGCCAAGTACCACAAGAAGACCAATATGGTACTTGGATAGTGGCTGTTCCAGGCACATGACTGGAACAAGGAGTTTGCTAAGAGATTACAGTCCACTTAGGAATGGACCAAAAATCATCTTTGGAGGGTCATAAAAAGGACTCACCAAGGGATATAGAAACATTTCTAATGGCCTAGTTACCGTCACTAAAGTTGCTTATGCGGAAGGATTGAACCACAATCTAATAAGCATAAGTCAGCTTTGTGATGTAGGTTATGAAATTGTTTTCCACAATGATAGGTGTCTGATAAGGAATTCAAGTGATCAAGAGATCATCTTGTCAGGCAATAGCAGTGGGAATATTTATTTTCTAAACTTCTTAAGTATAAATGAAAAATCACCTGTATGCATAGTAGCTAGTGAGAAAGACTCATTATGTGTGCAATGACATAAGAGGCTGGCTCACTTAAACTATAAAGCAATGAGCAAACAATTCTCTATGGACTTAGTTAGAAATAGTCCACAACTCAAATGCTCCAAAGAAGGCTTATGTCCTGCATATCAAAAATGCAAACAGACAAAAGTTTCCTTTGAGAGCATTCAGTCCAAAGACACTGAGAGGTATCTGTACTTACTTCATATGGATCTATTTAGTTCTATGCAAGTTCTTAGTTTGGGTAGGAAGTCTTATACTTATGTGATTGTGGATGATCACTCTAGGTTTGCTTAGATATTCTTCTTCAGGAGATAGTTTGAATGGCTAGAAATCCTTTGTAATTTTATCAGATAAGTTTAGAATGAGATGGGATGTTCTGTGGTCAAGCTTAAAAGTGACCATGGTACAAAATTTCAATCTGAAAAGATGACAAATTTCTATAAGGAACTAGGGATTTTTCAGGAGTTCTCCTCTCCAAGAACACCACAGCAAAATGGAGTCGCTGAGAGGAAGAATAGAACTCTTATTGAGACAGCTAGAATAATGTTGAGTGATACATCTCTCCCAGAATATTTCTATGCTGAAGCTGTGAACACAACATGATATGTTCAAAATAGGGCCTTGATCAACAAGAATCACATCAAGACTCCCTATGAACTAACGAAAGACAGAAAACCAAATCTGTCCTACTTTAAGATTTTTGGAAGTAAGTACTATGTATTGGAAAATGGGAAAACTTATCTAACTAAGCTTTCAAAGAAATCCTATAAAGGAACCTTTGTAGGGTATAGTGCTCATAGTAAAGCATACAGGATCTACAACTTGAAACATCAAGTTGTAGAAGAATCTATAAATATAGTTTTTGATGAAACTTCTATTTTATATAATGAGATTTCTAACAACTCTAGTCTAGGTATTGTAGATTCTAGGATGGAAAAGTTAAATATAGGTGATTCACCTGATCTAGAGTTACAAACTAGAGATAATATAGAAATTCCTATAGAAGATACTGTAACTATCCAGGGGAGGAGGAAAATCATCCTAATCCTCCTGCTAAACTAGGTGATGGTAGGCACCTCCTAGCAGCAGTTAGGCATCTTAGAGATCATCCTATTGATCAAATAATTTGTGATGTTAGACTCGGAGTAACCACTAGGAGTAGACATCACAATGAGGTTCTATACTCCAACTTTCTCTCTCAAATAAAACCTAAAAAGTTTGAAGAAGCTGATTCAGACCCCAACTAGATTATTGCTATGTAAGAAGAGCTCAATCAATTTGAGAGATGCAAAGTCTGGAGTCTAGTTCCTAGACCTAGTGATCATAATATCATAGACACTAAGTGGATTTATAGAAATAAACTAGATGAGCATGGGGTTTTAGTTAAGAACAAAGCTATATTAGTGGCTAAAAGATATAGCCAAAAGGAAGGGATAGACTTTGACTAAACCTTTGCACCAGTAGCTAGGCTAAAAGCCATAAGGTTATTCTTAGCTCATGCAACATACAAAGGATACAAGGTCTACTAGATGGATGAAAAGTCAGCATTCCTAAATGATATACTAAAGGTTGAAGTCTATGTAGATCAGCCACCAGGTTTTGTAAACTCTAAACTCAACTCTCATGTCTTCAAATTGCACAAGGCTTTATATGGGTTAAAATAGGCACCTAGAGCCTGGTATGAGACCATGCCTATCTTTTTTATAGAGAACAAGTTCTCTAGAGGAAAGATAGACAAGACACTATTCCTTACGGACATCAAAGGTTCAAGTATCCTTGTCCAGATATATATAGATGACATAATTTTTGGGTCTACTAATGAGATGCTGTGTAGAAAATTTGTCAGGCTTATGCAAGGCAAGTTTGAAATGAGCAGCATGGGTTAGCTAAAATTCTTCTTGAGATTCCAAGTTAGACAATCTGACGATGGTATATCCATCTCTCAGTCCAAGTTCACTAAAGAGTTGATTAAGAAGTATGGTATGGAGAATTCTACCATGAGAACTCCAATGGGTTCTTCTATGTCACTACACAAAGATGAATTTGAGAAACTAGTTGATGCGTCCTTGTATAGAGGCATAATTGGATCACTTCTTTATTTGACTGCCAGTATGCCAGATATTATGTTCTTAACATGTGTCTATGCTAGGTACCAAGCATGCCACAAAGAGTTTCATTATACTACTGTAAAGAGAATACTGAGATATCTTAAGGGTATACCCAATCTCGGGCTTTGGTATCCTAGGGATAGTGATTTTGAACTCACAGGGTACACAGATGCTGATTTTGCAGTGTGCAAAGAAGACAAAAAGAGTACTTCCGGAACTTATCAATTTCTAGGGAAAAGACTCATAAGTTGGAGTAGTAAGAAGCAAACCAGTATTGCAATTTCTACAGCAGAATCTGAGTACATATCTGCTGGAAGCTGCTGTGTACAGTTGCTATGGATTCAGCATCAACTACTACACTACAGTGTACAGCTAAGTAAATCTATTTTGTTTTGTGATTATACTAGTGCACTTTCTATTGCTAATAATCCTGTTTCATATAATAGAACTAAACATATAGAAATTAGATATCACTTTCTTAAAGAGAATGCTGAAAAAGATAATATTAGCTTACAGTATACTCCAACAGAAAGACAAGTTGCTGACATCTTTACAAAACCCCTAGATGAAAGCAAGTTCAATTACTTTAAGTTTGAACTATGCATGTTGAACATTGAATAAAAACTTTCAATTAGTAGCAACAAAATTTTGTACACCATATAAGAGATGACTAATCAGTTCAACAAAGAATTACAACCAGGAAAGACTTGATATAAGTCAAGAAATTATAGTCAGAACACAAATTTTGTGTAAGTCCAGTAATTGTGTCGAGACACCAGAATGTGTGTCGATACAATATATAGTCATGTGTCGAGACATTAAAAATTAGTGTCGAGACATAAGGGTGTCGAGACCCCGAGGGCTGTGTCGAGAGACATGAACCTCGTATCGACACATCTCAACTGAGTAGGTTTTCAATGTCGACACCAGACATTTCCCGAATTTTCAAAAAAGTCTAAAATCAGCGTGCCTTCTCGTCTTCTATATTCAGTTACTATAAATAGGTGGTGTAAGGAGCTGTTGAATACACTTACCAGAAATCTTGAGATCGAGACTGTTCCCAGAGTATCGAGAGTTAGAAATCCTTAGTCGACTACTCTCAATCTCAAATCCACTCAAGTTTTTTCAACTAGAATGGCACCCAAGATGGATGACAACATCAACAAGGGTTATGAACTAGTACAAAATGCCTTCGTCTCCGCACCAGAAGAAATAAAGAATGTGATTGACCCTATCAATGAGGCAGATCTTGAATATCTGCTTTCAAAACAACTAATATATGGAAGAGAGAAGTATCAGAATTTTATTCCAACGCCTCACTAAACCCTAAGTTAGGTAAGATCAAATCCAGTGTTAATGGAGCAAGAGTAAAAGTCACAATCAAAAGACTGGCTAAAGTCTTTCAGATTCCAAAAACTGCATAGGAAGATAAACTAGATTCAAGCAAGACTGCAGAGGCCTTAGAATGGTATGGACTAGCTCTAACCACTAGATTTGGCAGTTCCTTAAACAAGATGAGAATGAATTCCCAGGGAAAATTTATATCTGAAATAGTTGGAAAGGTGCTCCTCTACAAGATTGGAGCACATGACAGGATTTCCACATTTATGTTTAGCCTGATTGCAAGGATTATCTTTAGAATCAAGACTGAATGAAACAGGGTAGTCTTTGATAAGATTGCAGTAGGGATTCAGAAGCCCAATATGGGCAGAATAGTTATTCTGTATATGTAAAGGTAATTCTAGATAGTATAAATCAGAAGAATAGATCTAAAATAAATCATATGAGGAGAATGGACCTGAGAATTCTGTCTAGATGGGACAGAGTCTTCTCTAAAGAGACACCAGAACCTAAGAAGACAAAGGAGGTAAAAGGCAAGAAATCTGTGGTAGAGGAAGTTTAATCCACTATGAAGAAGAGGTGACCTTCAGTTCAGATAAGGATGCTGAGGAATAATAAAGAAGATCTCCAAGTTTCTCACCTGGAATTAGTGTACAAGTGCAGGGGAGAACATTCAAGAAAAGGAAACACTTGAGGGGGAGAACCTCTATGACTTGCCAATAGATACAACTACTACTCTAATAACGGATGTTGTACAGGAAGAAATCCTTTTGTCAAAAGTATCTAACATCCAGAGGGAGATAACTGAAAATTCCTAGATTGAGGTTCATGATGCTGAGATTCAGCATACAGATGTTACCTTGGAAAGTCTTAATACAAATACTGAAGGTACAGAACAACAATACTCTGTTGAGATGGTAAGATCATCAGATTCTGAGGAATAGGAAGCTTCACTGCTTAAGAAAAGGAAACTATCCGAGTTAAGGAAAGGAAGAAAGAGTTACAAGAAGTATCTCCAATCTGGACCACAATCAACTCCTGCAATGGATTCTAGCTCCTTGCTAGTTCAATTACAGATAATGCTTGATAAACACAGGCAGGAACTAGAAAAGTATGTGGATGAAAACAACAAGGAGTTGCAATTTCAGCTAGCACAAGACATAAAGTCAATAAGATTTGAAGTAAACTTATTAAAGAAAGATATGACTGTTTTCTTTGAGAAAGGTGCACATGTTGTAGTATACATTACTAAATAGCAAGCAGAAGCACATAAAGTGGAAAATGATATATCTCACAAGCAAGCCTGTGTCATAGAAAATCAGATAAGACTAAATGAAAATATGATAGTTATGCATGATACAACCTTGGGAGAAATAAAGAATCAAACCATTGCTTTGGAGACCAAAGTTGATTCAACTGCCAAAGATATAGAAACCAAACTGGCAGATCATTCAGAATCTCTGTTTAAGGACATCAAGGCTTCTGACAAAAGTTTGGACAACACTTTACTGAGAGTTAAGAACACTGTAACATCAGGAATCAACTATCTAGATGGTCAAGGTTTCACAAAAATGATTTGAGAAACCATATTGAAAGAGAAGTCATAAAGGGGGAGATGGTAATGATAAGGGTCAGTTCTGAACATGCTACTTGGATATCAAACAATATCAGAGACACTTTAGTCTATCCTCCCTAATGGTATGATGAGGATCAAACTACTGAGTCTGGTTGTCAACCAGCTCAACTTGAAGCACCTCGTGCTATTGGAACTCATGTTGTTGAGCAAACCATGTACAATCCCGCAGCACAAGCTACATTTGAGTCTATCCAAGCAACTATCCAACACATGTACAATCCTCCTCAAGGGTTTGATCAGAATGTAATCTGTGAGAAAGTGGACAAGTCTTCTACTGCTAAGAAAATAGAGACTCAGCTATCAAAGAAAAGGTTTAGAGAATAAGCTAAGGCTAAACTAGATTTTGAGCAGTTGAGTCCAACCTCCAGATTCATAATTCTCACTACATGGAAGACTGTAAATGCAAATGTGACAGATAGGGGAAAATGGTACAATGAACAGGAATTGGAAAAACATCTTAAGCAGCAGCAAGTTATTCAGAAGTTCTAATATGATCTGAAGAAAAGAAAGCTTCCTGCTAAGTCAGTTGAGCCCAGTAAATATTTTCCAAAACCTTATCATTATTTTGAAAGACAAAAGCTGAAAGAAGAAGCAATTGCAAAGACTAAAGCTAAGGGTGACAAAGGAAAGAAGGTTGTTGATGACAAGAGACCTGAAGTAAAAGCCACAGTCCAATCTGGAAAGGGCATTTCCATCAAAGTGAGTTTCCTTAGGAAAGTTAATTTTGTAATATCTACCTATGTATACATTGTGAAACCAAAACTTGTAGCAGTAAACCTTATGATAAACAATTAATGAAAATTTTGGTTTACTCAACATTTCATGTGCTATTAATTAGGATTATAATTGTTTGTCTTATTTTCTTATCAGTATTATTGATTTTAAATATGTGTTTTTATCTGTGGTATTTCACATATTGTACTGCACTGTACTCTTAATGTATTTATCATAATATATTTTTGGTATCATGTTGTATATCATTAAATTGGAGTTATGAATTCTCCAAATAGGGGGAGATTGTTGGGTACATTGGTCATAATGTACTTGATTTGAAGAAGTCCTTTCAGCTCAATGATATACATAGTTGTATTTGATAAATGTTAAGTTCATGTGTGCAGGAAAATAAAGCTAAGTATAAAAGCCGTCGAGACACAAGAGCAGTGTCGACACTTTGTTCAAAGATGCGCTGAGATAAAGAGAAAGTTGTGTCGACACTCAGGACTAGTGTCGACACACTTAAAACTAGAAGTGTTGAGTCAAAGAGAAAGTTGTGTTGACACCCAGGACTTGGGTCGACACTATGATACAAGAAAGCAACTATGCCGATACTCAGGACTAGTGTCGACACATACTACTCAAGTTGTGTCGACAAGAAGTAAATGTGTCGACACTAAGGATAAGTGTCGACACACCACACAAGCTGTGTCGAGACAAGGTGAAAGGTGTGTCGACACATTCTATATCATCTGTGTCGAGACAAGATAAAGGTTGTGTCGACACATTAAGAATTGTGTCGGCATCACTATAAGAGAAGTGTCGACACCCAGTACTAGTGTTGACACATTCAATAGTAAACTTTCAACACTTCAAGCAGAATTGTTTCCTAAGTACAGAAATCAAGCCAGAGGTACCGATAACTGTCAGAACTGTCAAATGTCAGTTATTAATCGGATCAGCCAGTTACTCTTGACAAAGCCTATTTAAAGGGATCAACTCTTCAAAAAAAAGAAACAAGAACAATTTGGTGAAGCCAGATATAAGAAGCATTGGCTATAATTCAGAAGGTGGAGAGAAACCTAATCAAGAATCGTATTCAACATTCTCCAGCCTAGATCTAGCCTAATTTCAACTTCAAGAAGTTTTGAAAAGCTAAGAAGGGACAGATCAAATCTTCTACAACCAGTCAGTCACTCGTTTTCTCTCTTGCTGGGTGACTAATTCTGGATCATTCTTTTCACCATCATTAATTTGGTAAGATCTACCTGTAAATCTGAGTGTAGGGGAAGCATTTTTTCAGAGTTATAAGTACGTGTTATAAAGGCTGAGGTAGGGCAGGAATTGCCTGAGGTAGGAGAAGTGGGTATTTCTTTGAGTTGTAGGGCAGGTTTTCCCTGAGGAGTAGGAGTGTGTATACATCTGAGATAGAGTTCTTGGGAAGAACTTGAGGTATAGGATCTTGGTGATCTAAGTGGTAAGACTTGTATAGTTTGAGTTATAGGAGCCAGCTGGGCTCTGAGCTGTAAGATCTGAGTATAAAAAGGAGTTTGGCCGAATCTAGTTCATTGCTAGACAGACGAAGGGAGAAAGTGGATGTACCCATAAATTGGGGAACCACTATAAAACTGTGTGTACTATGTTGTGATTGCTATGCTACGGTAGTTTTTCTTTAAATTATTGTTAAGATTATCTTGTTTTAACTGACTGAGATAATTAACAAAAAGAAAGTATATCTCAGAATTAAAAAAGGTATCCAAGGTTAAAATTGAACCTATTTACCCCCCCACTAGGTTACTCTCAATCCTAGAGCAAACATTTACAAGAGAGTTTATACGAACTACTCTCTTAATGGACAAGATCCGCATTTCACCAACATCATGGGTCAGCTTTAACTTTTCTCTCACTATATAGTTATTTAGGTAGGCAACGCTTGCCGATTGCATCATCATGCAACTCTTGTATGGTTGGTGAATAACTCTTTATTCACATCCATCATATGGTTCATGCCAACCTTATGCCTCTGGGCACTCAAATTTTTAGGTTACCGAGTTAAGTTTGACCTGATGTCAATAGTGGGATATCACAATTATCCACCTGCACCCTTACCAAGATAGATTAATGCACTTTGTTTTGGCAAGCCCACACTTCATCGATCGAGGTAGGAAGAGTGTCATCCATCGGAAGGCATCTGAATACTTAATAATGCATGAGGGATTTTTAGATAAATTACTAACGATTAATCATGTTAACAATTAACTAATGTGCGCATTCCCAAAAATACAAACAACACTCACAATCCAAATACATCCCAGATGTGCACAAAGAAAAATCATCAACACATGACGAACTAAGCTAAATCTGAACACCTAGAACACTTATAAATCTTCAGATTTATATGCATTGGACATTTGCAACACCAACTCCACTTACACAATATACAAGCACGTCCCTTTATGTTAGATTCAAAATCTAATAAACTTGGTTTCACAAACCAACAAGAAGGACAGTTACTGTTAAGGAGAAACAAAGACATCACAACAAAATCACATGCATTCCTGGCAGGGTTCCAAGGGGTTGTGCCCCTAGTGGGGTCTTAGGGACAGAGCCCCTAACGGGGTCCAAGGTGCAGTGCCCCTGGCAGTGGTCTCGCTGACCGATCAATGATCGAGGTCAAGGGGCAGAACCCGTGCGGGGTGCGGGGCAGTGCCCCGACCATTTTTTGAAAAAACTATCGTCGATTCCTCACAAAAATCCATCAACATTTGATGTTCTATGACTAGATTTGGGCATTTAGAACACTTCTTAATTTCCAAATTTACATGCAGTAGATTTAACAACTTCTGAAACAATGATCATCGTGGAACTTGGCTCTGATACCACTGTTGGGTTTCTATGAATGCACATCACATGTGCGCAGCGGAATAAGGAATCAAGAAAAAATACAAAGAGAAATGGATCTTGCGATGATCATTGATCAAGAAGTAAAATAACTTTGAATATAAGTATACCTTAACGAGATTGAGTCACTACTCAACCAAGATGCACCATGGAAGTTTGACAAACACTTGCGGGTGTAGTTTCGAGCGTAGAAGTATATCCACGCCTCTATGGGTATCCACACGAGCAATAAGAACCCTTAGAGTCTTGTCACACAAGATCTAGGTTGGAAGAAGGAATGCCCTCAATGTATCCAAGGATTGCTAGATCTGTTAAAGGAGAGGCGGCGATGATGAAGATGAATCTTAGGAAACACTTTCCAGTGACGTTAACAATTCGAAATGGTCGGTGGCAATGGATCGACAGCTGCGACTTCTACGTTTTGGAACAGTTCCATCGAAAGGAAGAATTCGCCGTAGTCACGATCTAGGTCGGTTGGGTCAAGTCTCAAGAGATAATAATTATCTCATCCATATATACTCCAAGACCGAAACAGACGTTACCCGCAGACCAGATCGAAAAGTAACTTACGGAAAAATAGATCTGTGCTATTTCGTCGAGAACAGTTTGTCGAGAATAATTCGCTGAGTGGAATTCATCGAGAACAATTCGTCGAGTGAAATTCATCGAGTAAACAATTCTTCTTGTAATATAACCAAGACTCTTGTGTCATTGAAAACAAAGGGACTCTCTCTCATTAACTACAAGACACACTGGAGTAGAAGAATAATTGTAAATAAAATTTAAGAAATAAGCATTTCCACTCATAGTACCTGAGAGGATAACCTCTAAGTCATTTGATTTCTTAATCAAACATTTATCATTGTGGAATTCAATGACATAACCTAAGTCATATAGTTGACTTATTCTTAATAGGTTGTGTTGCAACCCTTCAACATATGCTACCCTTGTGATAGAGATTATGCCATTAGAGATCATGCTATATCCTATAGTGACTACTCTATTATAGCCTCCAAAGATGATATTTGGTCCATTCTTCATAGGAGTATAGTCATTTAGAAGACTCCATGTTCTAATCATGTGCATTGAGCACCCACTATCAAAGTACCATATTTTCTTTAGATTGGTACTTGAGCTATCCTACAAAATGTGATTTATTTTACCTTAGGAACCCAATTAAATTTGGGTCCTAGGTTCTTGTTAGCATAAAAATAAACACCCCCTACTGCTGCCTTAGCAAGAAAACTTCTCTTGCATTTGGCACATTAAAGTTTTTCCAACAGTAAATGGAAAAGTGTCCCTGCTTTCCACAACACCAACATTCATGGATGTTGCACTTTCTCTTCTAAACACTTCTTGATGTAGATGGTGCATCTGAATGCTTGTGTTTAGCTGAGAATGCATCAACATTCTTCTTTTTCCTCTTACTTATAATTTGGCTGATTGCTCGACAGTAAGCAACCTTACTCGACGGTATCCGCTTGAAAACAACATATATCAGCTGTGTAGCTGACATTATTGGGTTTCTATGAATGCACATCACATGTGCATAGTGGAATAAAGAATCAAGAAAAAACCCAAAGAGAAATGGATCTTATGATGATCATTGATCAAGAAGTAAAATAACTTTGAATAAAAGTATACCTTAATGAGATTGAGTCACTACTCAACCAAGATGATCCAAGGAAGTACGATGAACACTTGCGGCAGGAGTTCCGAGTGTAGAAGTATATCCACGCCTCTATGAGTATCCACATGAGCAAGAAGAACCCTTAAATTCTTTTCACTCAAGATCTAGATTGGAAGAAGGAATACCCTCAACGTCTCCAAGGATTGCTAAATCCGTTAAAGGAGAGACGATGACCATAAAGACGAAGCTTAGGAAACACTTTCCAGCGACGGAAATTGGTCGGAATGGTCGGCGACAACGGATCGGTGGCTGTGAATTCTACGTTTTGAAACAGTTCCGTCTGGAGGAAGAAGTCGCAGCAGTCACGATCTGGATTGGTTAGGTCAAGTCTCAAGAGATAACAATTATCTCATCTATATATATACTCAAAGACCGAAATAGATGTTACCCGCAGATCAGACTGAAAAGGAACTTACAAAAAAATAGACCTGCGTTAGTTCATCGAGAACAATTCGTCAAGTGCAATTCATCAAGTAAACACGATGAACGACACGTCCACTCGATAGATTCATCGAATATCTGATTCGTCGTAACAGATTCATTTGTAGCAGACGAATAGAAAGAAATCTCGAAGGATCCATCAAGACCGTTTCAATGAACACAAAATGTCACGTTGAATTCGTCGAGTGTACATAACGAACTCATCGAGAATACTCAATGAATTCATCGAGAATACTCGACGAACTGACTTACCTTTTCGACGATTTCCAGAAGGCCCCTCGAATTCATAATTCAGGTCCATTGGTTGATCTAGTTCTAAGTCCATATCAAAAGGCTTGGCCCTTCACTCATATGACATATGAGCACGACCAACACAGTCCTTTTCCAACTTCTCCAATATTCTTATGTGAGATCCCATAGGCTCATATTGCGTTGACAGTGAGACTATCTATTTGACCACTTCTAGATCACAATGGTAGAATCAACAAACATGGTGTTGATGAATCTGATATGGCCTTATAAGAGTTGATTACTGTCTTGTCATTAGCCAGCTTCTTTGCTGGAAGGTTTTGGGAAGAAGTAATTTCCTTACCCTTGAGTGTTGGGGATTGAGTACCAAATAATGGTTTATATTGAGCAATTTGGATTTCTTCATGGGGATCTTTTAAAGCACTCATTATCATGCACTTTCTCCCTCCATAGTTAGATGCATCTTTGACCTTACTATGAGAACTTTCATTCTTCCAATGACCATAAATGTTATTATGGCTCAGACCAGGATACCAGCGGGCGACCATAGGCGTCCTTACCCCCTCGCCCGAGGTTGTAGTCCCGGTGGAAGTAAGGCACCCCGACATCGGCGGGAGACTTCCTCTCATCAAATAACAGCCGAGAAACCCTTGCACGCTTGCTCGCATGATCCGGATACTTGGCCTTGCCCTTCCCATTAGCGAGATTGTTTTGCAGTGCGCCACCTTTGTCGTCAGCGAGCGACTAGCCCTTGCTGACCGCAGGAGGCGGGATCTCCTCCACCTTGGCATGAAGGCTCAAAGATTCTTATTGTGTGTCATAACCCACATTTTCTCCCCATTTAAACAATATATCAGAATAAGAGAAAACACGTGTCATGATACCACGCCGTACAGGGGATAACTACAGGCGCTCATGTAAGAACTCGAACCTAATACTTCATATGAAATCCTCAAGTTTATTATGAAGAAAACTGTAATTCAAGTTAAGTTTTGATGGTCGTATCACTCGACTCAGTGGATCAACTAGTCCACAAGTGAAACTATGAATATACATTATAGAAAATACTTTATTTATAAAGATTAACATCCTACATGAGCAAAAACATCCAAATAGGACAACTCATATTATGCATACCTTTAGATTTAATATAAGTATAGAAATAGCTTTTACATTCATTAAAATATAGTGACTTTGGTTTAAAACAATACTATGAATGAGATAGTACAAAACGATACTTTCATACTTTTTTTAAAAATAATAAACATACAATACTATCATAAAACCTTCCCAGAGAGCAAGTAAAACAAACAGGTCATCCAGAAGAGACTAAGCAGCTAGTAACTTAATAATATAAAAACCCCAGTGGGCGTCAACAACCTGACATGAACCCACCAAAATAGCATGTATGTCTGAACTAACAACAAAACAACAACACTACCTCACAACGGTGAGGAAAAGACAACTACAACAGCTGCAGAACACCTGCCACAACCTACCCTAGCAGCTCAACCGGCTACTGATCCAAACCTGGGCATTCAAAAGAAAAGAATACCTCGGCAAGAATATACAAGTGGCAATCAAAGATCAATAGTAGCAATAAATCAAGGGACAAAAGGGTTACCAATCCAAATATACGAAAAGCTGTCCAAACACAGCAAACAAGTCATACTATAATAATAAAAGAAGAATTGTCAATAGTTTGATAAGAGAAGTTACAATAAGTGCAAATTGAAGCCATGCTTCTATAAGATCTGTAAGAGTAAGCATAATAGCATAAGTCTATATAATAAGAAGGGAGAAACTGAGCAGCTCTAAATACGTGAATCATTAACACTTAGCAAAAAGTATTATGATGGTGGCCACATTGTCCAACACAACCCAATAGTCTAAACATCTCAAAAGGTACTGTTGTGGTGGTCATATTATCCAACACAACCCAACATTCCATATATCTCAAAAAGGTATTGTGGTGGTGGTCATATTGTCCAACACAACCCAACAGTACAAACATCTCAAAAAGGTACTCTGGTGGTGGACACATTGTCCAACAAAACCCAACAGTCCATACATCTCTAAAAGGTACTGTAGTGGTGGCCGCATTGTCCAACACGGCTCAATACTCCATTCATCTCAAAACTCTCCAAGTGTAATGATTCGCGAGTGGCATGAGGTTGGTGGTCCTTTATCCACTGCCAACCATGGGCCACACCTAGACATCCATAAACACAAATAAAACCCTAACCAAAACACCGGACTACTCCAATGACAAGCAAAAAGCAAAATCCCGAAAATCTCCCTAAAGTCAAACTCGATGAATTGGACTCAATTCGGCAAGAAAAAACTAAGTCCACACTAACTCGTCGAGTATACTCGACGAATACACTAGATACTCGACGAATCATATTTAGAAAAATTTGGTTAACTTGATACATGATGAATCAACGAAAATAACCCAAGTCTAAGGGAAATTCGTCGAGTATACTCGACGCCTAGATGAGTTCACTCAGCGCACTCGATGCCATAGTAGTCTCACTCAACGTATGGACTTGAATCCACGGTTTTACTTCACTCAATACCTTCACTTGACGCCTAGCATAGTCCACTCAACGCACTCGACGCCGAAGTCATTAACATTCAAAGCACTCAACGCCGACACAATAATCGACGAATTCGTCGAGAATACTCGATGAATTTGACTTAGTCTCACAGATCACTCGACGCTCTCGACGCCAACACAATAATCGATGAATTCATTGAGAATACTCGACGAATTTGACTTAGTCTCACAGATCACTCTAAGCTCTCGACGCCAACACAATAATCGATGAATTCACTAAGAATACTCGACGAATTTGGCTTAGTCAAGCTGAAACTCGCCAAATCTCACATACTCGAATTAAATGCTTATCCGACGAACTATACTCAGGCTCTACTACACATACAATGAATTTTACACCATCCAAAACTAAAACTTGGCAAAGAAATATTTATAGGTTAGTCAGTCCTCTACAGTACCGGGTAAATCTTAGCCTAGCCAAACCCTAGACTACTCCTACCTTCTAATGAAGAAAGAAGAAGAAATAATGATCAAAAATAACTTAGTAAGGGGGATAAATCACCACTTGCCTCAACCTTCCCGAGAATCGACCGCACAAGCGGCATAAGGATTTGGCCGCAAGAACACCTTGGCTACACTTCCTGAAACTTTTTAGCGGTAAACAAGGGTCAAAATCGAATAACCTAATGCTAAAAAATCCAAGAAATGGGAAAAACTCATCGTACAAATGTAGATCTCGACGAGAGCTATCCGAATCTACCCTCCGACGACGATTTCGTGCACCAGAGCTCCTACAATCGACGGCCGAAAGCTCGGTAATGACTGCCGCCTTCCCTCTTTCGCAAAACAGTCCGACGGCTTGGGGGAGATGATGAATAGGGTTTCCGTCATATCGTAAGGGTATTTATACTTATAATATATTATTATTATTATTATTATAATAAACGTCCAAACTATCGATAAATCCAATCAACTCAGATTTTCACGAAATTCGCAACGAAGCTAAATATCGATGCTACGAATCCAACGGTGAAGTCGAAATCAAAATCTGACAAACCAAACTCGGGTAAAAACTTCCCGATGTCGAAAACACCAAATATCCTAAAAAGGCTCCACCGAGTTCCAAAACAAACCCGACTCACAAGGAAAATCTCAAAAACACAGTAGAAATTAGGCAAGCTAATTTTCTAAGTCAAAACCTCGGATATTAGTGAGCAAAAGTCACGCTCCAGCAATGGTACCTATCAACTATGCTTCAACGTAACGCCCTGACGTCAAAAATACACCACTAAAGAAATTAAAATAAGCATAGAAAATTCAGGGGCGTTACAGCCACTCCCCCTAAAAGAAAATTTCGTCCCGAAACTTGATACACAACTGGATCTACTACAGAAGGACAATAACCAAGGGTTATTGAATAGAAACACTTACCAAAAGAAACTAGGAGATCAGATGAGTATGAGCCTCCCTCATGGCTAACTCTAACTCCCAAGTCGCACTCTCTACGTCTTGGTTTCGGCACAAAACTTTAACCATGAGTATTGTCTTCCTTCGCAACACCCGATCTTGAGTATCCAGAATACGAACATGCATCTAAACATAAAAAAAGGTTAGGATGCAATAGGGGCACTGAATCGAGAACATGTCGGTCACTAAGCAGACATTTCCACAACTACCACACCTGAAACACATCGTGCACACCAGGAAAATTAGCGGGTAAATCCAGCCTATAAGCTGACACTCCGATATGATTAACAACTTGGAAAGGTCCCATATACCTGGGATCCAACTTGTGGTTCCTTCCAAACTCTTAACACCAGACATCAGAGAAACCTTGAGAAAAACCATATCCCCAACTACATATTCTAGATCAAACCTTCTCCGATCAGCGTTCTTCTCATAATGCTCCTGAGCTATTTGAAGCTTCTCTTGAATATGCGTCACAGAAGTATTCATTTCTTTTAAGTATTCCGGAACCAACAATGACCCTTCACCAACTTTGGCCCAAAATAAGGGAGTTCTGCAATGTCTCCCATATAAAGCCTCAAATGGGGCCATCTGCATGCTCTCCTGATAACTGTTATTATAGGAGAATTCCATCAATCTTACCCGCTCGTCCCACGCTCCTCCGTGGTCTAAGATGTAACATTTTATCATATCCTCCAAAATCTTATTAACTCTCTCCGTCTAACCATTGGTCTGCGAATGATAAGTGGTTGAATATCTGAGGTCGGCACCCAACCCTTCATGTAAACTTTTCCAAAAACAAGATGTAAACCTGGAATCTCGGTCTGACACAATACTAATAGGTACTTCATGCAATCTTATGACTCTTCCAAATATAACTCTGCCATCTTCTTCATGGAGTAATCAATCTTGAATGACATGATGTGAATACACTTCATTAGCCTGTCAACTATGGCCCACACAGAATCATGTCCTCGGGGAGATCTCGACAAACCGGTAATAAAATCCATCGAAATACTCTCCCACTTACAACTTAGAATATCCAAAGGCGTCAGCTTGACGCCAAGCCATCCATGATCTGCTTTAACTTGCTTGCAAGTAAAACACTCAGACAAAAAATTCGTTATATCCTTCTTCATTCCATACCACCAAATGATCTACTTTAGATCTCTATACATCTTGGTAGAACCTGGGTGGTAGGCAACACTAGAACAATGGGCCTCACCGCACAACTTAGCTTAAATATCCTCAACAACGGGGATACAATATCTACTGCAATACTTCAAAGTACCTGTATCATCAATAGAAAAGTCTAGTAATTCTCCTTCTCAGTTCTACTACAAATGTACTTCAAATCAGGATCATCCTTTTAATGTATCCTTGTAAGCATAATCCATGAAGGCTCTGCTACTTCCAAGGTGCTTGGCGAGTCATTACTTCCGATCGAGATACCCATTAACAGAAACTCTTTCACCAAGGATTCCACCAAAAGCCCAAAGATCTGCGCGGTCTTTCAACTCAAGGCATCATCTACCACATTAGCATTGCCCGAATGATATTGGATCTCGACATCGTAATCCGTGACATATTCTAACCATCTACGCTGACTCAAATTTAATTCCTTCTGAGTGAAGACATACTTTAAATTTCCTTATAAAGTTGCATACATAACTAGACGAACAAACATCAAAACTAAAAATAAAAGCTAGAAACTAGATTAGAATCTAATCTGAGATCACTTGGGCGGAAGTCTGCACTTCTTCCAAAGTCGCCACATTTAACTTGCCCTTACCTTTATCCAATTATTGCAGCAATGACAATGCTTGAAGTGGAACTGGCTGCAATGGGGGATGAGACCGCGGGCAACTTGACTTAAAATGCTCTTTCTGTCCGCACTAGAAAAAGACCTTATCATTACTCCAACAATGGGCAGTATCATGCTCCTTTTTCTTACACTAAGAACAAACCAAATCTCCCTTGGGAGTGCTCTGAATTGCATGCACTTACTACTGCTTTTGAGCTCTCAACCTCTTGAAATACCTTTCGAACAGATGGCACGACTGGCCATAGAAATTGCACACCTCCTTGCTTCTTTTCTTTAAAGCTGGACAAAATTCCCGAGACCTCTTACCATCATCTGAACTTTTCTTATCTTTTTTCATTTGCATGCCTTGATTATTGGAATTATCGATTGCTTGGACCTTTAGGACAGCTTCTTCTGCCTCGGCATAGTTTTCAGATCCATAAGCGTTATCTAGCTGCTAGATGTCACTCCTAAGACCGCCCAGAAATTGCTTGACTCTTCTAGCTTCAGAAGCATCCAAATTAGGGGCAAACCGGCTCAACTTGCTGTCCGTGATGGTCGTCGCTTTCCTAAGCAGCAACTCCTTAAATGATCCCTACGAGCACCCATATGTGAGGTTTTCTTTTTCTCTTAACCACCAGCTCTTTGCAAGACCCTTAAGTTGGTAAGCGATGACCATCACTCTCTAGTCTGTAGAAATTTGTTCATCAAGCAGTCTTGCTCGACCGATGGCAAAAATTTCCTAAGCAATAACTACTTAAATGATCCCTACGAGCACCCATATATGAGGTTTTATTTTTCTCTTAACCACCAGCTCTTTGCAAGACCCTTAAGCTGGTAAGCGACGACCATAACTCTCTGGCCTGGAGAAATTCCGAAATACAAGAACATCTCCTCGATCGCGATAATCCAATCGTCCAATGCCATGAAATTAGCTCTACTGTCATAGGTAGGAGGTCCTAGTCGCTAAAAATGTGAAATAAAATTCTTCTCTGGTGGCAGTAGAACTGGAGGCACCAAAGGAGCAGGAGGAATAGGAACGGCTTGACCCACAGTAGGGCCCTACAGTCTCGGCCGCTGCCCTAAAATGACAGTCAACAGCACATAGATCTGTGATTGCGTCTTCACCATCTGCCTTGACAGAACCTCATTACTCTGCCACGCGCCCTCAATCACAGCCTCACTCTGCGCACTAGACGACTCATCTTCAATCTGGGGAGTCAACCTCATCGCAACATGCATAGGTGACATCCTAAGAATACAATGAACAACTAATCAAAACCTAGCTTAACTATTATAACTATACAACTTAGCTCTGACCATACATGTTTAGACACTGGCTCATGTTGCTAACTTGCTCTGGGATCTTATAAATGATGTTATGCTTAACTTCGGATGATATACCGTCATCCTATTGACTCATATGAGTAAACTATGAATGCATGAATTACCATTCTTTTTGTTTTAAATACATGTGTGTATGTATGTCATCATGTAGATCTTAGCTTAGTACGTGTGATAATGTTATGTTATGTCATATATGTTGTGCTATATAATCTAATAAAGGCCTTAATGCATGTTATGAGGGGCGTACACATGAAATATTATTCATCCCATACTATATAATATCACATGTAACGAAAAAGTAAAATCTAATGTGCATTCATGTAATGATTGTTATGTATCTCATACTACATAACAGTCACATGTTGCTTCCTATGAGGGTCCTTATACAAACACATATTATGTATCCCATACTATATAATATGCCCCGTATACTTCTTATCATGCTTATGAGTATAGTGTTCATGCTTCAGCCAAGACGTATTGATGACAAATCGTTGTGTATGAAATGGAACAAGACAATCTAAAACTAACAAGTATAGTCGTTTGACCATTTGTCAAACAACTTATCCCTATGATACCAAATTCCACGACCCGCATTTTCTCTGCATTTAAATATATCATAGTAAGAGAAAACACTCGTCATGATGACACGTCGTGCAAGGAATAACTGCAGACGCTTAGACAAGAACTCGAACCTAACATTTCATATGAAATCCTAAAGTTTATTATGAAGAAAACTGTAATTTAAGTTAAGTTTTGATGGTCGTATCCCTCGACTTAGTTGATCAACTAGTTCACAAGTGAAAATATGAATATACGCTGCGGAAAATACTTATTTTATATAGATTAACATCTTACATGAGCATAAACATCCAAATAGGACAACTCATGATATGCATAACTGTCACAACCCGCATTTTTCTCACTATATTTTAAATCAGAGTAAGAGAAAATCTACGCGCTGTGATGCCACGTCGAGCAGGGGATAACTGCCGACGTTCAGGCGACACTCCAAATCCTTACAAATCATGACTTAATTGATTATAAAAACTTGATTAATTTATTGGCCGTATCCCTCGGCTCGGTGGACCAAGGAGTCCACGGTTTCAAAACTGATTTTTTATACGTAGCGGAAAATACTTCATTTATGACAACATCCTAAATGAGCGCATAAGTGATCCCGAAGGACCCTTACGCTGAACCAAAACTCTAGTTTTAATTTATACATATATAGAAAAAAAATCATTTGTTATACGTAATTAAGAAAGTACGCTAAGTGAGTTCTTTTTAGAAATCATGCTGATCATGCTTTATATACATAATATGGTTTTACTTTTATAGTTTTAAAATAGCTAGCAACCTAACATAAAACTTCCCAGAGCAAGTAAACTAAGTCCCCAAAAACAGGGTAGCAGTAAAAGTAGACATATCCAGTGCAAAGGTAAAAAAACTACCAGGGGCGTCACATACGACAATAACCCACTGGCAAGTACACAAGTCTGTAGGAAGACAGTAAAACTTCCTCACTATGACTCAAGAGAGTCTCAACAGCCAACAGAAAGGAAACCTCCAACAGCACCACAGCAAGCCACCTACTGGCTACTGTCCTGAACCTGAGGCATTCAGAAAAGTAGAACACCTCAGAGCAAGGAAAAAGGAATGCAAGTGCTAAAAAGAAAAGTAAGGTAAAAGCAGGTAAAGTGAAGTAAAGAGAGTACAACTAGAGTAGAACAACAATGCCCAAGGAAGGGCGAAAAGCAAACCTGCACCAGGTGCGGGTAAACAGCAACTACTCTGCCTAACAACCCGCAGAGTCAACATGGCCATGATGCCAAAATGCTGCAACACCTACGGAAGAAACGCCTAACATCCTAAACTATGAGAGGCGGCAGTAGCAAAAACAAGAAACTTGGAATCAGGTTGAAAGCGTTCCGAATCGCCCAACCACTAATTCCGAGTCAACAAATTGCTCAAGGGTTGACACGTGAAGGCACAAAAGACCCATCACTCACTTGCCCAGAAAACTACTCGGGTCAAGGTAAAGAGTGTGGTCAAGGCTACATCACGCCACACAACCCCTAAAAGAGCCATCCACCACCACTACTGACCACAACCCACGATTCGGCCTTCGAAAAGTAACAGCCGACAAGGGACTCTCGATACACGAGCAAAACACTCGGGGAGATATCAACGCTAAGGGATTAGTCGTTGCGATTACGCAACGCCGCTGCGAGTGAGTACACTCACTCGATCCTAAGCCTAGCGTACGAGCACCGACATTGGGTCGCACGATTACTAGACGCACGTCCATAGACCGTGCGTGCACAATTCACACCTAAACGCCTCAAATAAGGCAAATAGGAAAATCCCAACACCCTAAACATACACCTAGACCTAAACATAAACCCAACTCTAGGCTAACCCACACCTACGCTAAACATCTACCGCGACGCCGTCCTAGAACGGGAATCTACTAGCGGGAGGGTAAAAGCCTAAATTTTTTTAACGCGGTTTCCAATGGGGATAAGGGTTAGGAACGTTCAAATTCGTGGCGTAAAAGCATGAAATTAGAGTAATTAGCAAGAAAATTGAGAGACAAATAGGCCAAACGGCGAAAAGGGGAGAAACACTTGCCTTGCTAAATCACCAAAAATTTCGCCGGCACAACGGCGCTATGGCGGACGCCCAAGAGCACGAAAAGCTCCAACAAATACCAAATCCACCTAAGATTGCATCTAAACATGAAAAGGAGAACAAGGAATTCCAAAAAAAGAAATCCAAAACGAAATCCAAATGGAAATCATGGAGGAATGACGAATAGAATACCTCGGAGCGAAGCTCTCGGCGAGGGGAACACGGATCCGGGCTCGGATCGGGAAGGGGAGGCCGGGGCTGCCGGCGGCGGGCGGCGGAATGGCCGGCTAGGGCTTCGCCTCCTCTCTTCCGCTCGGCTGCTACAGGGATGGAAAAAAAAATGGGGGCCGACGGTTATAAATTTACGGGAGAGGGAGAGATGTAACCCTATGCAATGGGTTAAATTAAAGGGTTTAATTAAATTTAAATTTATTTGGCTGGAGGGGGGGGGGGGGGGGGTTCGGGCATTTGGGATGGGAAATAAATCCCAACACTATGCACTAATTTAAGTTATAAATAATACCATTAACACTAACGTAATACTTAATCTAATCAAATAACCTAATATAAATCACTTATACTATTAATTAACAACCTAATTCTAACTCATATAATTAAATCTAATCCAACTACCTTCACTAACCCTAATTAACTAAACACTAAAACCAACGTGACTGACACGAACGCCGTCACGCACGCGCAAACATACTCAATCCCGCACGCACGCACACGCACGCACGCACACGCGTGCACGAGCACGTACATGTGTATTTACGCACCGGCACGCCCAATTCGCGCTTTATGCTAAAAAAAATGCGTAATAATTATTTATATACGCTTACATAAAAAGGAATGACGACCCGCTAACGAGCGACCGTCGAAACGACGCGAACAAGCGACGTTCTCAGATTTCGACCAAACTTGCACCGTAGCTAAACACTCGGGCTACGAACATAGCGACGAAGTCGAAAACGACCTCCGACGATCAAACACTCGGGCTAACACCGCCCGAAGCCAAAACACGAGGATTCCCTGAAAAACTCAACCGGGCCTCCAAAACAGACACCGACTAGCTGGGGAACCCCGCAAACAGGCTAAACCTCTAAGAACACATAACGAGGTACTCTAACAACGGCTCGAGACGGAAAACGTCAACGTAACGCCGAAAAAGGATTTAAATAAATCGCCGAAAATTCGGGGGCGTTACAGTCACTCCCCCTAACAAAAAGTTTCGTCCCGAAACTTTGCGAACACTACTTCTACAATAGAAGGAAAGAAACAAACTACTAGAAAGGGAACGTACCCGACAACTCAGGGGAACAAATGAGGGTGAGCCTCCCTCATAGCCGACTCTAGCTCCCAAGTCGCGCTCTCCAAATCCCGATTCTTCCAAAGAACCTTCACCATAGGAATAGACTTCGTCCGCAACACTCGAGCTTGAGCATCCAAAATGCGGACCGGCACCTCGACGTACGAGAGATTAGGCTCCAACTGGGGCACAGCATCCAAGACTTGCCCACTGCTCCGCACACACTTCCGCAACTGGCTCACATGAAAGACATTATGAACCCCCGGGAAGCTAGCTGGCAGATCCAGCCTATAAGCAGCCACACCAATACGCTCCAAAATCCTGAACGGGCCCACAAATCTCGGATCCAACTTCCGATTCCTGCCAAACCTCTTCACTCCTACCATCGGAGACACCTTCAAGAAGACCAAATCATCCACTGAAAACTCCAAATCGGACCTACGCCGATTGGCGTTCTTCTCATACCTCTCCTGAGCAACTCGAAGCTTCTCCCGAATAAGTTTCACGGAAACCTCCATCTCTTCGAGTGCATCAGGACCCAAAACAGGCCTCTCACCGGCCTCGGCCCAAAACAAAGGGGTTCTGCAGCGCCTCCCATACAACGCCTCGAAGGGAGCCATCTGTAGGCTCTCTTGGTAGCTGTTGTTGTAGGCAAATTCCATGAGCCGCAAACGCTCATCCCAAGAACCTCCATGATCAAGAATATAGCACCGGATCATATCCTCCATAATCTGATTCACACGCTCGGTCTGCCCATTGGTCTGCGGATGGTAAGCTGTGGAATACCTCAAATCAGTGCCCAAACCCTCCTGCAAACTCCTCCAGAAACGAGATGTAAACCGAGAGTCTCGATCTGAAACGATGCTAACTGGAACACCGTGCAATCTGACGACCTCATCCAAATACAACTCAGCAATCTTTTTCATCGAGTAATCGATCTTATAAGGTACGAAGTGCGCACACTTCGTCAATCGGTCCACGATCACCCAAACAGAATCAAACCCTCTCGGAGATCTCGGTAAGCCTGTGATGAAATCCATCGAGATGCTTTCCCACTTCCAAGTCGGGATCTCCAAAGGTGCCAATTTGCCACCAGGCCTCCCATGGTCGGCCTTCACCCGCCTGCAAGTGTAACACTCCGAGACAAAACGAGCTATATCACCCTTCATCCCATACCACCAGGCGATCGGCTTCAGATCATGGTACATCTTCGTAGATCCCGGGTGGTAGGAAACACTGGATCCGTGAGCCTCTTTGCAAACCAATACTCTGATGTCTCCAACTGCGGGGATGCAAAACCTGCCGCGGTACTTCAAAGTACCCGCCTCGTCGATGGAGAAATCTGGCAACTCTCCCCTCTCAGCCCTGAGGTACAAGTGCAACAAATCCGGATCCTCTTTCTGATGCAATCTGGTGAGAGAAATCCATGACGGCTCTGCCACTACCAAACTGCTCTGCAACTCACAGCGTCCTGCGGTGATATCCATCAATAGAAACTCCTCCACTAAACGATCCGCGGTGAGATTGAAGACTTTCCCCGTCTTCCGGGTCAAGGCGTCGGCCACCACATTGGCCTTGCCCGGATGGTACTGAATCTCAACATCATAATCAGCCACATACTCAAGCCACCGCCGCTGGCGCAAATTCAGCTCCTTCTGAGTGAACACGTACTTCAGGCTCTTATGATCGGTAAAGATCCTGCACTGGGCCCCATAAAGTAAGTGTCTCCACAGCTTCAAGGCAAAAATCACCGCTGCGAACTCGAGGTCGTGCGTAGGATAGTTCCGCTCATGAATCTTCAACTGACGAGACCCATATGCGAGCACCTTCCCCTCCTGCATCAACACGCCACCGAGTCCAACGCGCGAGGCATCCACATAAACGTCATAGTCCTGTCCCTCCGCCGGTAAGGTCAACACAGGGGCAGAACATAACCTGCTCTTTAGCTCCAGAAAGGCCTCCTCGCACTTATCACTCCAAACGAACGCCGCATGCTTCTGCGTCAGCTTTGTCAAGGGCGCTGCCAAGGTAGAAAAGCCCTCGACGAATCTTCTATAATAGCCGGCCAACCCCAAGAAACTCCTGATCTCCTTGGGTGTGCTCGGCCTATGCCAATCCATCACTGCCGAGATCTTCTCCGGGTCCACTGAAATACCATCTTTGTTCACCACATGACCCAGGAAAGAAACCTGAGGCAACCAGAACTCGCATTTGCTCAGCTTGGCATACAACTGATGATCCCTCAAGGCGGATAACACCAACCGCAAATGCTGATCATGCTCCGCCGCATTCCGAGAATAAATCAGAACGTCGTCAATGAACACAACGACAAACTTGTCCAGAAAGTCCTTGAACACCCTGTTCATCATGTCCATAAATGCTGAAGGCGCATTGGTCAGCCCAAAAGACATGACCAGGAACTCGAAATGACCATGCCTCGATCGGAAAGCCGTCCGTGGAACATCCGACTCTCGGATCCTAAGCTGATGGTAACCCGAACGGAGGTCTATCTTCGAAAACACTGAACTGCCATGCAACTGATCAAATAAGTCGTCGATTCTGGGCAGTGGATACCTGTTCTTGATGGTGACTTTGTTCAACTCTCTATAGTCGATACAAAGGCGCATCGAACCATCCTTCTTCTTCACAAAGAGAACCGGAGCACCCCAGGGCGACGAGCTCTGCCTTATGAAGCCCTTCTCCAATAACTCATCAAGCTGAGTACGAAGCTCCTCCAGCTCTCGCGGGGCCATCCGATACGGCGCCTTGGAAATCGGACGCGTACCAGGCTCCAAATCAATCACGAACTCCACATCCCTGTCTGGAGGAAGACCGGGAAGATCGCTAGGAAACACGTCAGGAAACTCTCGCGCAACCGGAATCTCATCCAACAGCGGCACACTGCTAACAGTCCCCAACACTGAGACTAAACAAGCAAAACAACCAGCAGGAAAAACCCTCTGAGCACATACCGCAGCAATCGCCGGAGAGTCCCGACGCGAATCACCGAAAACACTCCCGGGCTGACCGCTGTCCTTTCTGAAATCCAAGCGCTTTCCCCTGCACTGAATCACTGCATCATATCGGGACAACCAGTCCATACCCAGGATGACATCGAAATCCTCTAAGTCCAACACTTTCAGATCAGCCTTGGCCAGATAATCCCCCAACAAAATGGGGCAGTCCAGAATGCCCTGATCTGATATCACGGATTCACCCGAGGGGAACTTGACGCTAAAGGCACCACCAACACGATCAAGAACCCACTGGCACCGCTCGACAAAGGCCCTAGCCACAAAGGAGTGGGTAGCACCTGAGTCAAACAGAACGCGGGCCCAGCGGTTCCTTACCTTAAATTTCCCTATACACAAACAAAATATTAAACGCACAAGCAATTAACAAAACAATAGCAACACTAAAACTGCTACAACAGAGAAAGTCAAGCGAGGGGGGGGGGGGGGTTACCTGAAATGACCTGCGTCGAAGTCTCAGCCTCCGCTGAAGATACCACATTCAGCTTCCCTTTACCCTTGTCCACCGGCTGAGGCGGAGGTAAAGCCTGAAGCGGAACAGCATGAAGAGCGGACTGAACCTGAGGGCACCTCGACTTAATATGGCCCTTCTGGCCACACTGGTAGCAAACACGATCCTTGGACCAGCACTGAGCAGCCTCGTGACCGGGTCGCTTGCAGACAGGACAAGGAACATCCCTCCTCGGAGCACTCTGGATAGCTTGCACATGCTCCTTCTTCTGGACCCTTGCCCTCTTGAAGCACCTCTCAGCTGGGTGGCCCGGATGGCCACAGAAACTGCACACTACCTTGCTCTTCTTCTCAGAAGCAGCACCAAGAACCTGGGGACCCTTTTCCTCAACTGACCTCCTCTTCTCGTTTCTCGCCTGCTGTCCACGCTGCTTCGCGTTCTCGATAGCCTCAACCTTCAAAGCGGCCTCAACTGCCCCTGCAAAAGTCACCGCTCCGTGGGCGACCGCTAGCTGCTGAACGTCGCTCCTCAGGCCACCAAGAAACCGCTTCACCCTGTCCTCCTCGGAGCTCACCAAGCTAGGACCAAAGCGACTGAGTTTGCTAAACTCAATCTCATAATCGCTGACGGAGAGCTGCCTCTGCTTCAGATGAATAAAGTCATTCATCAGTCTGTCTCGCTCTACTGACGGTAGAAACTTCCTCATCAGGATCTCTTTGAAGGATGCCCAAGTACATCCTCCCACCATGCCTTCCTTCTCTCGCATCCACCAGCTCTTCGCTAGCCCCTTCAGCTGATAGGCGGCTAACATCACCTTCTGGTCCTCAGTCACCCCAGAGTAATGGAACATCTCCTCCATGGTGATCATCCAGTCATCCAGTACCATAAAGTCCGCCTTACCATCGTAGGTAGGAGGTCGCAGCCGCTGAAACTGGGAGATGAAAGCCATCCCGGGGGGCACCACCACTGGAGGCACGAGAGGAGCAGGAGGGGCAGGAGGGGCTAGGACAGCTGTACCCACGGCGGGGTCCTGAACTCCCGGAGTCTGACCCGCCGCTCCGGATAAAAAGGACTGCATCTGGGCCTGCAACTCCACCACCTGCCTTGATAAGGCCTCGTTACTCTGCCTCAGGCTTTCCACCATTGCATCACTCTGAGCCCCAGAAGACTCGCCCTCAGACTGGGGAGTCGACCTCGTCACTCTACGCTTCGGCGCCATCCTAAAAGAAACAAACATCACAATTATTAGAACGCACTATAACTACTAGAACGAACAACAGACACGTACAGACAATATGTACATAAATATGCTCTTCTACTGCTATATTTGCTCTGGAAATTTATTTCATTTATTAATAAAGGAAATGATATGCTTAGCCTAAGATGGTTCACCACCATCACTGACTCTTGTGCCTAGATCGGGAATGCATGAATTTATATTCTTTTTGACTCAAAAAAAAATTATGTGTGTACACATGTCATCCTGCACGTCTTTAGCTTGGCGCGTTGTGCTTATGCGATGTTATGCTATGCATGATTATGCTATGCGTTCTAAAAAGGCCCTAGTGCATGCCATGGCGGAGTACACATGAAAATGTTATGCATCCCATAATACATAACATTCTCATGCAACTAAAAAAGAAAACGTGCTAGTCGCATCCATGCGGTGAGGTTATGCACCCCATAATACATAACCCTCGCATGTTGCCCCTATGGTGGATCCATATACAACCACATATTATGTATCGCAAAATACATAATATGCCCCGTATACTTCATGTTATGCTTATGAGTGTAGTGCAGTGTTCGTGCTTCAGCCAAAACGTGCCGATGACATGTCGGTGTGTGTATGATATGACTCTAAACATCTAACACAAACAAAGGAAGGTTGCCCGACCAATTGTCAAGCAACCTCCCTCTGATACCAACTGTCACAACCCGCATTTTTCTCACTATATTTTAAATCAGAGTAAGAGAAAATCTACGCGCTGTGATGCCACGTCGAGCAGGGGATAACTGCCGACGTTCAGGCGACACTCCAAATCCTTACAAATCATGACTTAATTGATTATAAAAACTTGATTAATTTATTGGCCGTATCCCTCGGCTCGGTGGACCAAGGAGTCCACGGTTTCAAAACTGATTTTTTATACGTAGCGGAAAATACTTCATTTATGACAACATCCTAAATGAGCGCATAAGTGATCCCGAAGGACCCTTACGCTGAACCAAAACTCTAGTTTTAATTTATACATATATAGAAAAAAAATCATTTGTTATACGTAATTAAGAAAGTACGCTAAGTGAGTTCTTTTTAGAAATCATGCTGATCATGCTTTATATACATAATATGGTTTTACTTTTATAGTTTTAAAATAGCTAGCAACCTAACATAAAACTTCCCAGAGCAAGTAAACTAAGTCCCCAAAAACAGGGTAGCAGTAAAAGTAGACATATCCAGTGCAAAGGTAAAAAAACTACCAGGGGCGTCACATACGACAATAACCCACTGGCAAGTACACAAGTCTGTAGGAAGACAGTAAAACTACCTCACTATGACTCAAGAGAGTCTCAACAGCCAACAGAAAGGAAACCTCCAACAGCACCACAGCAAGCCACCTACTGGCTACTGTCCTGAACCTGAGGCATTCAGAAAAGTAGAACACCTCAGAGCAAGGAAAAAGGAATGCAAGTGCTAAAAAGAAAAGTAAGGTAAAAGCAGGTAAAGTGAAGTAAAGAGAGTACAACTAGAGTAGAACAACAATGCCCAAGGAAGGGCGAAAAGCAAACCTGCACCAGGTGCGGGTAAACAGCAACTACTCTGCCTAACAACCCGCAGAGTCAACATGGCCATGATGCCAAAATGCTGCAACACCTACGGAAGAAACGCCTAACATCCTAAACTGTGAGAGGCGGCAGTAGCAAAAACAAGAAACTTGGAATCAGGTTGAAAGCGTTCCGAATCGCCCAACCACTAATTCCGAGTCAACAAATTGCTCAAGGGTTGACACGTGAAGGCACAAAAGACCCATCACTCACTTGCCCAGAAAACTACTCGGGTCAAGGTAAAGAGTGTGGTCAAGGCTACATCACGCCACACAACCCCTAAAAGAGCCATCCACCACCACTACTGACCACAACCCACGATTCGGCCTTCGAAAAGTAACAGCCGACAAGGGACTCTCGATACACGAGCAAAACACTCGGGGAGATATCAATGCTAAGGGATTAGTCGTTGCGATTACGCAACGCCGCTGCGAGTGAGTACACTCACTCGATCCTAAGCCTAGCGTACGAGCACCGACATTGGGTCGCACGATTACTAGACGCACGTCCATAGACCGTGCGTGCACAATTCACACCTAAACGCCTCAAATAAGGCAAATAGGAAAATCCCAACACCCTAAACATACACCTAGACCTAAACATAAACCCAACTCTAGGCTAACCCACACCTACGCTAAACATCTACCGCGACGCCGTCCTAGAACGGGAATCTACTAGCGGGAGGGTAAAAGCCTAAATTTTTTAACGCGGTTTCCAATGGGGATAAGGGTTAGGAACGTTCAAATTCGTGGCGTAAAAGCATGAAATTAGAGTAATTAGCAAGAAAATTGAGAGACAAATAGGCCAAACGGCGAAAAGGGGAGAAACACTTGCCTTGCTAAATCACCAAAAATTTCGCCGGCACAACGGCGCTATGGCGGACGCCCAAGAGCACGAAAAGCTCCAACAAATACCAAATCCACCTAAGATTGCATCTAAACATGAAAAGGAGAACAAGGAATTCCAAAAAAAGAAATCCAAAACGAAATCCAAATGGAAATCATGGAGGAATGACGAATAGAATACCTCGGAGCGAAGCTCTCGGCGAGGGGAACACGGATCCGGGCTCGGATCGGGAAGGGGAGGCCGGGGCTGCCGGCGGCGGGCGGCGGAATGGCCGGCTAGGGCTTCGCCTCCTCTCTTCCGCTCGGCTGCTACAGGGATGGAAAAAAAAAATGGGGGCCGACGGTTATAAATTTACGGGAGAGGGAGAGATGTAACCCTATGCAATGGGTTAAATTAAAGGGTTTAATTAAATTTAAATTTATTTGGCTGGAGGGGGGGGGGGGGGGTTCGGGCATTTGGGATGGGAAATAAATCCCAACACTATGCACTAATTTAAGTTATAAATAATACCATTAACACTAACGTAATACTTAATCTAATCAAATAACCTAATATAAATCACTTATACTATTAATTAACAACCTAATTCTAACTCATATAATTAAATCTAATCCAACTACCTTCACTAACCCTAATTAACTAAACACTAAAACCAACGTGACTGACACGAACGCCGTCACGCACGCGCAAACATACTCAATCCCGCACGCACGCACACGCACGCACGCACACGCGTGCACGAGCACGTACATGTGTATTTACGCACCGGCACGCCCAATTCGCGCTTTATGCTAAAAAAAATGCGTAATAATTATTTATATACGCTTACATAAAAAGGAATGACGACCCGCTAACGAGCGACCGTCGAAACGACGCGAACAAGCGACGTTCTCAGATTTCGACCAAACTTGCACCGTAGCTAAACACTCGGGCTACGAACACAGCGACGAAGTCGAAAACGACCTCCGACGATCAAACACTCGGGCTAACACCGCCCGAAGCCAAAACACGAGGATTCCCTGAAAAACTCAACCGGGCCTCCAAAACAGACACCGACTAGCTGGGGAACCCCGCAAACAGGCTAAACCTCTAAGAACACATAACGAGGTACTCTAACAACGGCTCGAGACGGAAAACGTCAACGTAACGCCGAAAAAGGATTTAAATAAATCGCCGAAAATTCGGGGGCGTTACAATAACTCTAGGTTTAGTATAAGTATAGAAATAGCTTTTACGTTCATTAAAATATAATGACTTTAGTTTAAAATAATGCTATTAATGATATAGTCCAAAATGATACTTTCATACTTTTTTAAAAATAACTAACATGCAATCCTAGCATAAAACCTTCCCAGAGAGCAAGTAAAACTACCAGGTCATCCAGAAGAGACTAAGCAGCTAGCAAGTAACTTAACAATATAAAAACTCCAGTGGGCGTTAACAACCTGACACGAACCCACCAAAATAGCATGTATATCTGAATTAATAACAAAACAATAACATTGTCTCACAACCGTGAGGAAAAGATAACTGTAACAGTTGCAGATAACCTATCACAACCTACCCTAGCCGATCAACCGGCTCTACTCCAAACCTGAGGCATTCAAAAGAAAAGAATACCTCAACAAGAATATATAAGTGGCAATCAAAGGTCAATAGTAGCAATAAATCAAGAGACAAAAGGGTTACCAATCCAAATATAAGAAAAGTTGTCCAAACACAGCAAACAAGTCATACTATAATAAGAAAAGAAGAATTCCCAACAGTTTGATAAGAGAAGTTGCACCAAGTGCGAATTGAAGCCATGCTTCGATAAGATCTGCAAGAGTAAGCAGAATATCATAAGTCTATACAATAAGGAGAGAGACTGAGTAGCTCTAAACACGTGAGTCATTAATACTTGGCAAAAAGTATCGTGGTGGTGGCCACATTGTCCAACATAACTCAATAGTCCAAACATATCAAAAGGTACTGTGGTGGTGGCCACATTGTACAACACAACCCAACAGTCCATACATCTCAAAAAGATATTGTAGTGGTGGCCACATTGTCCAACACAACCCAACAGTCCAAACATCTCAAAAAGATATTGTGGTGGTGGCCACATTGTCCAACACAACCCAACAGTCCATACATCTCAAAAAGATATCATGGTGGTGGCCACATTGTCCAATACAACCCAACAGTCCATACATCTCAAAACTATCCAAGTGTAATGATTCACGAGTGACATAAGGTTGGTGGTCCTTAATCCACTACCAACCATGGGCCACACCTAAACATCCATAAACACCGATAAAACCCCAACCAAAACACCAGACTACTCCAATGACAAATGAAAAGAAAAATCATAAAAATCTCCCTAAAGTCAAACTCGACAAATTGGACTCAATTCGGCAAGAAAAAACTAAGTCCACATTGATTCGTCAAGTATACTCGACGAATATAGTAGACACTCGACGAATCATACATTGCAAAATTTGGTTAACTTGATACACAATGAATGGACAAAAATAACCCAAGTCTACGAGAAATTCGTCGAGTATACTTGACGCCTAGCTGAGTTCACTCAGCGCACTCGACGCCAAAGTAGTCTCACTCAACGCATGGACTTAACTCCACGGTTTTACTTCACTCAACGTCTTCACTTGACGCTTAGCTGAGTCCACACTCAAAGCACTCAACGTCGACACAATAATTGATGAATTTGTCGAGAATGCTCAATGAATTTGACTTAGTCTCAAAGATCACTCGACGCTCTCGACTCCAACATAATAATCGACTAATTCTTTGAGAATACTTGACGAATTTGACTTAGTCCCACAGGTCACTTGACGCTCTCGACGCCAAAACAATAATCGATGAATTCATCGAGAATACTCGATGAATTTTACTTAGTCAAGCTGAAACTCGCCAAATCTCACATACTCAAATTAAATCCTTATCCGACGAACTCTACTCAGGCTCTACAACACATACAACAAATTTTACACCATCCAAAACTCAAACTCGGCAAAGAAAATTTATAGGTCAGTCAGTCCTCAACACTATAGGGCGGATCTTAGCCTAGACAAACCCTAGACTACTCCTACATTCTATAGAAGAAAGAAGAATAAATAATGATCACAAATAACTTAGCGGGGGGGGGGGGGGGGAATAAATCACCACTTGCATCTTCCCGAGAACCAGCCACACAAGCGCTCCTCCACAAGGATTTGGTCGCAAGAACACGTTGGCTACACTTCCTGAAACTTTTTGGGGGTAAACGAGGGTCAAAATTGAATAACCTAATGCCTAAAAATCCAAGAAATGGGAAAAAATCACCGTACAAACGTAGATCTCGGTGAGAGATATCCGAATCTACCCTCCGACAATGATTTCGTGTACCATTGCTCCTATAATCGACGGTCGAAAGCTCTGCAATGACCGCCGCTTTCCCTCTTTCGCAAAACAGTCTGACGGCTTGGTGTAAACGATGAATAGGGTTTCCGTCATATCGTGAGGGTATTTATACTTATAATATATTATTATTATAATAATAAACATCCAAACTACCGATAAATCAAATCAACTCGGATTTTAACGAAATTCACACCGAAGCTAAATATCGATGCTACAAATCTAACGACAAAGTCGAAATCAAAATACGACAAACCAAACTCGGGTAAAAACAACTAATGTCAAAAACACACAAAATCTCAAAAGGCTCCACCAAGTTCCAAAACAAACCCGGCTCGCAAGAGAAATCTCAAAAACACACTAGAAATTAGGCAAGCTAATTTTCTATGCCAAAACCTCGGATACCAATGAGCAAAAGTCATGCTCCAGCAACGGTACCCATACACTACGTGTCAACATAATTCCTTGACATCAAAAATACGCCACTAAAGGAATTAAAATCAACAATGAAAAATTAGGGGCGTTACAGCGCGAGGACGCAACTTCCTTAGCTGGAGGAAGCGGTTTTTGCGAGAGCTTGCGAGCCTCTACAGATCAAAGAATAGTCAGCACAATGTTCAAACAACGAGCACGGGTGACTTAGCGAGTCCGATAGAATCTCGTGAGTTTTTACCTATGCGGGGGACGACTTCGTCGAGCATGTTGATGTTGATTCGCACATGGACGGCATCAAATTGTCGCCCATGGAAAGCTTCGACCAACTTCTCGCATGAGCCTTCCAAAATCGGCGGCAAAAAAGAGATATCGGCGGGTTGATGTGGCCTTCCCAACATGCCTTCGAAGTCGTCCTTACCTTGTAGGAAAGTGTTATTCCACATTTGATAACATGATCTGACTCAGTTTAGCTCTTCTTCTGTTGATTGGTTCCATTCCACATTTGATGAGTTCTAATTAACTTTAGAAAAATAGTGATTGTGACATTCCACAAAGGAACACAGATACAGTTGCGGTGTCCAGAAGTACATAAGATCGATTTTTGAAAATAGATAATGGATTCCGAGGTAGAACCTATAATACTCTTTGTTAGGCGCCCTCCAGTTTATCATAAAGTACTACGTTCTTATAAGTAGAACTAGATACATGCACTTTTTCAAAAGTTGGAATTCATTCTAAATGAAATTCTTTGTTGGAAAATATATGAGCTGTTGTTGATGGAGGAGCATGTGCAGAGTGGGATCCTGACAAGGATGATCTGATGGACGATGATTTCTAGAGTATTTCTGTAGTTTTTCTTCTGCTTAGAGCACTGTTTTAACTCCCATTTACTTTCACTTATTTTTGTTTGGTCTGTCTTACTCTTTAGTTGGTCATGAGACACTAGGTGTGCTGTGATTGTACATTTGACATTGTTATGATACTGCTGAGTTTTTCTATTTTTCTTATGCATGTATACTGTTAGAATCGAACTAAAACAAGCCGGAAACGGTTTAAATTGAAACTTTATTATCAAAAAAAGGTATCTATTACAAAGGTATGCCCTCCCTTATATAGAATGGAGGAGATATGAGAGAATACAAATAAGAGATGTGGGACTAACAAATTACAGGACTAGGCGGACTATACAGAACAAACCGCACAAGCTGTGCGGTTAGACAGAAGGGCTAACCGCACGGCTACTACCAGAGAGAAAGAGAGATCGCCAGTGGAGACCGCTAGACTGCCCGGTCTCCAATCCGGCTGAGACAAACAGCAAGACCGCTCGGCTACCAGACAGTAACAGCACATCAACCAACCTGCTGAAGGGAAACCGCCAGACCGCCCGGTCTTCAACCCGCCAAGACAGACCGCCAGACCGCCCGGTCACCAACTTCAACATATACAACTGCTTTATTTAATGTCTAATATATTCTGACAAGTCTGACAGATACGGTTATGAGTGCTTCATGTTCGATTGAAGACTACACACACCACCCTTTTTCCGACATAGGGTATATGACGGACATAGGAGGAGATTGTTAGGATGTTTAATATATGTATATGCGTGTCTAGACCGACTCGAGATGACCCATTGGGTTTCGTGTCACTCTAGGGAAAGGATCAACGTTGGAGTTACTTTATAAGTCCATTCCACAATTGATGAGCCTTAGTGGACTATCTTGAGCATAGAGCCTTGCCCTAAAGTGACACGAAATCCAATGGGTCATTCCGAGTCGGTCTCGATACACTCAGACATATATTAAATATCTTTACAATCTCCTCCTATGTTCGCCATAAACTCGACGTCAGAAAAAGGGTGGTGTGTGTAATGTTCAACCGAACATGAAGCACTCACAATCGTGTCCGTCACATTTGTCAGAATATAATCTATGGTATGTTAGGGTCATCTTCTCTGATCGACTGCCTACCTAGTTCTTAGTTGCTCTGTTTGCTGAGACCAAGGAGATCCAGTTCTCTGGTTTTCGGTGGAAAGATCAAGTTTTAGGAGATCCAATACTTTTCTTGCATATCTCTATTTTTTTGCTCTTTCTTGGATCCAATGAGATTTAATCTCTTGTCTCGATTTTGCTTTCCAGGTCTACTCCAAAATACAGAGTTTTCAGTTGAAATCAAAATTTATTATTGTGGGACCTGCATTGCTCTGTTCAGATCTGGTGAATTAGGTGGCCAAAATATGAAATTTAACAGTTTCCAAATCTTCCATTTTGATTAGAGAATTCAAAGATAAATGATCCAAGATCTATTGATGCATGCTCAAATCAGTCTTGCCCATTGGTGGTTGCTTAAATTCTGAGAATGAAATCTCTACAATCAAAAAAGGGGGAATTTCAGATTCCCGTTCATCTTCCTAATACAGATCTATTGTTGCCTCTTAATTAGAGGATATTTATAGTTGTTCTCTGTTGTGACTTGACCTCTGCTAACTGCGATTAACACCAAAAGGGTGTTATGTGCCACTGTGAGGAGCAGTCATCTTCTTCGGGCTACTGCTTGGGAGAAGAGAACATTCAATTTCTGGATTGGATCTGAAAGCAGTGTCTTGTTCTCGTATGGAATAGGTGATACTGTTCTAATTTTAATTTATTTTTTTAGAACCAAAGCACGATATTGAAGAAAAACGCTCTCGACACCGTCAAGTTGCAGTCGTTCTACGCCACTAACTTCCTCAGTTTGAAAATTCTAGTCCAACTAGGAATGAAGGAAAGGAAAATTTTGTACACTATTCAGTGTGATTTCGCCACTTCCCAAGATGATGTGGACGAATACCAGTGGAATAGAGATGAGGATTTCTGCAGGTACTACCTCCTGAACTCCCTCAATCCTTGTATCGCTTTGACCTACTACACGTACAAATCTGCAAAGGAGATTTGGGATCGCTTAAACACGCATTTTCAGAAGGAGGAGGGACTATCTAAGTCGCTTATTGGAGAGAAGTTTTTCAACTTTAGGTTCAAAGCAAACTTGTCAGTCACCCCTCAGATCATAGAACTGAAAAACCTATGTCGCAGGCTGGAGGGTAACCAGTCTAAAATAACCACAATATGTTTGTGCACCTGATTTTGTGCAAACTGCCTCCTGAATGGCTCGCCTTCAAGAATGAAATGCACAGATTGAAGGAGAAGATAACTCTAGATGAACTCAAAAGGTTCATCCACATTGAGGACCAGAACATTGCTGGGAAAAGCTCGGAGCAAGTTACTCAGCCCTCACAGGTTTTCAACTTCGTTTCTAGATATAACAAGCCTTCTCAAAACTTCATTTCTAGATATAACAAGCCTTCTCAAAAGCCCCTGTTACATAAGGGTGACACCACTGCACAGACGACGACCAAATAGCCTTCTCTCAAAAGGAAGAAGGATAAGTGACACAACTGTAACAAGTGGGGTCACTAGGCTGCTGAATTCAAGGGTATGAAAAGGAAAAAAGGAGGAAGCCCCACAAAATGTTGCAAACATGGTGGTCGAAAACTCTGATCCCAAGTCATTCATGGCTATAATTAGTAGTAGTCACCGTAGTGCGTCTTCTATGTGGTGGCTAGACAGTGGTGCTACCTATCACGTTATAAATGATAGAGGTCTTCTCTTAAAGGTCAGAGCAGTCCAGGACAAAGTCGAGAACTGCAATGGAGGAGAGACTAAGGTTACTCTTGCTGAGACATCAGAGCTGGTCCTCTCTTCAAGTAAAACTTTAATTTTAAAGCATGTTAGAGTAGTTCCTAGTTTAATAAAAAAATTAATTTCCATGAGTTTATTAGATAAGGATGGAATTTCCTTTATAACTCAAAATGGTAGAATAACCTTAGTAATTAATTCACACTATTTTGGTTGTGCATATATGATCAATGGTATGTATTGATTTAGCCTAAAAAATGAGTGCATTATTCAAGTGAGTTCAGCTCTTATTGATCCAAAGTTATTACACAATAGAATTTGACATGTTCACTTTAAGAAAATACAAGATCTAACTAAGAGTCACAACATCCCTTTAGATCTTTCTATTCGATTTGATAGGTGCGAGATTTGTGCCCAAACTAGGATTACTAGAAATCCTTTCAAAATAATATCTAGGAGCACATAACTTCTGGAATTGATACATTCTGACCTCTGTGATTTTCGAAGTCATGCCACTAGAGGGGGGAAGGGAAGGAAGTATCTTATTACCTTCATAGATGATTTTTCCAAATATTGTCATGTCTACCTATTGAAATCGAATGATGAAGCCTTTGAGATCTTCAAGATCTTTAAAACTCATGTTGAAAACCAGTTAAAATTAAAGATTAAGAGATTTAGAAGTGATCGAGGAGGAGAGTACACTGCAACTGGGTTTAGGGACTTTTGTGCCTCTGAGGGTATAATCCTAGAAACCACAACTCTTACTCACCCTAGTCGAATGGTATTACTGAGCGTAAGAATAGAACTTTAATAGAGATGTTGAATTCTATGCTCCTCACAACTGACATGTCTAATTACTTTTGGGGGGAAGCAGTCCTAACTGCAAATCATATTCTAAATAGAGTGTCTCACTCAAAGTTCAACTATACTCCATATGAGTTGTGGCATGGTAATCCTTGTAGATATGACAATCTAAAGACTTGGGGATGTATTGCTTATGTGAGAATACAAGACCTTAAGAGACTTTAGGTGGGAAATAGAACAACAATATGGGTGTATCTACGTAGTGTAAAAGATAGTGCAGCTGACAGGTTTCTGGATCTATCCACTAATACAGTGATAGAGTCTAAAGATGCTATTTTCTTTGAACATAAATTTATCAAAGATCATGTCTTGACCATCTCCCGGTCTACTGACATAATTTCAGAATCTATGGTAGAACCTGAAGCTGGCCCCTCTGGCACTGCTCCCCAACCTCTAGAGGTGGAACCAGTTCCTCTTAGAGTATTACAAGAGATAGAATGCCTAAGGATTTTGGTGAGAATTTCATCACCTACCACTTAGAGGATGATACATTCCCTATCAAGAAGCAATAAGATATAGAGATGCGTTAATGTGGGCAGAAGCTATCGAAGATTAAATGAACTCGCTGCTACAAAATAACTCTTGGCATCTAGTTGACCGACCGAAAGGAGCTAAAGTCCTATGATGCAAGTGGGTACTAAAGAAGAAATTGCACAGTGATGGATCTATAACCAGATATAAAGTACGTCTAGTAGCTAAGGGTTATAAATAACATGGTGGAATCGACTACTGTGACGTCTATTCACCTATATGTCACTTATCTACTATCAGGATTCTTCTTGCCTTAGTTTCTATCGAGAACTTTATAGTTCATCAGATGGATGTGAAGACAACCTTCCTGAATTGAGAGCTTGATGAATAGATCTAAATAACACAACCTGAAGGTTATGTACATAAAGATCTAAAAGAGAAAGTATGCAAGATAGATAAGTCAATCTATTGGCTAAAGCAAGTGCCTAAGATGTGGCACATGAAATTTGACCAAGTGGTAAAGAGCGTTGGATTTCAGTCAAATCTCCCAGACAATAGCCTCTACCACCGCTCAATGTCAAATAAAACAATCATCATATTTTTGTATATGGATGACATATTGATTCTGGGGTCAGATCTTGCTCTAGTAAGTGATATTAAATCCACTCTTGCAAAAGCATTTGACATGAAGGACCTTGGTCCCGTCGATACCCTTTAAGGAATGAAAGTAAGAGTAGACAAGAGTTGCATCACTCTTAGTCAAGCTCACTATATAGAGCAAATTCTTTCTACCTGGGGTTATAAAAACTGTAGGCCTGTAGAGATATTGTTTGATCTAAACGTCAAGTTGTGTCCGAATGAAGGGAGCAACATTGATCAAATAAAGTATTTGAAGATTATTAGTAGCCTCATGTACGTCATAAGTTGTACAAGAACAAACATTGCCTTTTCTGTTAGCATGCTGAGGCGCTTTACCAGTAGCCTGGACAAAGAGCATTGGGATGCCCTAGAGAGACTGATGAGATACCTGAGAGATACTAAAGATCATGCTCTGTGCTACACTGGTTACCCTCCTACTATGGAAGGATACTCTGATACCTCGTGGTGTTCATAAGTTGACAATATTAAGTCTACCGATGGATTCATATTTATTATGGGTGGAAGTGCTATTACTTGGAAATCCAAAAGACAGACTTGTATACCTTTGTCGTCTATGGAAGCCGAGCTATTTGCCATAGCTTCGGCTGATGAAGAGGCAGACTGAATCAAGAATTTGATTTTAGACATTCCCTTGTCTAGGCTACAAGTCAATTCTTTAAGCCTTCATTGTGATAATCAAACAGCACTACAAGTCGTCAATGTACAACCCCGTATTCGATGAGTGGGTCTTTTCCCCCTAGGGGACCATTACTTTATGGGATCCCTAGGAGTGGGACCCTTTCAATGTTTGCTGAGTGCACTTAAGCCTTCTGCTCCTTGGCGTTGAGTGGAGCTAAGTGCATTCAGCATTTTCTGTTCCTTGGAATTGTATAGTGCGGGATCCCTCCAAAATAATCCGTAGAGTGTTGGATCCCTAGTTTGGATTTGGGCTAAGGTTCACTATTAGGTTTGTTGACCAACCTTATATAACCAGGGTCAAGTTTGTCAGTCCTAGAGTTTAGGCTAGTCTTTAGAATCAATCTTCATGTACCAGCCTGCAGTGGACTTCAGGAGACTCAAGACTTAGAAGAATTAAGATTTCAGATTATTAGTTCGAAGTTCTTCGAACTCAGCTCGACGATCATCGATCTCAGATCGATGATCTCAGAGTTCTTTCTCTGAGTTGAGCACGACAATATTCAAGCTCAGGTCGATGATTTCTTCCCTCAAGATAGATTCTCTGATCGACGAACTTAGAGCTCGGAATTAACAAGATATTTCCAGATTGATGTTCGCTGAGCTCAGGTCGACGAAAAGGATTTCTCAGCTCGACGAACGTGGAACTCCGGTCGACGAAATCTACCCAGAGGTCGACAAAATCTATTCAGAGTTAGAATGACAAGGTTTTCCATATCTGTCCCTCTCTTCATTCCATTCTAAGTCAATAATTCTCTGAATAATTAATGCTCATATTCTCAAGAATATAGTCGTTCATGGCAACATTAATTATGGATTTCATCAAAGTTAACTTGTGTATTTTACTGGGATAGTTGTGGAAACTCATTAAAGACTATATTCTAGCCATTTCAATCTCCAGAATCTAATCAGCAATTAATGCTTATAATTCAAAATTCAAAAGCAGAATTAGATAGCAGGATATAAAAGAGATTTTTCAGGCGGCTCTAAAACACAACAACATAGAAAGAAAACAAAAAAAAGAGATACAGATACACAGAATAATATACAGAACAATATCATCTCCTTCTCTGTGTAGAAAAACAAGCTATTTTACCCTTGATCTTACAGAAGACTGAAGAAGAACATCCAACATATATCAAGTGTCCTCTTCAACTTCTACTCTAGGAATCCTCAAAGACAACACTTCTGGATTTGTCTGTAAGTTCCTGGATTTCAACAAGTAAAGGCTGAAGACCTATATCCTGAGCAAAGCTCCAGTCTTCCTGAATATTTCAACATCTCAGGGGAGCTTTGACACCAGCAATCCACTAATTCTTCTCTATTGTTCAGAGAAAAGAGAAGACAACATCACCTTCTTATCCCACTGTAAAAAGGGTTTATTAACTCCCTTCAAAAGTTCTTATGTTGGTTTTTGGGCACCTGATCAAAAGTCTAAAGGATTGTGAGATCTCCCTATAAATAGATCTTGTGGTGGCAGTCACCTGAGCAAAACCTACTAGTAGATTCCTACCAGGGTGGTAGAAGAGTGGATGTACCCAGATTTGGGGAACCACTATAAATTCTTATGTTTTCTGTGTGTTCATTCTTCTTTGCTCGGCTATGCTATGATTGTGTAGTTTAACCTAGTTTCTATTTCATTCATATAACTACTACTATCACTTATTTTACTAGTATAGTTTAAAAATAGCCAAAAGATTTTAAATATCTCTATTCACCTCCCCTCTAGAGTAAATCAGATCTACCCCTATATTTCAATTGGTATTAGTTGGGTGTTCCTTTGGTTACACAAGCTAACACTTGAACCAAAAGATCCTAGATAGATCTGATTTCTTTTTCCCTAGGTATTTTGTTTATTATATATCATGGTACAGAATAAGGATTATGCAAGCACCAGACCTCCAGTTTGTAACCTGAACAAGTTTGCTATCTGGAAGACAAGAATTAAATTATATATGAACTCCATTGATGAAGATATTTTTAATTCTATTTTGATAGGTCCACCAGCTCCAGTGGCTACATCTACTGCAACTTCTAGCACTCATGTTATTCCACCACCTGAGTGGACATATGCACATAAGAAGGCAAAGATAGCTGATGCCAAGGCCATGACCATTCTGGCTCAGACAATGTCAGATGACATTTTCTAGAAAGTGGCAGAGTGCACCTCAGCTAAAGCCATCTGAGATTCCCTAAACCAGATGGTTGCTGGATCTGTAGATGAGAGAAAATATAGGAGATCAAATCTCATCTCCCAATATGAAAATTTCAATAAATAAGAGCCAGAGTTAGTGAGTGATATGTACAATAGACTCAGCTTAATCATCAATGAGCTGAAAACTTTGGATAAGGACACAACCCTCACTGAGGTCAATGATAAAATTCTGATGTGCTTCCCAAGCTCATGGGATTCCAGAATCTGGCCAATCAAAGAGGCCAGAAGTCTGAATGCAATTTCCACTGAATCTCTACTAGGAAAGCTCAAATCTTATGAACAGTTAATGAAGACTAGAGAAGCTGCTTAGCATAAGACTCCCTCATCAGCTAGAAACGAGCAAAACATAACATTCAAAGTATCTGAAGAAACAGAAGCTCCATCAGCTAGTGAAGAACTTCTGAGTCTCCTAGCTAAGAGATTCTATAAAATAGCTAAGAAGGATTTCAGAAGAAAGTCATCTCGACAAGATGACAAGCCAAGGTATGATAAAACCCCAACTAAAGAAATTGTCTACTTTGGTTGCAGGAAGCCAGGACACTTCATATCAGAGTGTCCAGAGAATCAAAAGAAGGAGAGAAGAAGAGAAAAGGAGCCCAGGAAGCAGCACTGCAACAAGCCCTCCTCCAGTAAGCATAAGAGGAAGGAGAAAGGCTTTGTTGCTAAAACTTGGAGTGAAACTAAAGATGAATCTTCATCTTCAAGCTCTAGTGAAGATGAAGAAGAGACTGAAGCAAAGGAGGTTTGCTTGATTGCTATTGATGCATCAAGCAGCCTCTCAAAAGCTGAGCAGTCAGACAGTGAGGAACCTCAATCTGAAGAAGATCAGGTACTATCCTCTTTTAATTTCAATTCAGATAGTTTTAGAACTTAATTTAAATCATTATGTATTGATTTAATAAACTCTGAGAAGAAAATCAAACTCCTTAGAGAAAAACTAACTAAACAAAATAATTTCCTTTCTGAAAATATTAAATTGAAAGATGAATTAACTTTAGCTAATGAACTAATCATCTCTCTAAAAACTAAATTAGCTGAGGCAAGGAAAATTGAAGAATCCCTAAATGGGAGAAACATCAAGTTGATGAACATCACAAGCACAGTAAATGCCAGACTTAATGATAAGCTGGGCTTAGGTGCTTCATCAAGTCAACCCCCATTAATTCAGAAAAATATACTGTCAACTCCAATCAAATTTGTTTCTGAAAAAGGCAAAGAAAAGGTACATGATCATAGTATTAAGCAAATAGAATTAAAATAGAAAAATAAGAAAAAGAGAAAGAACAAGAAAAATCCTAACAATAGAAATGTTCAGCAGATTTCGTCGAACTCAGATCGACGAAATGCATACAGTTCGTCGAACTCAAGTCGACGAACTCCGAATACAGATTTTTATTATAATTATTCTTTGAACTGCGATTGAAAAAACCAGTATGGTTCTTCGAGCCGAGATCAACGATATTGGGGCACAGAGAATGAATATTCTCATTCTCTGAGCGGAGTTTGACGAACTCATCCCCATTCGTCGAGCTCAAATCAACGAACTTACTAGAATTCGGAGTCTGCCGCTTCATATTCTGAAAACCTTAAAACTAGATTTTCTTCGAGCTCCATCCCGCGCTTTCTGTTCTCTTGCACTTGATCTTTATTTTCATTTTGCAGGACGGCAATGGCGATTCCAGCAAGCTCTCTCACAAGCCTGAAATTCCGCACTAGGTTCGGCATTGGTTTTGACTCCTTCCAACACTCCGATCAAATATTCATGGATATACTGCAGTTATTCGAAGATCAACAGTTAAAGAAGTTTATGACCACCAGAATAAAGATAGCTGCAAATGAGATAAGAGAATGGGTTTTTATATCAACTACTCCTGATGCTGATTCCATGACCGACACCATCTCTGGGAATCAGGTTACCCTAACCCCTACTGTCTTAACATAATTTTTTGGTTTGGTTAATGGAGATGAAATATTGAGATTGATAGTTCTGATTTTGATAACATGTTGATTAAAATGGGCCATACTAGTGAAAACCCTAACAAGCTTCTTAAAAAGAATTTGTCAACTAAATACATGTTTCTTGCTGATGTTGTGGGTAAGGTTATACTGGCCAAACACACATCCCATGATTACATTACCAGGCACCATTTTTTTGTAATGTGTGCTGTGGTGCATAAGAAGGCAGTGAACTGGGCTAAGATATTATTTGATTTGATCAAAAAGAAGAACACTGAAAAGGAAGTCTATTTTGGAAGGATTCTAGAGATTTTCCTCCGGGATAAGGCATCTGAATCACTTGTCTCTCAGACCATATTCATCAATGCATCTAAGAGATTGACTTGTTCCTTGTTTGGCAGATGGGATAGGACCATCACTAAGCCATCCAGGGCTTCCTCCTCTTCCAGAACTACTGAGGACACAAGGGCAGTAATATCCACTCCTCCTTCTCCTCTAGAAGATATTCCCTCAATCAGGATTCCATCACCTCCCTCTCAACAACAACCTCTTCCTCCACAGGTTCCACTTCCTTCATCAACTCCCCTCCAACAACCATCCACTGATTCAACATCACAACTTCTATCTCCAACACCACCTGCCTCACCAGTGCATCAACAAACACCCCTTGCATCTCTAGAACACGTCACACCTCCTTCATCTCCTCTTCCACCTCACCTTGCCAACATAACACCACAAAACCGCATGTCCTCCATAAAATTTAATCTATTATCTCCCATTCATCTCCACAACACAATCATACTCCATCTCCTTCACATACTCCTCCATCTTCACCCATCTAGGATGAAGATATGACTGATATCATTCCCATCCCTCCTGTCATTCCATCTTCATCCTCCATCATCCATCCATCTGTATCTACTCAGACACCTCCTTAGTTTATGCAATTGGACTCTCCTTCCATCTCCAATATCCTGGAGTTCATCACTCCACTCATCAGGAATCTCATAGTAGAGGCAATTACACTTCTTGCTGATTCCATTTCATCTCTCTCTACTCTTCTTGCTGATGTCCCCTCTATCCCTTCTTCTTATAGGGACCTGGCTTCAGGACCCTCTAAAACTAGGCAGGGGGAGATGTCTAGCGAAGAAGTTCTAGCTCTTCCTCCTCCAGCTTCAGTGTTAACAGCAGATGAACATATGGATACAACAATTGAGTTTGAAATGTTTTGTATAGATGAACCAGTAGATCTACCAGAAATCTTAACTGTTGGTGATTGTGTGATCAATCCCATAGTTGATTTGTTTTGTTTATTGAATTCTTTCAATTCAGCATTCTTTAATTTTCTTCCAGACTTGATCCAAGATCAGTCTAAAGCCTTGGTCTGCTATACTCCTCCCATTAGCCCTGTGGTTGTAAAGCAACTAAATGTAAGTTTTGCAGTACCAGTTGTCACACAAGTTTCTATAGAGCCAGTTGTACCTATTATTAAGCAAGTATTTATTTCTGAGCCCAAGGATTTCTCTCCACCAACTTATAAAATGGATGAAAGTCCTATACCATCCTTGGATGATATCATGCTTGTAGACATGGAAGAAGATGAAAATCAAATGGTTACTAAAAGTATTGTTGAACCAGAAATTGCAGAACAACCTAAGGCTGAGAAGCAAATCTCTAAGGAAGCTTTGAAAAAGATTGATGACTTGTATGATAACCCTCCTGGATCCTCTGATGACAACAATGATGACTCTAATGAATCTGATGAACCAAAATCTAAGAAAAGGATACCTAAGAAGAGAAAAGTTATTCCTAAGGCTGTTCCTAAGTCTAATCCTACTGCAGACACACCATACTACATATTGAACAATATTACTCCTTATCCTGGTATGCCTCAATGGATGTGGCTATCTAAGAATGAACAAAAGGAAAGGAAGAAGAGGAGAAGATACAGGTCCCCTCCTAAAAAATTCAGAAAGGATCCTCCTCTTCCTCCTCCATCAGTAGGGGCCTTTGGAAGTGTCTCTCATAGATTAACTCCAATCACTAAAACATATCAAAGACATTCCAAGCCAAGTTTTCAGAGCAGCAGGCACCAACAAAAGCAGTCTATAGAAAGCAATCCACCTCCAACTTCACAACAAAAAAGTTCTTCAAAATATTATGATGAATCAAAGAAGGACAGCAATCCTAAAAGGCCAGAATCTCCACCAATTCCCTTTGTTGATCCTGAATAGGAAAACACTGCCAAAATGGCCAGATTTCATGAATTGATTGGACTATCCTTGATTAACAAAGCTAAAGCAGAAGGCAAGGATCCCTCTCAATATTCCACCATGTCCTCCTACAGGAAAGAAGAGTTAAAAAGGTAAGATAAAGCAAATCAGTTTTTCAATGTAGATGCTTACATGAGTCTTCACCCAGAAGCTGTTATCCCAAGAGCAACCTCTTGCAACATTATTGGAGCAGCTGATATGACAATGTCTAAAAGAGAAGTAGTAGATCCTAAAAGGTAAATCATATTCAGACAACCTTCTGACAAAGACAATTCCAAGAAACCTAAATAACTTTTTGATTAGTTTATTTTTTGAACTATTTGTGTTAATTCATCATAAAGCACTTGTTGTATATATCTGCTAGATTTTTATTTTCTGCCAGATATTTGTTGTCTTGCTTTGTGATTGTATTTTATATTTTGTTTAGTGACCTCACCCAAATAGGGGGAGATTGTTGGATCCCTAGTTTAGATTTGGGCTAAGGTTCACTATTAGGTTTGTTGACCCACCTTGTATAGCTAGGGTCAAGTTTGTCAGTCCTAGAGTTTAAGCTAGTATTTAGAATCAATCTTCATGGACCAGCCTGCAGTGGACTTCAGGAGACTCAAGACTTAGAAGAATTCAGAGTTCAGATTATTAGTTCGAAGTTCTTCTTTCTCAGATCGATGATCGTCGATCTCAGATCGATGATCGTCGATCTCAGATCGATGAACTCAGAGTTCTTTCTCTGATTTGAGCTCGATGATATTCGAGCTCAGGTCAATGATTTCTTCCCTCAAGACAGATTTTCTGATCGACGAACTTGGAGCCCAGAATTAATAAGATATTTCCAGATTGATGTTTGCTGAGCTCAAGTCGACGAATAGGATTTCTCAGCTCGACAAACTAGAAACTCCGGTCGACGAAATCTGCCCAAAAGGTCGATGAAATCTTTTCAGAGTCAGAATGACAAGGTTTTCCATATTTGTCCCTCTCTTCATGCCATTCTAAGTCAATAATTCTCTGAATAATTAATGCTCATATTCTAAGGAATATAGCCGTCCATGGCAACATTAATTATGGATTTCATCAGAGTTAATTAGTTACGTATTTTACTAGGACAGTTGGGGAAACTTATTAAAGACTATATTCCAGCCATTTCAATCTCCAGAATCTAATCAGTAATTAATGCTTATAATTCAAAATTCAAAAGCTGAAATTGATAGCAGGATATAAAAGAGATTTTTCAGGCCGCTCTAAAACACAACAACACAGACAAAAAACAAAAAGAAGGGATACAAATACATAGAATAATATACATAACAACATCTCCTTCTCTGTGTAGAAAAAGAAGCTGTTTTCCCCTTGATCTTACAGAAGACTGAAGAAGAACATTCAACATATATCAAGTGTCATCTTCAACTTCTACTCCAGGAATCCTCAAAGACAACACTTCTGGATTTGAGCAAAGTTCCAGTCTTCCTGAAAATTTCGACATCTCAGGGGGAGCTTTGACACCAGCAATCCACTAAGTCTTCTCTATTATTCAGAGAAAAGAGAAGACAAAATCACCTTCTTATCCCACTATAAAAAGGGTTTATTAACTCCGTTCAAAAGTTCTTGTGTTGGTTTTTGGGCACCTGATCAAAATCCTAAAGGGTTGTGAGATCTCCCTGTAAATAGATCTTGTGGTGGTAGTCACCTGAGGAAAACCTGCTAGTGGATTCCTATCAGGGTGGTAGAAGAGCGGATGCACCCAGATTGGGGAACCACTATAAATTCTTGTGTTGTCTGTGTGTTCATTCTTCTTTGCTCTGCTGTGCTGTGATTGTGTAGTTTAGCCTAGTTTTTATTTCATTCATATAACTACTACTATCACTTATTTTACCAGTATAGTTTAAAAACAACCAAAAGATTTTAAATCACTCTATTCACCCCCTCCCCTCTAGAGTAAATCAGATCTATCCAATATCTTTCATAGAGGAGTGTCGCAGAGGTGAGTGTCTGGCTCCCACACCACTCGCCCTTTTAGGCAATTGGTGCCCCCACAGACCACTCGCCCAGTTGGGTGTCGAAGAGGCGAGTGCTTGTCTTCCCCAACATTTGCCCCTTTGGGCGAGTGGTGCTCTCATGGACCACTCGTTTAGTGGGGCCTAGAGGTGAAATTACTTGGGTGCACTTGTAGGGTTGCATATATCCGTTTATAATATCGGAGATTGGTTTTTAGCAGACCCAATTGGGATGCATATACCCGTTTAGAACAGCGGAGGTACACTATTTGCAAACCGTTTTCAGAAAACTATAAACAGACCCAAGGGGGTACCTCGCCCACTTCCTTCTCTATATTCTCGTCAGCAACACTCGTGGGGTAATCTGAGGCGATCTCCTTGCCCTTGGCGAGAACTATTGTTTGTTGCTTTTTAGGTGGTGGAGGGGAGGTGTAAGGCTTTCTCTTCTGGTCGCTTGATCTCGATGACGATTTAGTTGAGTCTCTGCAGACCGCAGTGGCAGCCTTGATGCGTGCCATATCGGAAGAGAGTACAACATTGTCGACATAAGAAGGGTTGAGAGGGAGATCTCGCACCCCTGCACAAGTATCATAAATTAGAAAATTCCAAAGCATGTAATATTTAAAAATGAGTGACAGCGAGAACTACCTTCCCCGGCGAGAAATGGAAGCAGCGTGTCGATGTTCCTCCTCAGAAAGGGAACGTCGAAATCCTTCCCGAAGAGGAATTGGTGAAGCTTGGCCTCAAGACCATCAAGACTGGGAGGGCGGTATGGAGATTCTTCCTATTAGATCGGCGAGAGTGGGAGGTTGCCGAATTCTCCAGAGACAAATATGAACTTCTTGACCCAATTATTATTTTTGTTGGCCAGACCCTTCGCCTTAAGGCTGTTGCCGGAGAAGAAGGCGACCTTGTCCCTCTTGGCGCGGAAGTTAAAAAATTTGCGGAAGACGGGGAAGCTGAATTCAATTCGCTCCTACTGCAGGTAATAGACGAATGCGACTAATAGGGCTATGGAGTTAGGATTGAGTTGCGCGGGAACCATGTTGAAGTAACAGAGGGATTGGCGGATCTCGAACCAGATGGGGAGGCGCAACCCCACTTCAAAGTGCTCTGTAGGGATGACGAGCTCACAGGGCGAGAAGTGGTTGATCTCCTCGTCTCTTCCCGGATGTTGTGCGGTGAAGTCCGGCGGGATGTAGAGGTTCACAATCAATTGGTACTCTTCTCTGGACAAGCTGCAGTTCACGAACGGATAATCGCCGAATGCAGCCGCGCATTTTGTTCGCCCTTAAGTTTCCCCTATCATCTCGCTAGGAAGGAAGAAGAGAGAAAGGATGCAAGTGCAACAGAAAGAAGGAAGAGGGATTCAGAGGCTATTAAATGCAATGACTAGCGCGGTAGGTGAGAATCTATTTATAGAAATTTTGTGCAGGAAAGGGTCCACGCTGAAAAGGTACGGATAGCACATCTATTAAATCTTGCCTCAAATCCCATCTTAGACCCCGACGAGATCTCGCACTCCCTCACTCACACTATTGTGCTAGGCATAGATAGCAAAAATAAAACATGCACAAGAACAAGAAGATTAAATGGAGAAAAAGTAAAGCGAGATCAAATTAAGAATGCAGTCACTCACATTTTCTACACTCGGCTTAAGGGTCGACAGTCATTATTACACATCTCAAGTATAATAAAACTAGAGCGGGAAGGCGTGTGTCGGTAGGCCCACTAGGGGCCATTACTGTCGTCCCCGGCCTCTCCTTCTCGCCCCAGGAATTGTGCAAGCATATTGCAGGGAGCGAATCTGGCGATTAGTTACGTATAACTGTTTTCAAAGTTTAGAAGCTGCTCCTCGGCAGCCACTTGGTTCTCCTGCACCTGGTTGGCAATCTGGCGCAGCAGCAGGAGTTGTTTCTGAAGTATCTCGGTCAACTACTACATCATCCTCTCGGCATCCTTCGGGTCACCTAAGTATTTAGCAATCGAACCCGGAGAAGAGAGAGGCGAGATCTCCTCCTCATCAATATCGACATCGGTGGAAGAGATCTCGTGGAAGCCTGCGTTAAATAGTATTAGGTGTGCCTAGATTTTGCGCCTTTTGTGGAAAGCGAAAGGGTTCGTTACCAGGTCCAGTACTAGCATCCTTGTAGAAAGGTCGACGAGAAGCATCGGGCTGCCCTTCAAAGGGAGTGTTGAATGTTATGTTCCCTTTCCCAAGCCCGGGGGAAGTTGTTGGTTCAACAACAGAAGTGTTGACCTGCGGAGGAAGGTTGGGTACAGTATTCACTGAGGATTGAAGGCTCAAGGCGGGATCCACAGGCTTTTGGAAAGCAGGGGATCTCAGCGTGGAAACTCTCAACCCCGTGGCTCCAAAAGGGGGAGCTGCGAAGAAAAGGCGGGTGAGCCATATGGTGAAGGGCTAGAAGACAACAGAAGACTTACATTTCTCTCGTAGGAGAGCATCCAGTTTCAACGTTTGGAGTGGAGAGGTGATCTCGTGGGCCATCTTATCATTCTTGGCCCCATGCGAGTGCGGTTTGACACTCGCTTCCCCAGCTTCTTTTTCCTTCTATGAAATCGCGTCAGCGTCCTTCTTTACCCAAGCAAACCGAATAAAGCATGTGAACATACCAGAGGAATTCTAGAGTTAGAAGGCTCCTGCTAGACTGACTCATCTCTGGTCAGATCGTGTCTGAGCACTTTTGCTTTCTTCATCTGCGAGGACGATTCGAGGACTTTACGCGTAAGACATGTGGAATGAATCCATCGAGGCATTGCCCCTAACACAAATAGCGTTAAGGCGATCCAGAGCTTCCTTCGAGAGCGACATTTTCGTGTAGGCGAGAACCAAGAAAGTTGAGAAAGGGCAAGAAAGCCTCTGCCCCCATCAGAATATTTATAGAGCCAGAGCGGGGCCTGCAAAAGATTCCCTTCTAGGTCATCAAACACTCATCAAATACATGGGGATGGATGATTCTTTCTGACCTTCGTAAAAACTCGCAAAGAGTGGGAATTGTGTACAACCCCGTATTTGATGAGTGGGTCATCTCCCCCCAGGGGGCCATTGCTTCGCAGGATCCCCAGGAGCGAGACCCTTCCGGTGTTTGCCGAGTGCACTCAAGCCTTCTGCTCCTTGGCGTTGAGTGGAGTCGAGTGCATTCAATGTCTTCTATTCCTTGTCATTGTATAGTGTGGGAACCCTCTAGAATGATCTGTAGAGGAGTGCAGCGGAGGTGAGTTCTTGGCTCCCCCCAGCACTCGCCCCTTTTAGGCGAGTGGTGCCCCCACGGACCACTCGCCCAGTGGGGTATTGAGGAGGCGAGTGCCTGGCTTCCCCAGTATTTGACCCTTTAGGCAAGTGATGCTCTCATGGACCACTCATCCAGTGGGGTCCAAAGGTGAAATTACCTCGGTGACCTTGTAGGGCTGTATATAGCTGCTTAGAGCAGCGGAGATTGGCTACTTGCAGACCCAATTGGGCTGCATATAGCCGTTTAGAACAGCAGAGGTAAGCTATTTGAAAACCATTTTTCAGAAAACTATAAATAGACCCAAAGGGGTACCTCAGAGGGCATGCTTACTTCTGCCTTGGTCTTCTTGTGCTTTCTGAGGTATCCTTAGCTCAGCACTTGGCTAATGAGGGGAAGTGCTCTAAGGTCTTCTGGGTGTGTGGTGGGTGTACAACCCCATATCTGGCGAGTGGGGATCGACTGGAGCTAGACCAGTCAAGACATCATATTCAAGTGCCAGGCGAGTCGGGCCCTTGGCGTCGAGTCCACTCAATGCCTTCTGCTAGCATCGAGTCGACTTGATGCCTTCTGCCTCGCGTTGAGTGAGGCTTGTTCACCCGACGCCTCTTTCTTGGCATTAAGTGGCATCTTGGCATCCCCGTCGGATTGCACAGGTGGGGTAGAGCAGAATAGGGGCGAGTGGAGAAGTAGGCTCACACTCGCCCATGGATCTCGGCAGGCAGTTGGCAAGTGGGGCATTTCTGGGCCATGCTCGCCCAGGGCCATAGGGAGGCGGCGAATGCTAGTACCATCAAGCACTGTCCACCCTATGCGAGTGGAGGTTTTCAAGGGCCACTCACCCAGTGTTGTTTGATGTATTTTTACCATTTTACTCCCACTGGCCTGCCCATAGCATTTTAGAATAGTGGAGTTACGTTGTTGGCAGACAAATCTGGACTGTACATAGCTATTTAGACAAACGGAGGTTGGCTGTTGGCAAACCGTTTTCAGAAAACTATAAATAGACCCAAGGGGGTACCTTAGAAGGCATGCTTGTGCCCTGGTCTTCTTGCGCTTTCTGAGATATCCTATGCTCAACACTTGGCTAAGGAGGGAAAGCACTCTAAGATCTTTCGGGTGTATGGTGGGACCTCCGTGTTGGAGCCTTGGGTCTGTTTCTTGTTCTAAGTCTCTGACTGTTTGAGTTTGTAAGGGAGAAGTAAGTGTGAGATCACCCCTTCCCCAAGGGTTCAAATTCCATAGAAGCCGATTTTCAGTTTCAATAGTGGGACCTCCGTGTTGGAGCCTTATGTAACACCTCTACCCATCACGTGCAATATAATAGAGGGTCCGGCCGGGGCCCCACACCATATTTTACAAACAGGCGGAGAAGCTACTAAATAAGATCACAAACCATCGAACCTTAACACAGAGCATTCTAGAGGAAGCTTCATGGTAGAAAACTTGAACTCAAGTATAACAAGAGTGTCCACTAAACAAGAACAAGAATGTATACAATAAAGGTTTTGGCCTTAAGACCTTACAAGTTTCTCTTAACAGTAGTGTGGTTTACAAACTTTAGTGCGCAGGTCGGCAACACATGAACAAGAGTAACAAACATTGCCTTCGAGGGCTAGCAGCAGCAGCAGTAGCAGGGACTTCAGCCCTTTATTTCATGCTTGGACCTTCATTACCTGTGCAAAGACAATCCACCAAGCGGTGGCAAGCAGGGCAATGATCAGCAACTAGCTGACCAATTATAATGACCCTACCCCTAGCATTAGGCAGCGGAATTTCTTTCCTGCAAAGCATTTAAATCACACAATACATATGTATAACAAGCCACCAAGGACGTGCACAATTGCACAGGTTCATACATATCACAAATGCCAGCCCGACAGCCTGACGTTCCGTGCACTCAGGGCACATTATTGGTGTACGGGGAAACCCGGGTCCCACCACCGTTCAGAGTTCCCAGACATGACGGTCCAAAATGAGCATTCCTAGTCTCTATGGCATGCAAGCCAAAGATTCTCACTATGTGATCCTACCGGGTCCTTAAGCACCCCCACGGGTAGACAACCATAATGCGGGTATAGATCCACCAATTCCCGTTGCTCATGGTCATCAGCCTCAAGGCTGGACTGACGCGGGTATGGCTTCACCTTGCCCGTTCAGCATAAGCAATCCATAGTTGCTCACACAATGGCACTCACTGCCACAAGAGTTGGAACACCAAGCATCAACTCTCACTTTCCTCGGAGTCTCTCCGAATGGCAAATACAACACCACCAATCTAGACTAACCCGTCCTGATGGGCTTCACAACATGCTTAACCATACTACTCACTTCAGGTTCTAATACAACCAAGGATGAAACACAACATCCCAAGGGAATCACTTCGATTTCCACCTTTTGGTGGAGGATTCCATGCATATGCAGAAACGAAGGATTTCACTTGTCCAATCAAGAGATCATTACCCAAGGAAGACGTTTTGGTGCCATAGAGCAAAATCGAGACGGATGAACTTCACCGCAATGGCCTTGCCTTCGCAGAGCTAGCTTTGGCTCACGATTTGGACCACCGGAGCATTACAAGCAGCCGAAGTTCTTTCCTTCTCTCTTCCCTTTCTCTCCCTTCTCTCTTCTTTTTAGAAAGAGAATGCTAAGGCTTATGATGAGAAAGAACTCATCATTTCCGTTCTTATCTAGCCAGGAAACACCTAGATCCATTGGATCCCCATCAAAGAAAACAAACGGCTCAGAACCGTTCTGAAAATCTAATATTTAGTCTTACATGGCCTGTGACACGCTCGTGTCACAGGCCGTATACTGTAAGCGGTACACGAATCGACTCAACCTAGAGAATAACATGGCATGTGACACGCCCGTGTCATAGGCCGTGTGTCCTGACACAGCTTCAGACACACCCGTGTCTAGCCCGTGTTCTCCAGGACGCACAACCTTGGCAAAAACCTGAGAGAGACGCGCCCTATGGCATGCCCGTGTCACTGGGCGTGTACCTACTCAGTGCCACTCAATGCCCTCTCATGGCGTTGAGTGCTCACAAAGAGGGACACAGCTTGGGACATGCCCGTATCCCAGGCCGTGTGCCTCACTCAACGTAACTCAACGCCTCTCATTGCGTTGAGTGCTTGAGACAACACCCAGAGTAGGACACGGCTTGGGACACGCCTGTGTCCCAGGCCGTGTGCCTCACTCAACGCTTTCTCGAGACCAAAAACACACTCGAGAAACCTGAGCAGTACACGCCCTGGGACACGCCCGTGTCCCAGGCCGTGTTGTCCAGCCTGAACTCCAAACTTGGGATTATTGAGGTGTTACAATCCCCTCCCCCTAATAATAAATTTCGTCTCGAAATTTGCACACAGTAAGGAAATTCATCAACCATAAAATTATAACTCCAAAGGTTTGTTACAACAAAAGATGCACAATATAATAGTTCAAACTAACAATTCGGGAAACTCTGCTCGCATGGTCTACTCCCGCTCCCATGTTAGCTCTACATGGACACAATTGTCCCACCGGACTTTGACCATCCCAACCGCAACTATTTGCCCGCTCTATCTTCGATCTGAATGGGTCTAACCTTCGTCGTTAGCCCACTACCGACTGATATTTGATTTGCATCAATCACTTGTGATGGCTCTATCACCGCTTTTCGCAACACTGAGACATGAAATACATCATGTAAATCACTCAGCTCTAGTGATAGTGCTAGCCGATAGGCAGCTTCACCAATACGCTCTACCACTTCAAACGGTCCCATATACCTCGGGCTCAGCTTTTTCATCTGTCGTATCATTGACACGTCTTTAAAGGGTTTAATCTTCAAGTATACCCAATCGCCCACCGCAAACTCCACATTTCGATGTTTGGCATTGAAGTACTTAGCTTGACTATCTTGCGCCACCAACAGACTTTCATGTATCAATCGTATAACTGACTTGGCATTATCCAGCTCCTTTCTCTTGTAAAACTTTGTTTCACCAGTCTTCGCCCAAGCCAACGGCGTACGACATTTCCTACCGTATAAAGCCTCAAAGGGCGCTATCTGAATACTAGCCTGGTAACTATTGTTGTATGTGAACTCAATCATAAAGAGATGATCTTCCCAACTCTTCCCGAAGTCCAGCACACACATTTGGAGCATATCCTCCAATGTCCTGTTAGTCTTTTAGGTCTGAACATCCGTCTAAGGATAAAAGGCCGTGCTGAAATGTAATTTTGAACCCAATAGTTGGTGGACTAATCTCCAATCACCCGAAGTGAAACGCCCATCTCGATCACTGACGATGCTACGGGGCACTCTGTGCAATCGTACAATCGTATCCACATTCATCTTTGCCATTTTTTCAGCTGGATCGTCCTTCCGATTCGGGATGAAATGCGACACCTTAGTTAACCGGTCCACAATCACCCAAACCGCATCATTCCCACGCTGTGATCTCGACAGTCCATGCACGAAATCCATGGAAATATCATCAAAATTCCACACAGGAACAGGCAGTGACTTCAGAAAACCTCCTGGTTTTTGGCATTCAGCCTTTACTAAGGCATAAGTTTGATATTTTGCAACGTAATGTGCTATGTCCTTCTTCATCCCGGGCCACCAGAACATTTTCTTCAGATCCTTATACATTTTTATGCTCCCGGGGTGAATCGAATACCTTGTGAAGTGAGCTTCATACATCACTTCTTCCACGCAGTTTACCCCTATCTGGGACACACAAGCGACTGTCTTTCCGAACAAGGCCGACACTATACGAAAACTGAGCATCTTTACATTCCACTGCGTATCTTTGTAAACTTTCATCAAGTGTTGTTGCTTGCCAAACTCTATCTGCCAGTTCACATTGTACCTATGTCTAGTTCAAGCATACATTCGCAGTGGAGTTCTTGTCAACACAAGAGATATCTAATGCTTCCAGTTCTCGTATTAACCTTTCATCATGATGTAGCAACCAATTCGCTCTTGTCAGAGTTCTCCGACTCAAGGCATCTGCAACTACATTCCCTTTACGGGAGTGTAATGAATCTGGAAGGTGTAGTCACCAAAAAATTCCATCCACCTTCTCTGTCGCATGTTCAGCCCTTTCTGATCCAGTAGATACTTCAGGCTCTTATGGTCCGTGAATATATCCACTTTCACGCCATAAAGATAATGATGCCACAGTTTAAGTGCGAATATTACCGCCGCCAACTCCAAATCATGGACGGGGTAATTCCATTCGTGCACTTTCAACTGGCGTGAGCCATATGCTACTACTTTCCCAAATTATAGGAGAACGCAGCCTAAGCCGCTCCCTGATGCATCACTATACACCTCAAAGCCATCCAGACCACATGGCGATGTCAAGATTGGCATCGTGGTCAAACGGCTCTTTAGCTCTTCAAAAGCTCGTGCGCACTCAGGCATCCAAACGAACTTCTGATCCTTTCTCGTCAGCGTAGTGAGAGGCAAGGCTATCCTTGAGAAATTCTCTACAAAATGCTGGTAGTAGCCCGCAAGTCCAAGGAAACTTCGGACTTCTGCTACTGTAGAGAGAATAGGCCACTCTTGTATAGCAACTATCTTCGAAGGATCCACCGCTATGCCCTCTCCACTAACCACATGGCCTAGGAAAGCCACCGATGACAGCCAAAACACGCACTTAGAGAACATGGCGTAGAGCTTGTTCTTCCTCAGGGTGTGCAACACTATCCGCAAGTGATTTTCATGATCCTCTTCGGATTGGGAGTATACGAGGATATCGTCAATAAAGACGATCACAAAGAGATCCAGGTATTCTCTAAACGTCTGATGCATCAAGTCCATAAATATCGATGACGCATTAGATAGCCCAAATGGCATTACTGTGAACTCAAAGTGACTATAGCGTGTTCCAAATGCTGTTTTAGGTATGTCGCTTTCACGAACCCTCAACTGATAGTATCCTAATTTTAAATCCAACTTGGAATATACAGTTGAGCCTACTAACTGATCAAACAAGTCATCGATATGTGGAATCAGATATTTGTTCTTTTCGGTGAACTTGTTCAGTTCTCTGTAATCAATACATAAACGCAAGCTACCGTCCTTCTTTTCACAAAGAGAACCGGCGTGCACAAAGGTGACTGACTTGGGCATATATAGCCTTGATCTAGCAATTATTGCAACTGAACTTTTAGTTCTGCCATTTCCTTTGGCGCTACCCGATAAGGCGAGTGGGCCACAGGTTTCGCACCGGGCACCAGCTCGATAGTGAAGTCATTTTCCCTTTGGGGAGGCAATCCCGGAAGGTCTTTTGGGAATACATCAGCATAGTCCGATACAGCCAGCACCTCACTTACACTGGCCTTTGGCCCCACTGCCTCAACGAGTGTGAAATGTAGCTCTGCACCCTTCTGAACTGCTTTAACGACTTGGAGAGAATATATCAATATTCTACTCGTCCCTTGCATGCCATTGAACTTAGTTGTTTATTCGGTACTCTGACCTAGTGTAACCTCTTTCGAAGTGCAATATATACAGGCATGCTGCTCTGAAAGCCAGTCCATACCAAAGATGATATCAAACTCTGAGATCAGCAACACTGATGTTTCCACTGCGAAATCCCGACTCTCTATCTTTACCGCAACACTACAAGACTTATCCACGCTCATTATACATCTATTAGGTAACAATACCTTCATACTATCTGTCATGGTCCATATAGGCACCCGATACGCAATACAAAATCTTCAGACAGAAACGAATGTGATGCACCTGTATCAAATAGTGCTCTTGCTGGATAGTCCATTATAAGGACAAAACCTATAACGTCACGATTATAATAAGTACAGTGCAAACATAGAGCACAATTACAGCATAAAGCATATAGTAAAACTATGACGACTCGTACCTGTGACAACATCGGCCTGCTTGATGGCCTCCTATTGTGCAAGATTGTACACTCGATGTTGCGCTTGCGATGCAGACGACTCTGCCACAACCTTCCCTTTTTCTGCATAGGAGGCACCCGGTTTCTTTTCCACTTTTGGAGGACCAACTCTACAATTATGCGCGTAATGTCCTGACTTGCCACATGTAGAGAAAGTAGGAGGGTTTGAACTAGTAGATACCTCTGAAACAGCCACTGAAGGAGTTTGTCCAGCAGATTTGGACTTCTTTCCCCATCTCCTTCGGTATCAAAACTTCTCCTGACGCGGCGGCTTGAACTCCGGCTTTGTAACATCCAAGTTCCCTTTGCCTTGTCCTCTTTTAATATCCGCCTCCAAAGACCGAGCTATACAGATCAAGGCTTGAAACCCCTGGATCACAGAACTCGAGAGCAAATATCGAAGCTCATCTCGTAATCCCCAGTAGAACTGACTGGTCTTCCGCTCTTCTTCAGCTTAGATAGCACCCGCATAACGTCCCAAACGCGTAAACTCATGATGATAGTCGTCAACACTATGCTCTCCTTGAGTTAACCGTTGGAACTCCATTTCCATAGCAATTCTCTGCTGCAACGGTAAATGTTTTGCTAGAAACAGCCAAGAGAACTCTTCCATCGAGACTCTCGTCAACTGTCTGCCTGTCATAGTCGAGCCTCTCCCTCAAGTAGGTGCAGCTCCACCTCATCCCACCATAGCCGAGCCTCTCCCTCAAGTAGGAATGTATCAAAATGACTTTATGTTCCTCCTCAACCCTAATTGCTATCAAGACTCGCTTAACCCTTGCGAGCCAATCCTCCGCTTGGGATAGAGAACCTGCCCCAGTAAATATGGGAGGATTGAAGCTCATGAACCGCTTCAAATGTTGATCTGCTGTTCGCGGATCAACCACAACTGCCACCGGTTCTTGCCTTAACTCAGCATGCGCTGTCTCCACTGCAGGACGAGCCTGACCCGCCTGTTCCGCATTCATCACAGCTAGTACTGTCTCCGTAATCATCTGTATAGTTTCAACAAACGGAGGAGGTGTGGGCACCTCAGCTGGTGCCGCACTTTCAACAGAATTTTGAGGTTCTGACTGACACGCAACACTTCTGATCACCTATATGTGTAGAAACACAATTTAGCGACCAATCAAACAGCAAACATACAGAAGGGAACACACAGGTCCAACACACAAAGGCATTTACATTCCTTAGTGGACATTTTTTAGTTCAATTTTTGTGTTATAACGGCAGCACTGCACTTACACGTGCTCGCCACCCCTCAAAAGAATTCGACCACGAATTCGGAAGAGCTTTGACCAACGCGCTGATACCAAATTATAACACCTCTACTCGTCACGTGCAATATAATAGAGGGTTCGGTCGGGGCCCCGCACCATATTTTACAAACAGGCGGAGAAGCTACTAAATAATATCACAAACCATCGAACCTTAACACAGAGCATTCTAGCGGAAGCTTTATGGTAGAAAACTTGAACTCAAGTATAACAAGAGTGTCCACTAAACAAGAATAGGAATGTATACAATAAAGGTTTGGTCGTAAGGCCTTACAAGTTTCTCTTAACAGTAGTGTGGTTTACAAACTTCGGCACGCAGGCCGGCCACACATGAACAAGAGTAACAAACATAGCCTTCAAGGGCTAGCAGCAGCAGCAACAGCAACAGGGACTTCAGCCCTTTATTTCCCGCTTGGACCTTCATTACCTGTGCAAAGACAATCCACCAAGCGGTGGCAAACAGGAAAATGGTCAGCAACTAGCTGACCAATTATAACGACCCTTCCCCTAGCATGGGACAGCGGAATTCCTTCCCTGCAAAGCATTTAAATCACACAGCACACATGTATAACAAGTCGCCAAGGACGTGCATAATTGCACAGGTTCATATATATCACAAATGCCAGCCGATAGCCCGACGTTCCGTGCACTCAGGGAACATTAATAGTGTACCTGGAAACCCGAGTCCCACCACCGTTCAGAGGTCCCAGAGATGACGGTCCAAAATGAGCATTCCTAGTCTCTATGGCACACAAGCCAGAGACTCTCGCTATGTGATCCTATCGGGGACTTAAGCACCCCCACAGGTAGACAACCATAACGCGGGTACAGATGCACCAATTCCCATTACTCATGGTCGTCAGCCTCAAGACTGTACTGACGCGGGTACGGCTTCACCTTGACCGTTCAACATAAGCAATCCATAGTTGCTCACACAATGGCACTCACAGCCACAAGAGTTGGAACACCAAGCATCAACTCTAGCTTTCCTCGGAGTCTCTCCGAATGACAAACAAAGTATCACCAATCCAGACCAACCCATCCGGATGGGCTTCACACAGCATGCTTAACCGTACTACTCACTTCCGGTTCTAATACAACCAGGGATGAAACACAACATCCCAAGGGAATCACTTCGATTTCCACCTTTTGGTGGAGGATTCCATGCATATGCAGAAACGAAGGACTTCACTTGTCCAAGCAGAAGATCATTACCCTAGGAAGACGTTTCGATGCCATAGAGCAAAATCGAGACGAATGAACTTCACCGCAACGGCCTTGCCTTCACAGAGCTAGCTTCGGCTCACGATTTGGACCACCGAAGCACCACCAACAGTCGAAGTTCTTTCCTTCTCTCTTCCCTTGCTCTCCCTTCTCTCTTCTTTTTAGAAAGAGAATGCTAAGGCTTATGATGAGAAAGAACTCATCATTTCTGTTCTTATCTATCCAGGAAACACCCAGGTCCATTGGATCCCCATCAAAGAAAACGAACGGCTCAGAACCATTCTGAAATTCTAATATTTAGGCTGACACGACCTGTGACACGCCCATGTCACAGGCCGTGTACTGTAAGCAGTACACGAACTGACTCAACCCAGAGAAGAACATAGCATGTGACACACCCGTGTCACGGGTCGTGTGTCCTGACACGGCTTCAGACACGCCCATGTCTAGCCCGTGTTCTCCAGGCCGCACAGCCTTAGCCAAAACCCGAGAGGGACACGCCCTCTGACACGCCCGTTGTAACACCCCCGATTTTTCTATGATTATTTAATTCTCGTTTAGCGTTACGTCGACGCGTTTTCTTGGCTTGTGCCATCTGTGGAGTGTGGTCTAAACTCCTTAGAACTGGGTGGCCTATTTTATATCCTATTGGCAAGATCTCCCTAGCAAGCCGAGTCGTTTTGGGTGACCCGGTGTGGCCTCTCGGGGGATGCTTGTGTTTTGGCTTCGGGTGGGTATAACTCGAGCTCAGTTCGTCGAAAGTTAATTTCGACTTCTCCGTTGTGTTCGTAGCATGGGTATTTAGCTACAGTGTGAGTTTCGTCGAACTCCGAGGTAGTTTGGTTTTCGCGCCGTTTTGGGTGTGCTAATAATAAAAGCAAATGTGTATATTTTAAAGCTATTTAAATGATCATTTTCGGCAAAAAAAACTTTGAGAGTGAACCGGCGGCTTAGGAGGCGGTTAAAGCTGATTACGCGTGATTAGAGTTATTTAAAAGCCTTAATCAGTAGATGGCGGGCCCACTCTTCTTCTTCTTCCCGAGAACAAACTCGCCTCTCCTGTACGCGGAAAAGCAGCGGAGAAACCGCCGTCCTGCTACCCTTCAGACGTCGATTTTTGGAGTGTTTGTGGACAGAATTCGATTTCGAAAGCGGATTTGGATTGCTCTCTCTTATACCTACGTTTCTACGGTAAGAGATTTGATTTTCGTGGAGTTTTTAGGAGGCCCGAAATTCTTGTTTTGGCCCTTTTCCGCCATTAAAGTTTGGGATTTTTTTGCTGTTAGGGTGTTGCTGTTGCTGGTGTCGTGTGAAGATAAGGGAAAGCCGACCAAGCTTCGTCGGAAATCGAGGCAAGTGGTCCTTGTACTTGCTGTTTTGATTTTCCCCCTCTTAACTACCCGGTTAGCCCTAGGATAGAAGCCAAGCTTTTCTCTTTTTGCTTGCTAAAACTTTGTGCTTCAGTTTCCCTTGATGAGCCCCCCTCCTTGTGCTGTTTTTGCGAAACCCGCTGGTTGATTTCACCATTTAGACTCCAGATTTTTATTTCTGATTTGGTTCTTTTGCGGGTGGAGCCGAGAGAGAGAGAGAGAGAGGGAGGTTTCTGTGGTAGTGCTCTGGTTAGAACCAGTCTTGGTAGGCTCTCGGGATTTGGTGTTGAGTGTGGTGCACACACTCAAAATTAAAAGCTGCCCGGGATTTGGCATTGAGTGTGGTGCACACACTAAAAGCCATAGTTTGGTCTGTTCTTTTGCGGCTAAGTAGTGAGGCGATTGAGTTAGAAATTCGTCTAAGTCGAAATCGACGGGAATCACTAAGTGATTCTCGCCGACTTCGACGAGTATCGTTAGTGATTCCCGCCGATTTGGCGAGAATCAATCGTGATTCCCGCCGATTCGGCGAGAATCAATCGGCATTCCCGCCGATTCGACGAGAATCAATCGGCATTCCCGCCGATTCGGCGAGAATCAATCTACGTTCCCGCCGATTCGGCGAGAATCAGTCGGCATTCCCGCCGATTCGGTGAGAATCGGTCGGCATTCCCGCCGACCTCTTTCGGATGGCGTTGGTTTAGGGTTTTCTTGCGGTTAAGTGCTAAGGCGTTGAGTGAGTAGACCTCACTCAACGCCGTAGCTATTTTGGCGTTGAGTGAGGTTAGCTCACTCAATGCCACTGCCGGTTTTGCTGAAGGAGTTGAGGGAGTGGACCTCACTCAACGCCATAGCTGTTTTGGCGTTGAGTGAGGTTAGCTCACTCAACGCCAGAGTTTTCTTGCGGGAGGCGTTGAGTGAGTGAAGCTCACTAAACGCCATGGATGTTTTGGCGTTGAGTGAAGTTAGCTCACTCAACGCCAGAGCTGTTCTTGCGGAGGGCGTTGAGGGTGTGAACCTCACTCAATGCCATGGTGGTTTCCGGTACTGAGTGAGGCTAACTCACTCAACGCCAAGGTCTGGTTAGGCGTTGAGTGAGTGGGGATCACTCAACCCCAGGCCGTGTTGAGTCATCTCAACGCTTTTCCCTTACCTTGATTTTCTTCCCTGAGTGAATTTCTTGATTTTGAGGTTCCTTGTCGGATATTTACTTATTTTTTTCCAAAAAGTCTGAATCGTGGGTCGTGGTTAGTAGTGGTGGTTTGAAGCTCTTAATTGGGGAGGTGTTGTGTAATTTAGCCAAGGTCACCCTTGTTCTTTTAACTTGCTCCAGGTACGGGCTGGGCAAGGGGGCGGGAGGTCCCTAGTGCTTTCACATGTAGACCCCTGAGCTTGGTTTCTTGGAAATAGTGGTTGAGGGACTGAGTTTGCCTCCAATCCGGATCCGCGATGTTTTTGCTACTACCATCTCTCACAGCTTAGGGTGTTAGACGTTTTTTCCTTGGTAGATTGCAGCATTTGGGCTCATGATAGCCTTGTAGACTCTACAGTTTTTGGGACGAGTTACTGGTGTGTCCTCGCACTTAGTGCTCTTCCTTTTTGCCTTGCCTTGGGCAGTTGTGACTGTTACTGCTTTGTTTTCCTCTTTTACTTATCTTCTGATTAAAGTATTTTTCCGCAGCGTATAAGTATAGTTTTTTTTAAAATTGTGGACTAGGTGATCCACCGAGCCGAGGGATACGGCCTTTAAAAATATAACTGGTTTTCTAATCATTTAACTCATAAATTTTCATAAAGTATGGTTGATTGTGGTTTGCCTAAGCGTTGGCAGTTATCCCCTGCTCGACGTGGCATCATGACGCGTATTTTCTCCTACTCTGATAATTCGTTTTCCTCGGAGAAAATACGGGTTGTGACAATTAGTATCAGAGGGAGGTTGCTTGACAAGTTTTTCGGGCAACCTTCCCTTTTGATTGTATTAGTAGTTCAGCATCATGTCATTCACACACCGATATGTCATCAGCACGTCTTGGCAAAAGCACAAACACTACACTCATAGCATAACATGAAGTATATGGGGCATATTATGTTGTATGTGATGCATAATATGTGTTCGTATATAGATCCACCATAGGAGCAGCATGTGAGGGTTATGTAGTATGGGATGCATAACCTCACTGCATGGCTGCGACTAGCTCATTTTCTTTTCGTTGCATGAAAATGTTATGTAGTATGATATGCATAATATTTTCATGTGTACGCCGCTCATAACATGCATTAGGGCCTTTTTAGAATGCATAGCACAAAAAAGCATAGCATAATATTGCATAAGCACAACGTGCCAAGCCAAAGACTAGCAGGATGTCATATGTACACACATAAGTTTTCGAGTCAAAAATAATATAAAGTCATGCATTCCCGATCTAGGCACAAGAGTTAGTATGGTGGTGGTTAACAATCCTAGGTTAAGGCATAACATCAATTCTTGTAAAAATAAACTCCCAGAGCAAGTTTAGCAGCTTTAAGTTCATATTTATTTATGTATTGTCTGTACTTGTAGTTAGTTGCAGCTGTCGTACTAGGATCTGACTAAGGTTGTTATGAATTTAGGATGGTGAGATGCCCTTCTACTAGATCGACCACCCTATCTGAGGGTGAGTCATCGGGAGCGCAGAATGATGTGGTAATCGAGAGCTTGCGGCAGTGTAGCGATTCCTTGAGTAGGAAGATGGTGGAGGTGCGAGCTCAGATCTAATCTTTGGTAGCAGTTGTGGCAGGATAGACTCAGGGAGTGCAAGGCCCTGCAGCAGGGTTAGCTATTCCTCCTCCTCCTGCACCCCTGAGACCTCCAGTGGTGGTGCCAGCAGAGATGGAATTCATCTCGCAGTTTCAGAGACTTAACCCTCCTACGTATGATGGGAAGGAAGATTTCATGGTCATAGACGATTGGCTGATCTCCATGGAGGAGATGTTCTCGTACTCCGGTATTTCAGACGATCAAAGGGTGATAATAGCCGCCTATCAGCTTAAGGGTTTGGCTAAGAGGTTGTGGCTTAGAGAAAAGGAGAGCTTGGTAGCTGGATGCTCTTGGGAAGTATTCAAGGAAATGCTGCTGAGGAAGTTCTTGCCTTCGGTCGAGCGTGACCATCTTATGAACGACTTCCTCTACCTAAAGCAAAGGCAACTCACGGTTGGTGAGTATGAGATAGAGTTCAGCAAGTTGAGCCGGTTTGCTCCTGGGTTGGTGAGTGTTGAGGCTGATCGAGTCAAGCGGTTTCTTGGTTGCTTGAGGAGCAAGGTGCAGCAGTTGACCAATGCTTATGGATCGGAGACCTATGCAGGGGTAGTGGAGGCTGCTCTCAAGGTGGAGGCTATCAAGACCGCAAGGAGAAGAGGCCAGCAAATGAGGAAGGATAAGAGGAAGTCCGTCGAGGAGAAGAAACCCCATGTACCCGATGCTGCTTCGGGAAAGAAGAGCAAGGTGGTGTGTAGCTTCTGTGGCCGGTCGGGCCACCCTATCGAGAGGTGTTTCAAGAAGGCAGCAGCTCATAAAAAGGATCAGGTTCATGCGATTCAGGGTGCTCCTAGGAGGGATTTCTCCTGTTCTGTCTGCAAGCGACCCGGGCATGCTGCTGCCCAGTGCTGGTCCAAGGATAAAGTCTGCTATCAGTGTGGGCAGAAGGGTCACATCAAGTCTAGGTGTCCCCAAGTCCAGCCTACTCTTCATGCAGTTCCACTTCAGGCGCTACCTCCGCCTCAGCATGTGGACAAGGGTAAAGGAAAGCTGAACATGATCTCTTCTGAGGCGGCCCAAGCTTCGACTCAGGTCATCTCAGGTTAGTTGTTTCTTTTTCCAGCATGAAGGTTTTATTTGTTAGAAAGGTTATAGTGTTGTTTTGGTAGACCCTTAGTTATGTATACTCCTATAGGGAAATTTAAGGTGAAGAATCGTTGGGCGCGCGTTCTATTCGACTCCGGCGCTACCAACTCATTTGTGGCTAGAGCCTTTGTGGAGCGACATCGGTTAACTCTAGATTGAGTTTGTGGTACCTTCCGTGTCAAGTTCCCTTCTGGTGAATCTGTGTTATCAGATTTGGGCATTCTAGATTGCCCTGTTTTGTTAGGGGATTTTCTTGCGAGGGTAGACTTGAAGATGATTGACCTGGAGGACTTCGATGTTATTCTGGGCATGGACTAGCTATCTAAGTATGATGCGGTCATTCAGTGCAAAGGGAAGCGCTTGGACTTCATCAAGGACAATGGTCAGCCGGGAAGCGTGTATGCTGATCCGTGCCAAGATTCTCCTGTCATTTCTGCGGTATGTGCTCAAAAGTTGTTTCCTTCTGGTTGTTTTGCTTGTTTAGTCTCGGTGGTTGGGACCGCTGTTAGTATACCGCGCTTAGAGGAGATTCCCGTTATTCGCGTTTTCGCTGATGTGTTTCCTGATGACCTTCCTGGTCTTCCTCCCAATCGGGATGTCGAATTTGTGATTGATTTGGAATCGGGTACGCATCCTATTGCTAAGGTGCCGTACCGGATGGCCCCTCGTGAGCTAGAGGAGTTGCGAGTCCAGTTAGATGAGTTGTTGGCAAAAGGGTTTATCAGGCATAGTTCGTCGCCTTGGGGTTGCTCCTGTTCTATTTGTGAAGAAGAAGGATGGGTCGATGCGGTTTTGCATCGACTATAGGGAGTTGAACAAAGTCACTATTAAGAACAGGTACCCTCTGCTGAGGATCGATGACTTATTTGATCAGCTGCGCGGTAGCACAATGTTCTCCAAGATCGATCTTCGTTCTGGCTATCATCAGCTCAGGATCCGTGAGGCAGATATTCCACGGACTACGTTTAGATCGAGGCATGGACATTTTGAGTTCTTTGTGATGTCATTTGGTTTGACCAACGCACCATCAGCTTTCAAGGATATGATGAACCGGGTGTTCAAGGATTTCCTGGACAAGTTCGTTGTGGTTTTCATCGATGACGTGCTGGTCTATTCTCGCAACGCTGAGGAGCATGAGCAGTATCTGTGCTTGGTTCTATCGGAGTTGAGGAATCACAAGTTATTCGCCAAGTTGAGCAAGTGCGAATTTTGGTTGCCTCAGGTCTCGTTTCTGGGCCACGTGGTGAATAAGGATGGGATCTCGGTTGACCCGTAAAAGATCGCAGCAGTGATGGATTGGAGTAGGCCGGGCACGCCCAAGGAGATCAGGAGCTTTCTAGGGTTGGCCGGCTACTACAGGAGGTTTGTGGAGGGCATATCTACCCTAGCTGCACCTTTGACCAGGTTGACTCAGAAGAACGTGGCCTTTGTTTGGAGCGAGCAGTGCGAAGAAGCCTTCCTGGAGCTAAAGAATAGATTGTGCACTGCTCCCGTTTTGACCCTACCTACTGAGGGTGTGGAGTATGACGTTTACATGGATGCCTCGCATGTTGGTATAGGTTGCGTGTTGATGCAGGTTGGAAAAGTGATTGCGTATGGGTCAAGGAAATTAAAGACTCATGAGAGAAATTACCCTACACATGACCTTGAGTTTGCAACGGTGATTTATGCGTTGAAGCTGTGGAGGCATCTAATTTATGGGGCTCAGTGCAAGATCTTCACTGATCACAAGAGCCTGAAGTATGTGTTCACGCAGAAGGAGTTGAATCTGCGCCAGCGTCGGTGGCTAGAGTATGTGGCTGATTATGATGTAGAGATCCAGTATCATCCAGGCAAGGCCAATGTGGTGGCCGACGCCCTGAGTCGGAAGACGGGGAAGATCTTTAATCTCTCCGCCGACCGTTTAGTGGAAGAGTTCCTCCTTATGGATATCTCAGTGGGATGATGCGACATGCAGAGTAGTTTGGCAGTGGCAGAGCCATCTTGGATTTCCCTTATTAGGTTGCACCAGAAGGACGATCCGGAACTGCTGCACTTATACTCCAGGACTGAGAGAGGGGAGTTGCCAGATTTATTTATCGATGATGCGGGTACTTTGAAGTACCGCGGCAGATTTTGCATCCCTACTGTTGGAGACATCAGGGGTATGGTATGCAGAGAGGCTCATGGATCCAGTGTTGCCTACCATCCAGGATCTACGAAGATGTATCATGATTTGAAGCAAATTGCCTGGTGGTATGGGATGAAAAGTGATATAGCCCGATTTTTTGCTGAGTGCCACACTTGCAAGCGTGTGAAGGCTGATCACGGAAGGCCTGGTGGCAAGTTAACTCCACTAGAGATCCAAACTTGGAAGTGGGAAAGTATTTCTATATACTTCATCACGGGCTTACCGAAATATCCAAGGGGATTTGATTCTGTTTGGATTATAGTGGATAGACTGACGAAGTGTGCTCACTTCGTGCCATATAAGATTGACTACCTGATGAAGAAGATAGCAGAGTTGTACTTGAATGAGGTCATCAGATTGCACGGTATGCCTGTTAGCATTATTTCCGATCGAGATTCCCGGTTTACTTCTCGCTTTTGGCAAAGTCTGTAGGAGGGTTTGGGTACCGATCTGAGGTACTCAACTGCTTACCACCCACAGACCAATGGGCAGACAGAGCGAGTGAACCAAATAGTTGAGGATATGATCAGATGCTACATTCTAGACTACGGTGGAGCGTGGGATGAGCGATTGCGGCTTATGGAGTTTGCATACAACAATAGTTATCAAGAAAGTTTGCAAATGGCTCCGTTTGAAGCTTTGTATGGGAGGCGCTGCAGAACTCCCCTGTTTTGGGTTGAGGCAGGTGAGAGACCCTTATTGGGTCCGGATGCGCTCGTGGAGATGGAAGTCGCAGTGAAGCTTATTCGAGAAAAGCTTTGTATAGCTCAGGAGAGATATGAAAAGAACGTCAATCGGCGTATGTCGGACTTGGAGTTTTCTGTAGGGGACCTTGTGTTTCTTAAGGTTTCCCCGATGGTTGGTGTTAAGAGGTTCGGTAAGAACCGGAAATTGGACCCGAGGTATGTGGGCCCGTTTAGGATTGTGGAGCGGATTTGCGTGTCAGCTTATAGGTTGGATTTGCCAGCAAACTTCCCAGGTGTTCATAATGTATTTCACATAAGCCAATTGCGGAAGTGTGTGCGCAGTAGTGGGAAAGTCTTGGATGTTGTGCCCCAGTTGGAGCCTAATCTCTCTTTTATTGAAGTGTCTGTCCGCATATTGGATACTCAAGATCGGGTGCTGCGAAGGAAGTCCATCCCGATGGTCAAAGTTCTATGGAAGAATCAGGGTATGGAAAGCGCGACTTGGGAGTTAGAGTCGGCTGTGAGGGAGGCTCACCCTCAACTGTTTCCCTGATTAGTTTGGTTTGTTTTCTTCTTGTAATGTTTGGCTTGTTACCTTTCCTTCTATAGTAGAAGTGTTGTGCGTAAAGTTTCGAGACGAAACTTTCTTTTAGGGGGAGTGACTGTAACGCCCCCGATTTTTCTGCGATTATTTAATTCTCGTTTGGCGTTACGTCGACGCGTTTTCTTGGCTTGTGCCATCTGTGGAGTGTGGTCTTAACTCCTTAGAACTGGTTGGCCTATTTTATAGCCTATTGGCAAGATCTCTCTAGCAAGCCGAGTCGTTTTGGGTGACCCGGTGTGGCCTCTCGGGGGATGCTTGTGTTTTGGCTTCGGGTGGGTATAACTCGAGCTATGTTCATCGAAAGTTAATTTCGACTTTGCCGTTGTGTTCGTAGCATGAGTATTTAGCTACGGTGCGAGTTTCGTCGAATTCCGAGGTAGTTTGGTTTTCGCGCCGTTTTGGGTGTGCTAATAATAAAAGTAAATGTGTATATTTTAAAGCTATTTAAATGATCATTTTCAGCCAAAAAAAAAGCTTTGAGAGTTAACCGGCGGCTTAGGAGGCGGTTAAGGCTGATTAGGCGTGATTAGAGTTATTTAAAAGCCTTAATCAGTAGATGGCGGGCCCACTCTTCTTCTTCTTCCCAAGACCGAACTCGCCTCTTCTGTACGCGGAAAAGCAGCGGAGAAACCGCCGACCTGCTACCCTTCAGACGTCAATTTTGGGAGTGTTTGTGGACGGAATTCGATTCCGAAAGCGGATTTGGATTGCTCTCTCTTAGACCTACGTTTCTACGGTAAGAGATTTGATTTTCGTGGAGTTTTTAGGAGGCCCGAAATGCTGGTTTTGGCCCATTTCCGCCATTAAAGTTCGGGATTTTTTTGCTGTTAGGGTGTTGCTGCTGCTGGTGCCGTGTGAAGATAAGGGAAAGTCGACCAAGCTTCGTCAGAAATCGAGGTAAGTGCTCCTTGCACTTGCTGTTTTTATTTTTTACCCCTCCTAACTAACCGGTTAGCCCTAGGATAGAAGCCAAGCTTTTCTCTTTTTGCTTGCTAAAACTTTGTGCTTCAGTTTCCCTTTATGATCCCCCCTCCTTGTGTTATTTTTGCTCAACCCGCTGGTTGTTTTCACCATTTAGACTCTAGATTTTTATTTCTAGTTTGGTGCTTTTGCGGGCGGAGCCGAGAGAGAGAGAGAGGGAGGTTTCTGTGGTAGTGCTCTGGTTAGAACCAGTCTTGGTAGGCTCTCGGGATTTGGTGTTGAGTGTGGTGCACACACATAAAACCAAAAGCCACCCGGGATTTGGCGTTGAGTGTGGTGCACACACTCAAAGCCATAGTTTGGTCTGTTCTTTTGCGGCTAAGTAGTGAGGCGAATGAGTTAGAAATTCGTCTAAGTCGAAATCGACGAGAATCACTAATGATTCTCGCCGACTTCGACGAGTATCGTTAGTGATTCCCGCCGATTCGGTGAGAATCAATCGTGATTCCCTCCAATTCGGCGAGAATCAATCGGAATTCCCGCCGATTCGGCGAGAATCAATCGGTATTCCCGCCGATTCGGCGAGAATCAGTCGGCATTCCCGCCGATTCGGCGAGAATCAGTCGGCATTCCCGCCGATTCGGCGAGAATCGGTCGGCATTCCCGCCGACCTCTTTCGGATGGCGTTGGTTTAGGGTTTTCCTGCGGTTAAGTGCTAAGGCATTGAGTGAGTAGACCTCACTCAACGCCGTAGCTATTTTGGCGTTGAGTGAGGTGAGGTTAGCTTACTCAACGCCACTGCCGGTTTTGCTGAAGGCGTTGAGGGAGTGGACCTAACTCAACGCTATAGCTGTTTTGGCGTTGAGTGAGGTTAGCTCACTCAACGCCAGAGTTTTTGATGAGTTGTAAATATACCTATATTTTCGTATTTTATTTTTGTCAATTTTGTTTATTTTTTTATTAGTTTTATTCAATAAATTGCTTATTTTTGTAAATATTATTTCTAACTTAGCTTTATTTTTATTCCAGAAAAATTCCAGAAAAAGTCAAAATGTTGACTGACATGCCCGTGTCACATGACCAACACGCCTGTGTCACGCCCTCGACGATCGCCGACCACAGGTGCCAGCTCGACGATCGGCGATCATCAAACCCAGCTCGACACGCCCCTAGACACGCTCGTGTCAAGGTGTGACACGGGCGTGACTTCGCCACCTGGCCCGACGTGACGCGCGCGACTTTGCGGCCGGACTGCGCCCAGATCGACCTCCCTGACACGCCCTAGTCACGCCCGTGACTGACACATGTCATGCCCGTGACCTAGGGCGTGACCGCCACGTTTTCAGCCGAAGTCAACTTTCCAGTCAAGTCACCCGATCAGCTCATGTACAGTATCGACACGCCCCCCCTGTCACGCCCTAGTCACGGGCATGACCAACCCGAAAATTTGCCTATAAATAAGAGCTTCCAGGAAGCTTTTCTTGTCCACTTTTTTGATCACTTTGCTTAGGGGAGGTGCTGCCCATTTGGATTCCATGCTTATGTAAGGAGAATTTCTCCCCCCTCTCTCTCTCTTAGTTTGTATTAGGGTGTTTGCTTTAATAAAATTTGAAATTTTCTCTCTTCCTTAGTATGAAAAATCCATTTGAATGCGTCTACTTAAGCAATTTTTCGTTCATCTTTTTGTGTTTCTTTTATGTTTTCATTTTTATAGCTTCGATAACTTAGTTAGATTTAGGATTTATCGGCATTTCTAGCCGTTGTAATGTCCGTTTTATTTTCATAATCCGCACTTGTTTAGGTTTAGCTTTTCCTTTTTTCCTTATTTTTCATTCTTAAGGGTTTATAAAAACAACTAAAAAAGTGCTCATTTTGATTTTATTTAACTTAGGCTCTTTAGGATTGTAAACCTTTTCGTCTTTTTTTAGTTTTATTTTCATTTTTTAGGAGCTTTTATAAAAACTTAAAAATGAAAAAATCATTGTTATAATTTTTCGTCAACTTCATTTTAGCTTTTTAATTTCAAAACTTTTTAGTCCCTTTAATTTTAATTTTCATTTTTTATGCATTTCTACCGCATTCTAGCGGTAGAAATGCAGTTGTTCTAATTTTTCGCCAACTTTCATTTTGCGTTTATTTGCAAAACTTTTCGCTCCGGTTAATTTTTATTTTCACTTTTTATGCATTTCTACCGCATTCTAGCGGTAGAAATGCAGTCGTTTTAATTTTCTGAGCACTTCGCTTTTCTTATTTTTTGCAAGGGTGCGTGCGTGTACGAGTTAGAATTTACAGCTTTGTTTTAATTTCTGTAGAGTGTGTGCGTATGCATTTATTTTCGCCTACTCGTTAAGAGTTAAATGGCGCTCTGCTTTCATTTTCCGCCCACTCGTTTGAGTGGGACTTGTCTTTTTACTGCTTTCATTTTCTTCCTACTCACTTGAGTAGGAAAACTTTGTGTGTGTGCGTGTGCTTACTTTTCTGTAGAGTGCGTGTGTGTGTTTTACTTTCAAGTAGAGTGCGTGCGTGTATGAGATAAATTTACCCCCGCCCACTCATTTGAGCCGGGACTTGCAATTTTATCGCTTTCTCAATTATGTAGAGTGCGTGCGTGTAGGAGATAATTTTGACGCTTTATTTATCGCTTTCTTCAATTAAGAAGAGTGTGTGCGTGCGTGCATTTATTTCCGCCTACTCATTTGAGTAGGGCTTGCTTTATTTAATTTTCTTTATGGTTTTGAAGTGTGCGTGAGTGCCTGCACCAATTAGCCTTCAATTTATCTAATTGTCCTATTTTTTGTGTTTTCTCTTATAATCGTTCAGTGCTTAGTTTAACACTCACGCTTCACCTAAAAACATAAAGCCGTCCCCATACCGATGAGTGGCTAATCTCTATTAGCCTTCGGCATCGAAGAGCATTGGGACATATAAAATGATTTGAAATAATAAAAAAACTTTATTTTAATTTTAATTTAAGGACTTAAGGTTTACCCCGGGTTAACGACGCATAGGACCACATAATCGATGTGTGGGCTCTATTTCCATTATCCATACGCGACGCCGAGAAGCTGCACGTATGGACCGATCCCCCTTGGGTAAAGAGAACTGCGTACGCCCCCTCGAAAGAGGAGAAGCGTAGTCCTGCCGGATTGGGTTCCCCACCCAATAGCGGGGTTCTTAGCGTAAAGCGGGCATTAAGAGGAATCCTTCGTCGGTCTAACGATCGGTCGAATAGTCTTAATGTTTAGGTGAGCAATATTCCTAGAGATAAGTGCGCTTATATTTTTGGAACCCCCACGGCCAAATGCCTTTTATTAAATTAAAAACAAAGTTTAATAATTGTTGAGAATTATTTTAGTCTTAATCCGATTCGATGCCGAGCGTTAACCCGTCATCGAACTAACTTAGCAAAATTCTGCTCTCTTTCTTTCCGTTTTAATTAAACTAAAAAATCTCACCTTACTGATAGTAAGATAATAGTATTCCTGGAAGAGTAGATGTAATCAACGTGTCCCCGAGAATAATACGACCTCGGTATTTTCCCGAATACCGAGTACTACTTGCGATAGGTGCACTTGCCTCCTCTCGTTAGAAAACTCGATCTTCTAACCGGCCCGCGGAATCTGACCATTTCGAACCACCCACAGTAGGTCTCTGTTCCGCGGCCATCAAGTTTTTGGCGCCGTTGCCGGGGACACGGTTGTTATATTGAATCCGGGACTCTATTAATTTTACTTTATTTTCAAATAAAAAAATTTATACAAAAAAAAACCCTTCCCCCTTTCGTTTTTTTTAGGGTGTATGACCCGTGGACAACCTTCGAGTTCTGAAAATCTTGAATTCGACCCCGAGATCGACCGCTCTCTTGCGCGTATCCGATCTCTCCGTCGAATTCCCTTTTTAGACCCCGCAGAATCTATCGGAGAACCCTCTTCTTCTTCTATGGCCGACCCAAATAATGCCCAACCGGCCGAGCGTACTATGTCTTACTACGCTCGGCCCAACTTGGATGATACGGGGTCGAGTATTGTTCGGCCCGCTGTGGCCAACAATAATTTTGAAATTAAGTCGACTGTTATTCAAATGATCCAAAATGTCGTGCAGTTCGACGGACTGCCGGATGAGGACCCCAATAACCACTTGTCTAATTTTCTTGAGATTTGCGATACTTTTAAAATTAATGGCGTCACTGATGACGCCATTCGTTTGCGCCTTTTTCCCTTCTCTCTTAAGTCCAAGGCTAAGGCGTGGTTACTCTCCCTCCCGCGGGGATCCATCACGTCCTGGGCGGAGTTGGCAGAGAAATTCCTTACGAAGTATTTTTTGCCCGCGAAAACTGCAAGATTGCGGGCGGACATATCTTCGTTCGTCCAAAACGACTCCGAGTCTCTTTACGAGACTTGGGAATGCTTTAAGGAGTTTCTCCGCCGGTGCCCGAACCACGCTCTGCCAACGTGGTTGCAGGTACAAATTTTTTATAATGGACTGAACAGTCAGACGCGTCAAATGATTGACGCGGCTGCCGGGGGCACTCTGAACAATAAGACCCCCGAGGCCGCCCAGGCCCTTTTCGAGGAAATGGCGGTGAACGCCTACCAGTGGAATGTCCCGCGGGCGCGCCCTAAGCAGGCGGGCATTTTTGAAGTGGATGCCACTGCTCAGCTAGCCCTCCAAGTGGAAAGGCTAACTAAGCAGGTGGCGGAGATGTCTGTTGCCTCCTCCACTCCGCCTTGTTTTCTTCCCCCCTCTAACGTCTGCGTAGTCGACGAGTTCGTGGACTACATGGGAAATCCGGTGCGTCCCTCCTTTCAAAACAACCCTTATAGTAGCCACTATAATCCGGGTTGGAGGAACCACCCAAATTTCTCCTGGAGCAACCCGAACAACGCGCAGCGTCCCCCTCCCCCTCCTTTTGCGCCATCCCTGGTGGAGGAAAATTTTAATCGTTATGTCGCGTCCAACGAGTCCAATATCCGGAACATCACCGGGTCGTTAAAAAATTTAGAAATCCAGGTTGGACAGCTGGCGCGACTTATGTCGGAACGCGCTCTGGGGGCACTGCCAGGGAACACGGAGCCCAATCCAAGGGAAACCGCCAACGCTATAACCCTCCGTAGCGGTAAGGAGGTGGTCGATCCAAAACGGATCGATCCTCAGGTACATATTTCACCTCCGACCCCTCTTCCCTCTTCTTCGATTACGCAACCCTTACCGATTTTTAACGACAAAACTATTTTAAACAAGGCGTTGCCCTACCCGCATAAGTTAGATAACGAGCGAGTAAACGCGCAATATGAAAAATTTATTTTATTACTTAAACAAATTCATATTAATGTTCCTTTTTGCGAGGCTATCTCGCAAATGCCTAAATATGCGAAATTTTTAAAAGAACTACTTTCTAATAAACGCAAACTCGAGGATATTTCGCATATATCTCTCAACGCTGTCTGCTCGGCGGCTCTTACTAGTAAATTGCCCTCAAAACAAAACGACCCGTGACGGTTTTCCATCCCGTGCCTTTTTGGCGATGTATTAGTAAAATACGCCTTAGCAGACTTAGGCGCGAGCATTAATTTGATGCCGTTCTCGCTCTTCCTGCGTTTAGGTTTGGGTACTCCTGCTCCTACCAATATGCGCATCCAACTAGCGGATCGCTCGGTTAGGTTCCCCATCGGGATTGTTGAGGATGTCCTTGTCCGAGTAGACAAGTTCACCTTCCCGGTGGACTTCGTCATCTTGGACATCGAGGAAGACGCCAACGTACCAATAATACTTGGTCGCCCTTTCCTCGCGACCTCACATGCGTTAATCGATGTAAGTAATGGTCAGCTTCTCCTTCGGGTAGGAGACGACCAAGTTACTTTTTCTATTAACTCCTCTATGGAAGACTCGTCGCCGAGCGATGATTTCTACTACTCTTTAGATTCTTTTTATGGAGATTGTTCTTCTCCGGTTTTCGAGTCCGAGTTTTTAAATGAAAATATTTTTTCGCTCGAAAATTTTTATTGCGATGAGGACGCGTCTACGAATATGCCTTTTGAACCAATTGGTTCAAAATACATTAGCACTAAAACCTCACTAGAAGAACCGCCCACCCTAGAACTCAAACCATTACCCGAATCCCTAAAATACGCCTTTTTGGGAAAAAATGATACACTCCCGGTAATCATTTCTTCGTATTTAAGCGATTCGAGACCTCCGATTTATTGGAGGTTTTGCTTAAACATCGCCACGCAATTGCGTGGAAAATTTCTGACCTAAAGGGGATTAACCCTTCTTTCTGCACTCACAAAATTTTCTTAAACGATAATTGCCGCAAAACCATTCAGCCACAGCGACGTCTTAACCCAAACATGAAAGACGTCGTGAAAGCTGAGATAATCAAATTATTAGATGCGGGGATTATTTATCCCATTTCTGATAGTGCGTGGGTTAGTCCCATTCATGTCGTGCCCAAGAAGGGCGGTCTAACCGTAGTGGCGAATGAGCACAACGAGCTCGTCCCAACTCGTACTGTTACGGGTTGGCGTGTGTGCATCGATTATCGCAAACTTAATGATGCCACCCGCAAGGACCATTTCCCACTACCGTTCCTTGACCAGATTCTCGAGCGTCTTTCCGGTCATCCATTTTATTGTTTTCTCGACGGTTTATTGGGGTTTTTCCAAATCCCCATTTCCCCCGAAGACCAAGAGAAAACAACTTTTACTTGCCCCTTTGGCACCTTCGCCTACCGAAGGATGCCATTTGGCCTCTACAATGCGCCAGCTACATTCCAAAGATGTATGCTGGCAATCTTTGGCGAGCTAGTAGAAGATATTATGGAAGTATTTATGGATGACTTTTCTGTATTCGGATGCTCATTCCCGGATTGTCTTCGTAATCTCGATCGTGTCCTCCAGCGATGCGAGGACACAAATCTTGTTTTAAATTGGGAAAAGTGTAACTTTATGGTTCGAGGAGGTTTGGTCCTCGACCATAAGATTTCGATTAAGGGGATAGAGGTCGATAAGGCCAAAGTAGAAATCATAGAAAAACTTCCTCAGCCGACAACCATAAAATCCATTAGGAGTTTCTTAGGCCACACGGGCTTTTATAGGCGCTTCATTCAAGATTTTTCAAAAATAAAAAAGTCGCTTACTCACCTCTTGAAAAAGGAATCACCTTTTGTCTTTAGTAGCGATTGCGAGTCTGCTTTTAATTTTATAAAACAAAAACTTACCAATTCTCCAATTCTAGTGGCCCCTAATTGGTCCCTTCCGTTCGAAATCATGTGCGACGCTAGTGATATTGCCTTAGGAGCCGTTCTTGGCCAACGCGTAGAAAAACATTTTCATCCTATTTATTACGCTAGCAAGACGCTCACTTCCGCACAAGTGAATTACACGACGACGGAAAAGGAACTCTTAGCCGCCGTTTTCGCTTTCGATAAGTTTCGCTCGTACCTTACGCTATCTAAAGTTATCGTTTTCACCGATCACTCCGCCCTTAAGTATTTACTAGCCAAAACCGACATGAAGCCCCGCCTTCGTCGATGGATTCTCCTCCTACAAGAGTTTGACTTGGAGATCTGGGATAAGAAGGGCGCGGAGAATCTAGCGGCAGACCACCTCTCCCGTTTAGAAAATTCGGGTGCGGAAGCGCTCGTCGAATCTGAAATAAATGACAGATTCCCCGAGGAATGCCTTCTCGCCATTCGTTCGTCTTCGTCATCTTCGCCTTGGTTCGCAGATTTTGTGAACTACTTAGTCGCGCGGGTACTCCCAAAAGATTTTTCAAGTCATCAAAAAAAGAAATTCTTTTCCGACTTGAAAAATTTCTTTTGGGATGACCCATTTCTTTTCCGTATCTGCGCGGACCAAGCGGTTCGAAGATGTGTCGCGGGAGTGGAGTGCACACAAATATTGAGGCACTGCCACGAGGGTCCAGCCGGGGGGCACTATCAAGCCAACCGGACCGCTAGGAAGGCGCTAGAGGCGGGCTACTTTTGGCCCACTCTCTTCAAAGACGCGCACAATTTTGTGCGCGCATGCGATAGCTGTCAGCGGTCGGGTAACATCTCACGTCGCGACGAGATGCCCCAAAATATGTTTTTAGAATGCGAAGTCTTCGATTTATGGGGCATAGATTTTGTTGGCCCCCTACCTCCTTCTTATAAAAATATGTATATTTTAGTGGTGGTCGACTACGTATCACGGTGGGCGGAAGCGCAAGCTCTCCCCACCAACGATGCGCGAGTCGTCGTTACATTTATAAAAAAATTATTTTCTCGCTTCGGCACGCCTCACGCTATTATTAGTGATAGGGGAACGCATTTCTGTAACGCTCTAATGGCTAAGACGTTAGCTAAATACGGAGTCACGCACAAGCTTGCCACCCCCTACCACCCGCAAACAAGTGGCCAAGTTGAGGTAGTAAATCGAGAGATAAAACGCATATTAGAAAAAACCGTTTCACTTAATAGGAAAGATTGGTCCGCTAAGCTCGACGACGCGTTATGGGCGTATCGTACGGCGTACAAAACCGCTACCGGTTGTACCCCGTTTCGATTAGTCTATGGCAAAGCGTTCCATTTACCCGTAGAACTGGAGCACCGCGCACTTTGGGCATTAAAACTCTTAAACCTCGACTCTAACTTAGCCGCTCAGAATAGAAAACTGCAACTAAATGAGCTCGATGAATGGCGTGCGAACGCTTACGAGAGCAATAAGTTCTATAAGGAGCGTTCTAAGTTTTATCACGATCGAAAAATTAAAACCCCCAAAATTTTTTCTCCGGGCGATCTAGTCCTTCTTTATAATTCTTGTCTTAAACTTTTTCCTGGCAAACTCAAATCCCGTTGGTCCGGTCCCTTCTTAGTTGAAGAAGTTTTTTCATATGGGACCGTACTCGTCTCCCACCCGGAAAAAGGCTCGTTTAAAGTAAACGGTCATCGATTAAAGACTTACATTGCGGGCGACCCTGTGATCGAGTATAGCGAAACCATATCCCTCCTCGACTTATAAACCCGCCACTATAGTCAAGCTACGCGACTATAAACAAAGCGCTCCTGGGAGGCACCCCACGTCTATCTTTTTTACGTCTTTATTTATTATGTTTTCTATTTTTCTAATAAATGCATGGTTTCTAATGGGCTTCCCCGAGCGCGGATCAGGGACGTTTTCTGCCCCCTTCTTTTCCCTTTTTTTTGTGCATATACCTGATGTCTTGTTTCTCATGCTTAGCATACAACATTGGGGACAATGTTGGATCTAAGTATGAGGGTGTTTTCGTATTTTCGTACTATTTTTTTACTTACAAAAACAAAACAAAACAAAAAAATTTAAAAAGCAAAACTTCAAAAACAAAAAAAAAATATAATATATATATATATATATATATATATATATATATATATATATATATAACACAAAAATCAAAAAAAAATTTAATTAAAAATTTTTGAAGTTTCATTTTTGAAACTTTGACTTATTTTTGACTTTGTCCGCGAGATCCGGCTTATCGAGCCATCCACATAACGAGTCATCTCGCGGCAACCTAGTTTATATTTTGGCCTCCCCAAAAAGAAAAAAAAATCTTATGTCAATGGGAATAAGATTTTATTCCGTAAACATAGACACCCAATAAATTAAAAGATTATACGTTACGGAGTAAGAGGATAAAATTCATTACTCCAACACATATACATTGAGTTATTTTTATTTATGAAGAAGAAAAAAATTTATGTTAAGGAAAATAAGATTTCGTTTTCCTTTAACATCCAAATCAAAAAAGTGGAGGTTCGAGAAAAAAATAACCTCGCCTCAAAATCCAAGCATCTTCATAAACCAACATCAACCCCCCTTAGCCAATTTCATGACTCTAGAATTAATTCAAAAATCTTTTTGAGAGCATAATTCGTAAATTGCATTATTTCCGATAACACTCCTATAAGCTAAAGTTTGTATAACTCCAAACTATTTTCTGTTAATCTAACCAATACAATTATTGCTTTCTATTTGATTACATCAAGAAGTCTTTTGGCCAAAACTTTTGCCCTATTTAAATCATCTAAATAATTTTAGGACTTAACTCTTATACCCCGTATATTTTTATTTGATCTCTCTTATAATTAATTTAGCGGTAGCAGAACTTAGGGTTTTTTTTATTCCTTATAAGTTCACCTCAAACTTTTGCTCTGGAATAGCAAAAGCTTAAGTATGGGGGTATTTGATGAGTTGTAAATATATCTATATTTTCATATTTTATTTTTGTCAATTTTGTTTATTTTTTTTATTAGTTTTATTCAATAAATTGCTTATTTTTGTAAATATTATTTCTAACTTAGCTTTATTTTTATTCCAGAAAAATTCAGAAAAATTCTAGAAAAAGTCAAAATGTTGACTGACACGCCCGTGTCACATGACCGACACGCCCGTGTCACGCCCTCGACGATCGCCGACCACAGGTGCCAGCTCGACGATCGGCGATCATCAAACCCAGCTCGACACGCCACTAGACACGCCCGTGTCAAGGTGTGACACGGGCGTGACTTCGCCACCTGGCCCGACGTGACACGCGCGACTTTGCGGCCGGACCGCGCCCAGATCGACCTCCCCTACACGCCCCAATCACGCTCGTGACTGACACATGTCACGCCCGTGACCTAGGGCGTGACCGCCACGTTTTCAGCCGAAGTCAACTTTCCAGTCAAGTCACCCGATCAGCTCATGTACAGTATCGACACGCCCCCCTGTCACGCCCTAGTCACGGGCGTGACCAACCCGAAAATTTGCCTATAAATAAGAGCTTACAGGAAGCTTTTCTTGTCCACTTTTTTGACCACTTTGCTTAGGGGAGGTGCTGCCCATTTGGATTCCATGCTTATGTAAGGAGAATTTCTCCCCCCTCTCTCTTAGTTTTTATTAGGGTGTTTGCTTTAATAAAATTTGAAATTTTCTCTCTTCCTTAGTATGAAAAATCCATTTGAATGCGCCTACTTAAGCAATTTTTCGTTCATCTTTTTGTGTTTCTTTTATGTTTTCATTTTTATAGCTTCGATAACTTAGTTAGATTTAGGATTTATCGGCATTTCTAGCCGTTGTAATGTCCGTTTTATTTTCATAATCCGCACTTGTTTAGGTTTAGCTTTTCCTTTTTTCCTTATTTTTCATTCTTAAGGGTTTATAAAAACAACTAAAAAGTGCTCATTTTGATTTTATTTAACTTAGGCTCTTTAGGATTGTAAACCTTTTCGTCTTTTTTTAGTTTTATTTTCACTTTTTAGGAGCTTTTATAAAAACTTAAGAATGAAAAAAATCATTGTTATAATTTTTCGTCAACTTCATTTTAGCTTTTTAATTTCAAAACTTTTTAGTCCCTTTAATTTTAATTTTCATTTTTTATGCATTTCTACCGCATTCTAGCGGTAGAAATGCAGTTGTTCTAATTTTTCGCCAACTTTCATTTTGCGTTTATTTGCAAAACTTTTCGCTCCGGTTAATTTTTATTTTCACTTTTTATGCATTTCTACCGCATTCTAGCGGTAGAAATGCAGTCGTTTTAATTTTCTGAGCACTTCGTTTTTCTTATTTTTTGCAAGGGTGCGTGCGTGTACGAGTTAGAATTTACAGCTTTGTTTTAATTTCTGTAGAGTGTGTGCGTATGCATTTATTTTCGCCTACTCGTTAAGAGTTAAATGACGCTCTGCTTTCATTTTCCGCCCACTCGTTTGAGTGGGACTTGTCTTTTTACTGCTTTCATTTTCTTCCTACTCACTTGAGTAGGAAAACTTTGTGTGTGTGCGTGTGTTTACTTTTCTGTAGAGTGCGTGTGTGTGTTTTACTTTCAAGTAGAGTGCGTGCGTGTATGATATAAATTTACTCTCGCCCACTCATTTGAGCCGGGACTTGCAATTTTATCGCTTTCTCAATTATGTAGAGTGCGTGCCTGTAGGAGATAATTTTGACGCTTTATTTATCGCTTTCTTCAATTAAGAAGAGTGTGTGCGTGTGTGCATTTATTTCCGCCTACTCATTTGAGTAGGGCTTGCTTTATTTAATTTTCTTTATGGTTTTGAAGTGTGCGTGAGTGCCTGCACCAATTAGCCTTCAATTTATCTAATTGTCCTATTTTTTGTGTTTTCTCTTATAATCGTTCAGTGCTTAGTTTAACACTCACGCTTCACCTAAAAACATAAAGCCGTCCCCATACCGATGAGTGGCTAATCTCTATTAGCCTTCGGCATCGAAGAGCATTGAGACATATAAAATGATTTGAAATAATTAAAAAACTTTATTTTTATTTTAATTTAAGGACTTAAGGTTTACCCCGGGTTAACGGCGCATAGGACCACATAATCGATGTGTGGGCTCTATTTCAGTTATCCATACGCGACACCGAGAGGCTGCACGTATGGACCGATCCCCCTTGGGTAAAGAGAACTGCGTACGCCCCCTCGAAAGAGGAGAAGCGTAGTCCTGCCGGATTGGGTTCCCCACCCAATAGCGGGGTTCTTAGCGTAAAGCGGGCATTAAGAGGAATCCTTCGTCGGTCTAACGATCGGTCGAATAGTCTTAATGTTTAAGTGAGCAATATTCCTAGAGATAAGTGCGCTCATATTTTTGGAACCCTCACGGCCAAGTGCCTTTTATTAAATTAAAAACAAAGTTTAATAATTGTTGAGAATTATTTTAGTCTTAATCCGATTCGATGTCGAGCGTTAACCCGTCATCGAACTAACTTAGCAAAATTCTGCTCTCTTTCTTTCCGTTTTAATTAAACTAAAAAATCTCATCTTACTGATAGTAAGATAATAGTGTTCCTGGAAGAGTAGATATAATCAACGCGTCCCCGAGAATAATACGACCTCGGTATTTTCCCGAATACCGAGTACTACATGCGATAGGTGCACTTGCCTCCTCTCGTTAGAAAACTCGATCTTCTAACCGGCCCACGGAATCTGACCATTTCGCTAGACCCCTAGGAGTCAGATTTGTCGTGACGGAATCCTAGGAAGCCCAAAATTGGAAAAAAGCGACCAGTATTGCGGGTCACGGGTTGGTCACGCCCGTGACCGGCCCGTCACGCCCGTGACCTGGGCGTGTCTACTTCGACGATCGTGCGATCTCCACGAGACGATCGTCGAACGCGCTGTCTGGGCATGTCACGCCCGTGACCAAGATGCCACGCCCGTGACTTGGGCGTGACTACTTCGACGATCGTCGATCTCCACGAGACGATCGTCGATCGTGCTGACGGGGCATGTCACGCCCTGACCAAGGTGTCACGCCCGTGACTAGGGGCGTGACCCCATCGACGATCGTCGATCGCCGTGAGACGATCGTCGAGCTTGCGCCCCGGGCTTGTCACGCCCGTGACATGAGTGTCACGCCCGTGACCTAGGGCGTGACCCCATCGACGATCGTCGATCTCAATTCGACGATCGTCGACTCGAAATCTGCTGTTCGGACCTGTCACGCCCGTGACCCAAGGTGTCACGCCCGTGACCTTGGATCGACGATCGACGATCGTCGATCTCAGTTCGGCGATCGTCGAACCCAGAATGGCTACCCGGGCCTGTCACGCCCGTGACCTATGTGTCACGCCCGTGACATTGGCCGAAACGACGGTTCAGGCCCGAAATAATTTTAACGCGCGTGGAAATAAATGCTGTCTTGGGAAGTTACACCAGGAGTAACTACCGGCCGTTTTCCTTCTGTAATTATATAATAAATGAGGAAAAGGTGGTCCAATAGAAAACCGCCAGCTGGACGCACCTGTTCAGTTTCCACCGTTTCTTATCCCTTCACTGTAACCGAAACGTTAAGGGGAGAACCGTCATGGCCATAATGGAATTACCCATTCATCTTCCCATTATCTGACTTATAAAAGCCCACTTGGGGAAAGAGGAGAGGGTTACACGCTCAAGCAAACGAAGCAGATCCTTGTTCTTGCTGTAAAGAGGAGTTCAGCAACGCCACCACCGTGCCATGGCACCTCGTCGCTCTTCTCGCCTCCAAACCGCGAACAAGGTCCTCCTCTACTCCTTCTCTTTCATGGGTAGATCTTAGGATTCTTAGGAAGGAGATTCGCGCTCAACGGAGCCGGATCCATCTCTCGTTTTCATGGAAAAACCATGAAAAAGATATTTCGAGTTCGCCGGAAACCGCCACCTCCGGCGGCCAACCACCGCCGACCGCTAGCCATCGCCTAAACGGAGGTGGTGGTGGTGGTGGCTGGCCAGGGAAGTGACCGGATGCCGGCAACGGATCACGGAATGCTTACAAGAAAATGATTTTTCCTGTGTCTGGTTTTCGGGTTCATGAAGAAGATGAACAGTAGAATTAATATTTTAATACATAGATTATTATATTTACAAAGGAAAAATATGTTATTTTGAATGTATTTTTGAGGCTGCAAAACGAAGCACTTAGAGGCCGATTTAGGAAAAATGACCAGACACAAAAGTTGTAGCCCTCGGGGTCTACTTTAATTTAAAATTGATTTTATTCAATTTGGGTGAGTGGTTTGAACACAGTACTCATTTTGGTGGGATCAAGACCTAGGCTAACCAGAATTGAATTGGTTGCCTACGGTTTTTAACAGGTCCAAATGACTTGAAATTTGGACTGGAGGTCTATAATATGTACATCGAGAGGCTTTCAAAAATGAGAATTTTTGGAGAACTTTTGCCTAAAGTTTTTGTAAAAATTTAATAAACAATATAAAATTAATTAGGGGATGAAATTAAGTCCAAACTCCCCCAAATTTTGGTGGTGGTCCCTGGCATCAATATTAAGATCTGTACAAAATTTCAACTCGAATGGTAGAGTTTTGAATAGGGAAGTATCAAGTCCTAGATAGGTCTTGGCGAGGGGTACTTTGGGGAAAAGTACGATTGGGGTGGAGTGGACAAATCTCCTCAAAAGAGGCTGATGAGTTGGCCACTGATTTGTTGGGACTATGTCTACCCTCTTGGGTATCATGGTGTGGCTTAGGGTGGATTTTACCCTGAGAGATTGGCTCAACTCCAACGGGTGGGAGTTTGAGGTTTGTGAAGGACATAGGGGCAAAAGCTCTTGTATGCCCTTGAAATTTGGAGGAGAGGGGGATGATATGATGAAAACCCTCTGGTTGAGATAGTGATGGATTTGGAGGTAGTTAGGTACCTCACAAGTTGAGATGTAGGATTAGGATGGAAACGTAATTTAGTTATTTTAAGCACTAAAGCTAATCCAAAAATTATGAAACTCGGGAGGAGGGAGTTTTAGGATGTATTAGACTTATGGTAATTTTTTCTGGAATTTATGATTAATTTATATTATACTTCATGTGTTAAAGAACTATTAGCCCAATTTGTTGTTTCAATTATTTGGAGGCTTTACATTATTTATAATCAGTTAAAATTCTGGATTTAGATCTTGACTAGTAGAACATTGATCCCTGAATTTTTATAGAATTTTATGATGAGTAAATCTAGTACATTATTCACAAAAGATTGGAAGGGCTTTTATGTTTAAAAATTAATTATGGATAAAATACTTGCTGGAAAATTATGAAACTTGGCCAGTGCTAATTTTAGGCCTTAATCATCATGTCATAATTTATTTAGAATTTTTGGAAGAACATTTGCTGTACTTGATTTATAAACTATAGAAATTAGAGATTAATTCCAAAATAGTTTACATGTCATTTTGATGATAAAAATTATGAGACTTAGGGTTTAGCCTTCTGAGATAGCCTACTAATTATCATAAATTTGCTGGACATCTTGCATGAATAATTAGGATAGTTCATGTTCAAACCGGTGGCCCTTGAGATTTTCGGGGAATTAATTAAATGCCAAATAAATTAGGAAAATTTCCATTTTCTGGATTTAGGTTATTTATACCAAGATAAGTCTCCAGTAAATAGTTTAGGGCATTGGATGAGTAATCGATCCTTGCATAACCGGTTCGACATGTAGCCTAGGTCGGTCTGCATTTAGTAAATTGTGAAAAGCAAATAAAACATGATCTGATGAAGATATAAAGAGTAGTGAGTAGTGGTGATAGTTAGAGTTAAGAGGTGCTCGGTTTGGCGAAAGATCGCTTTTCCCGAGGAGTGGAAGGTTTAAAAATCACCCTAGGATAGTCTATCGTAATATGAGAAGGGAATCGGGCTAAGGGAAAACAACCAATAACAATAAGTGCCTTGCGAAAGGGAACTTCGGGCCGTAATGCACCGTCTTGGTTCCTAGTGCCCCTTGAGAGCCCTTCACGGGTATACCGGGGCAGTCCTGGGCTAACGTAAACTGTAATAACAAATCGACAATAGTAACTTAGCAACTAGGGCTTGCACTCTTCACAACACTGTTGGCACAGGAAGGTGGGTTGGAAACGGACGGATGGTCCGGGGGCTTCGGCTCGGTTGGGTTGGAAACGGACGGATGGTCCGGGGAGCTTCGGCTCGGTTTGTTTGGAGACGGACGTTTGGTCCGGGGGAGCTTCGGCTCGGTTCTGTTTGTTTGCGATTAAACTTGCATGTGCATAGATAGGAAAGTTAAGGTGGTGGGTCTTTCGATATCGGGGAGTTCGATTGCACCGACACCGATATCGTTGACTCGGCGAGGTGGTTAGCACTTCGCCAACAGAAGTCCGGCGGACCAGTCGGCAAGAGTACGCAGGAGTCCGCCTCGTGCACCAGGCGTTGAGGGCGTACGATAGGTCAGACAGTGGGCTTTACTGGTTTTGGAGGTGGGCGAGGCCCAACCCACCGCTTCCGTTTCCACTACGGAGGTATCCTGGGAGGTAACGGCTCCGAAAGGGGGAAAAAAGGTCTGTGTGCACAGAGTCGGGTGTGTGAGTTGCACGAGATGACATAACATACCCACCATATAGTTGCATTCCATAATCATTCATAACAACCTTGACACCTAAAGTATAAGTGGAATGGGACGTTATACATTAGGACCTGCAAAACGACCCCTTGGTCTATAAGCTTGTGTGGGCAAGTTTATAAATCAACGGTTATTTTCAATATATAATAACCCCTGCTGTTTGACTACCGACACCCCAAGGTATAAGTGGTATGGGACACTTATACGATGGGAGCCTTGTAAAAGATCCCTTTGCTTATGTGTTCTCGCATAAGCGAAGGTTTAAATCATTTAATTGCTTTTCTAACTGCTAGACCTATTACAACAACTTATTAACTGCTCACCTAATACAACTTGCTAGATTAGTTTCCGCTGCCATCTGTTCAATGTTAATCTCCACCTACATGTCCTTCCCTTTCTTCCTCTCCGCTCGGTACCTAGGAGCCATGGGGGGAAGGGGTATGGGATGATAGGGCTTAGTCTTTATGACTAACGTTTTTCGAACCGCATCATTTAGGGGATCGTTGGAGCCCAGCATGGAGGAGCAGCCCCAGAGATCGGTGCGCCTAGAGATGGGGCAGTCTAGCTCCGGAGTTCACACAGCCGGGACGTGTGAGTCTCGATCCATGAGTAGTTTACTGTTTCGCTTCCGCATGAGAGACTTGTAGTGAGGACATTTTGTACCGGGCATAAGCCTGTATTTTAGTACACTGATGTTTCTGTGGACACTCCTTCGTGGAGCTTACTTATTTATATATGTGGTTTTTGTATTGTGGACTGTTTACTATTACTTCAAAATTGTGCTACTTTTTGTGATCGATTTGGCCGGCAGAATCGGCGCCTTGTGGTGATGACCCTTCAGGACGTGAAGGTGTCACCGCAAAGCGGCGGTTTCTTGGCCTAAGACCCCGGTGGTTGTGGAAAAAGAAAAAAAAAGGGGTCTTTACAACCACGGAATCTGACCATTTCGAACCACCCACAGTCGGTCTCTGTTCCGCGGCCATCAAGTTTTCTTACGGGAGGCGTTGAGTGAGTGAACCTCACTCAACGCCACGGCTGTTTTGGCGTTGAGTGAAGTTAGCTCACTCAACGCCAGAGCTGTTCTTGCGGAGGGCGTTGAGGGAGTGAACCTCACTCAACGCCATGGTGGTTTCCGGGGTTGAGTGAGGCTAACTCACTCAACGCCAAGGTCTGGTAAGGCGTTGAGTGAGTGAGGCTCACTCAACGTCAGGCCGTGTTGAGTCATCTCAACGCTTTTCCCTTATCTTGATTTTCTTCCCCGAGTGAATTTCTTGATTTTGAGGTTCCTTGTCGGCTATTTACTTGTTTTTTTTCCAAAAAGGCCGAATCGTGAGTCGTGGTTAGTAGTGGTGGTTTGAAGCTCTTAATTGGGGAGGTGTTGTGTAATTTAGCCAAGGCCACCCTTATTCTTTTATCTTTCTCCAAGTACGGGCTGGGCAAGGGTGTGGGAGGTCCCTAGTGCTTTCACATGTAGACCCCTGAGCTTGGTTTCTTGGAAATAGTGGTTGGGGGACTGAGTTTGCCTCCAATCCGGATCCGCGATGTTTTTGCTATTACCATCTCTCACAGCTTATGGTGTAACGCCCCCGATTTTTTTCGACGATTTTATTTAAATGGGAAACATCGTATTTATGACGTCATGGCGTTACCTTTAACGTCAAGATGATGGCGTAATGCCATAAAGGCATTTTCGCGTCCATGCGGTCAAGTCGGCCGAATTCTTGTTGTAATGGGAAAATTTTGCATTTGGAATTTAAGTTGAGTAATTTTTGGCTTACTCGTCAAGTTTCGTCGCGATTCGAGCGATATTTGGGCATCAGCGTTTTTCCAAAGTTTTGTGGAATTTATGTTTGTCGTAAACTTTGAAAATTTATATCTCGAGAATGGCTCGTCTTATTTTGGTTTTGACTTCGTCGTTGTGTTCGTAGCATCTGTGCTCGCCTACGGCGTGAGTTTCGTTCAATTCGGCGCCCGTTTGGGCCTCCGTTTCGAACTCGCGTTTCGTGATTCAATATGTAAAAATACGATTATTTTATTATGAAAAGTACTATTCATTCGTATAGTTTGATCAAAAGGTATATTTGCAAAGAAATTGTCTTTCTGCTTTCCTTATTCTTGAGTGAGATTCTCTGCGTCTCGTGTAGGTACTGTTCATGCTAAGCTATACTCGAGTGCCGGTTCTTTTACTCGAGTGATTTTCTTTAGTTACTCGAGTAAATCTTTCTTCTACTCGAGTAATCTTTCTGTTACTCGAGTATATCTGTCCTGTTACTCGAGTAAATCTTTCTTCTACTCGAGTAATCTTTCTGTTACTCGAGTATATAGATCCTGTTACTCGAGTAAATCTTTCTTCTACTCGAGTAATCTTTTCTGCTACTCGAGTATATTAACCCTGTTACTCGAGTAATTCTCTCTTCTACTCGAGTAATATTTTCTGCTACTCGAGTATATCATCCTGTTACTCGAGTAATTCTCTCTTCTACTCAAGTAATCTTTTCTGCTACTCGAGTAAATTAATCATGTTACTCGAGTAATTCTTTTATCTACTCGAGTAGTCGTTTCTAGCTCTCGAGTACCCGTAGGCTTGTTCTCGTGAAGTCCGTTGCAGTATGCGTTCGGGCGCATTTTGGAGGTTTAAAACAGTGCCGTATGGAAAAATGGCTAACATGAAATTTGTTTGTATCGACGAGATCTACAACTTTCATGTTGGGCACTTTTTGATTCGAAGCCATACTAGACCTCTAATTTTGTTTTCCGCGAACTGCTCGTACTTATACCGTTTTTTTTATATTTAGACAAAATATTTTATAAGTACTTATATATATATATACTCTTATACTTAGGTTATTAGAAAAGAATAAACACTTCATCTTCTCCGATTCCTTCTCCCAAACCAGAGCGGCGTGAGCGAGAGAGAGAAAATTTCGTGAATCTTCCGGTGGCCGCCGACGGAGCTCCGGTGCTCGAATTCTTCAACTGAGCGTAGATCTGGAAAGCTCTCATCGAGAGCTACGCTATCGTGGTAAATTTTTCCCTTTTCTTTGAGTTTTCTCATTAGGGTTTTTCGGCCCTAACTCCCTTTTCGACCATTTTTGTCTAGATTTCAACTTCCTCCATCCTCTTTTGCCCCGATCTGTGATGTGGACTGATTTGGAGAACTTTTCCGGTAAAACCAAGGCAAGTGGTAGTTTCCCCTCATTTCTCCTTCTCCGATTTGATGGTAACGGTTCAGTTTTTATGTTCTTTAAAATTTTCTGCACTTTGTCTTCCAAGTTATTGCTACGATTAACCTTTTTAAATAATCACTCGATGTTGTATGATTTTGTCATGGTGAACTTGATCTTGTCATGATATATTTGATTGTTCTTGAAGTGTTTTAATGATGGCTTTAAATGTCTTACCTATCGTTTTTGAACGTATTCAAGTTTGTCTAGGATTGTAAATCGTTCATAGGGGTTGATCAACCACGTCTTGAAACTAGAAGTGTCAAGTAAATTCTGACGAGCCAAATCTCGAGATATATTTGTGTTGTGGTTTCTTTGGGTTTCTAAAATTTGCGGGAGTTAGTGGATAAAACCACCTCCGCATGGTCTGACTCTTTTATGGTACCTTGTGGAAGCCTACCGGGTTTTTTGGGCATCTGCGGTGTATGGTGAAGAGTATAAGACTCCCTCGCAGTTAAGCAGATAAATTATTCGTGAGGAGTGTGTCTAGTTGAGTGACCACCTCGCCCGTGTTTTTGAGGTAGGGTCAACCACAGGTGCTTAGTAAAGCTAGTTAAATTTCTTATTTATGTTTTTACTTTTGTTGTTCCCTTTTTGCCTCGAGAAATCTGGTGTATTTGCGGGAGTACGTGACGATTCACGTAGGTATTTCTTTCTTTTCCTATTTGACACCTTACTTCAGTATTGTTGCTCTTGGGTTGGTACCCCGTCTGACCTTTGTTTTATTTTGTTTATTTTTCTGCCACCATTTGTACCCTCTTGCTGAGGTGTTCTGTCTTTGGAATACCTCAGGTTCGGAGCATTAGCAGGTAGCGGAGTCGGTTTTGGAGCCTTAGCAGCAGCAGTTTGGCTGTAGTTTTCCCCCTCGCCGTAGTGAGGTAGTTTGTTGTTTTAGTTTTCTTTGCCCAGTTTCAGACATATTCATACTGTGGGTTCGTGTCAGGTTGTTGACGCCCACAGGTTTGTTGACCTTCTTGGACACTTGCTAGCTGTTGTGGTTTCCTTATGTTTGGTTTACATTACTTGCTCTCTGGGATGATTTATTGTCAGGATTGCATGTTAGATATTTTTAACATATAAAACCCTACAATTAGTAAAGCATACTTGTCATCTCTTTCAAAACTAAGTCACTACTTTCTATTTAGCGTAAAGACTTTTCTATACTTATTATAAATCTAGGGTTTACATTGTATGAGTTGTTCCTCGAGGATATTTATACTCATGTAGGATATTAGAGTCAATTTAAATAAGTATTTTCCGCAAGCGTATAATTTATATTTTAAATCGTGAACTAGATGATTCACTAAGCCGAGGGATACGGCTACCACCATAACTTAAACTGGATTTTATTCATAAACATTTATGTTTTCTTCTAAAATTATAGAGTTTGGAGTCTTGCCTGAACGTCTGCAGTTATCCCCTGCACGGCGTGGCATCACGGCGCGTATTTTCCCCTTGCTCTGATATAATTAAATTGTTGGGAAAAATGCGGGTTGTGACATAGGGTGTTAGACGTTTCTTCCTTGGTAGATTGCAGCATTTGGGCTCATGATAGCCTTGTAGACTCTGCAGTTTTTGGGCAGAGTTACTGTTGTGTCCTCGCACTTAGTGCTCTTCCTTTTTGCCTTGCCTTGGGCAGTTGTGACTATTACTGCTTTGTTTTCCTCTTTTACTTGTCTTCTGATTGACACTTTCGAGCAGTTTTCTAGTTTTTCTTGCTGAGGTATTCCTTCTTCTTTGAATGCTTCAGGTTCTGGATAGTAGCCGCTCTATCGGCTAGTGGTGTTGTGCAGTTGCTGGTGGTCTCTGGTGCTATAGAGATCAGTTCCTTATTTTTATGAGGTAGTTTTGATGTTGTTTTTTTACAGACATACATACTTGTCAGTGGGTTTGTGTCAGTTTGTTGGCGCCCACTGGTAGTTTTTACCTTGATACTAGATATGTTACTTGTTGTTGCTACCTTTATTGGAGATAGTCTACTTGCTCTTGGGATGATTTATGCTAGATTGCTAGTTACTTTTAAACCTAAAAACACTATTATAAGTATTACTCATAATCAGCATGTTTTATAAAACTCGTCACTATTTTTCAAACAACGTAAAAAGATCATTTTCTTATATATAGAATAAATTAAATGTAGGGTCTCGTATAGTATAAGTTGTCCTCTGGGGACACTTATGCACTCTTTTAGGATGTCAAACCTGAATAAAGTATTTTTCCGCAGCGTATAAGTATAGTTTTTTTTAATTGTGGACTAGGTGATCCACCGAGCCGAGGGATACGGCCTTTAAAAATATAACTTGTTTTCTAATCATTTAACTCATAAATTTTCATAAAGTATGGTTGATAGTGGTTTGCCTGAGCGTCGGCAGTTATCCCCTGCTCGATGTGGCATCATGACGCATGTTTTCTCCTACTCTGATAATTCGTTTTCCTCAGAGAAAATGCGGGTTATGACACCCGTGTCACTGTGCGTGTACCTACTCAACGCCCTCTCATGGCGTTGAGTGCTCACAGAGAGGGACACGGCTTGGGACACGCCCGTGTCCCAGGCCGTGTGCCGCACTCAACGCCACTCAACGCCTCTCATGGCGTTGAGTGCTTGAGACACCACCCAGAGTAAGACACGGCTTGGGACACACCCGTATCCCAGGCCGTGTGCCTCACTCAACGCTTTCTCGAGACCAAAAACACACTCGAGAAACCTGAGCAGCACACGCCCTGGGACACGCCCGTATCCCAGGTCGTGTTGTCCAGCCTTAATTCCAAACTTGGATTTTTTTGGGGTGTTACACCTTAGGTCCGTTTTTTATTCTAAGTATCTAGCTGTTTGAGCTTGTGAGAGAGAAGTAAGTGCGAGATCACCCCTTACCCAATGGTTCGAACTCCATAGAAGCCGATTTTCGGTTTCAACATTTAAGAATGTACTCTTTAATACTAAGAGAAGACATATACGACTGATACATGCTTTATTGAATTATATAAAAAAAACAAGGCATTATCATCTTGATCGATGTGCGATCGAAGGATAACCTGGCTGATCCATTAACGAAAGGAATGCCTAAAGACCAGTTAATCAAAATAATGGGGGAAATGAGACTCAAGGCAATTCATGTTCAGCCTTATTTCAAGTTTAGGTGATTTAGTTTAGCCTTAGTCCAAATGTTTTGATTCTTCCTACTTTCCTTTGTCAAAGCAAGCGTGATGTGCTCCGCTGATATTCAGGGTTACTGAGTACAAATCTAGTAAGTTGTTTCATTCCACATCTGATGTTAACAACTTCATCGGGATTCATCTACCTTACCTTGGAGGAGAGTGTTATTCCACATTTGATAATATGATCTGACTCGATTTGACTCTTCTTCTGTTGATTGGTTTCATTCTACATTTGATGAGTTTCAGTTAACTTCAGAAGAACAGTAACTGTGACATTCCACATAGAAACACAGATACAGCTGCGGTGTCCAGAAGTCCATAAGATCGTTTCTTTGAAAACAAATAATAGATTCTGAGGTAGAATCTACAATAATCTATGTTAGGTGTCCTCCAGTTAATTATAAAGTACTACGTTCTTATAAGTAGAACTAGATACATGTATTTTTTCAAAACTTAGAATTCATTCTAAATGAAATTCTCTATTGGAAAATACATGAGTTGTTGTTGATGGAGGAGCATGTGCAGATTGGGATCCTGACAAGGATGATTTGATGAACGATGATTTCTAGAGTATTTTTGGGGTTTTTCTTCTGCTTAGAGCACTGTTTTAGCTCTCATTTACTTTCACTTGTTTTTGTTGGGATTGTCTTGATCTTTAGTTGGTCATGAGACACTAAGTGTGCTGGTACATGTGCTGTGATTGTACTTTTGACTTTGTTATGATGCTGCTGAGTTTTTCTATTTATTCTTATGCATGCATACAACTGCTTTATTTAACGTCCAATATATTTTGACAAGTATGGCGTACACGGTTGCGAGTGCTTCATATTCGGTTGAACACTACACACACCACCCTTTTTCCGACGTCGGGTTTACGGCAGACGTATGAGGAGATTGTTAAGGTATTTATTATATGTCCGTGTGTGTCGAGACCGACTCGGAACGACCTACTGGGTTTCGTGTCACTCTAGGGTAAGGGTATACGCTGGAGATACTATATAAGGTCATTCCACACTTGATGAGCCTTAGTGGACTATCTTGAGCGGAGCCTCAACATGATGTTCACGACCAAACTCTAGGATCACAACTTGACCATGAGGGGCAACGATCGTCCACTCATTTCTACCCAATACAACGCGACTTGAAAGAGAAATTGTCCTGCATTATCGATGAGAGGCGTACATGGCTTGGGATGAAAGGCCAACATGACTCCTATTAAATTTTGGAAATGAAATTGATTATATATTATATATATAATATATAGCCTACTACTGCTACAGTTCATTTTATTTTTGGGCAATGTTAAAAGCACACTATTTTTTGCTATTGACAGCCAAATGTTATTGACACATCAAAAAAATATTTACACATCAAATGGTTATTAACACACCAATAGTAAAATATTTAAAACGCACTCCAAAAATTCTTTATCATTTTTCTTTAAATTGTGGCCAACTTAAAATGCACTTCAACCTAAGGGAATCTTTCATCATGTTATTCACTGGTTAGCAACTAAATATAAGAAACATTACTAGGATGAATCAGAATAGGGACGGCTAGAAGGAAACACTGGCCACTAATCCTCCTACCAAAATCCTTGCATTATAATTAATTTCAATTTTTGCTATGGGGGTTTAAAACAGAGTAAACAATGAAAAAATAGTCCAAAACAATCTACTGTGTCTGGCTAATGGATCCCGATGTTGGGTTTAGGAGAATGAAGAATGGCTAAATCTAAAATACCAGAATTGAAATAGCGAGAGAGGATCTGAGAGAATTTACTTTCAAACGCCACTGGAGACCTCCATTCTCCTAGCTATTGGGATCGATGAAAATGACGAGAGATTTCCTCCTTGCAGGCGGGATCAGAATAGAGCCGGATGGAAGGGAACGACAACGTGAGCGAATGGAGGGGTGGTCGACCTTCCGCCTTCCTCCTACCAGGCATGCGATCGGGAGGGAGCAGCAACAAAAAAGTCAAAGCAAGGAGGAGAGGGCGTCATCGGGTTGATGTGCGACTAAAGATTAGGTGTGTTTGGAGATTTAGGGATTTAAGTTTTTTAGGTGTTTTTTTGGTGTGTTAATAGTCATACACGGTGTCCTTTTAACGCCGTCATTTAAGTTTTTTTCGGTATTTTTTGGTGTGTTAATAGTCATACACGATGTGCTTTTAACACTACCCTTATTTTTCTACCATCTTCATTTCTCTCGAGGCTTCATCTATTTCAGCAAGTCGACGCACCATCTTCTGTTTTTGTCCGCATATGTCGATTCACCGCCTATCCCTCTCGACCCATGTTATCCATATTATTCTCGACACATGTTTACGGGTTGCGTCGCTTTTTTTTTCTTCCCGTTGACGCATGTTTATGCTTAGATGATGACACCTGTAGCACCAAATCTCCCACACGTGGCCGCTGCCGAGCTCCGGCAGCTAGTAATACACATTACTTAGAAACTTTTTTTTTCATTGTGCGTTACTAACACAAATGCTTGCTAATAGCCATTTAAAAAAATAATGATTTGCTAATAGACGAAGATTGCTAATAGTCAAATTGAATTTGTTTGTAACATCCTAAATTAATGGTTCATGTCCAAAAGTAGGAGGAGAGGAGATTATTTGCACCCAAAATCACAAGAAATTTCATAGCTCCATAGATAATGAGAATAATCTCATAGACAAAACCATTCAAACAGTACTGCCACCATCTAAAGAGCAAACACATCAAACCACATTAACTAATTACAAAGACCAGCATACTGAAGTTCAACGTTTTCATTTGCAAATCACACATGCCAATGAATTATCTAAGCAGTGTGAATAGGCTGACTGCTTATACGCTCCATGATTTTCATTGCCTCAAACCTTGGCTCCTTGGCCTGAAACTTGTGCCTAACGTATAGCGTCATGTAGTCCTCGAACATGAACTTTGGGTAGGCCTCCTTTTCCTCTTCGTCCTTCATCAGCTCGGGCGCCGGGAAGATCACAGCGTCGCTTCCAGGATTGTAGAAGGACGCGATTGACATACGGTTACCATTAGTCTGCGCAATCACCCTATGCATCACACTCTTGTACCTTCCATTTGTTATGACCTGTTTTACATTCATTAAAAATTGAGGCTTTCTTTGTCAATTGACTTACACAGCTATTTCTGGTTAGCTTATGTATCCGCATTTTGCATACAATATGAGAGTAATACTTATGCTATGTAAAAATTGGGTACACCCTTTCACCAATTTAGGCTCCATTTGGCATTTGGCACGGTGGCAGTGGTCATGAACATGATGATTAAATTGGCATTCCTTAATGCACACCTAAGAAACTTCATCCACTTTTATGTTCAAACGAATAATGTTTCTTAGATGATTCTTAACGAATGATAGTTTAACTCATGCGTTTACGACCGCCACCACAGTGCCAAATGGAGCCTTATGCTCTATTTGTTTGGGCGTTTCGCTGCTCCGTTTTGGGCAAACGCCGCCGGAAGGAGGGTAAACAAATGAATCTCCGGCGGTGTTTGCTCCGTTTCCACCCGCCCGCCTTGAGAAATGCCCCAAAAAGCTCCGTTTGGAGCAGTCACCTCCCCCCTCCGATTCAAACACTCCGTTTTTACCCGCCGAAGCAAACCGCCACCACCAAACCAAATGAAGCTTTATTTACACCGGTCAAGCTATTACGACCGCAAGAATCAGACCTTATTTTAAGGTACGATTCATGCGGTCGTAACCGCTTGACCAGTGAAAATAAGTCCCCCGAACGTAGCCTTAATCATTCGATATAAATGTATGTACTTTATATTATCCTTTTCTATGACAAAAAATTAGAAGAACTAAAAAAAATCTTGACTTTAGTTCCTTCAAAAAAAAAAGTACATATTTTTCTTTTTAATAATTTTAAGAAAATAGAAATTAAATTAGTTTAAGGCTCCGTTTGTAGGGACTTATTTTCACCGGTCAAACATGAACCGGACTTTTGCGGTCATAACCGTTTCACCGGTGAAAATAAGTCCCTCCAAACGGAGCCTAAATATACCTCAAGTTGGTCGCCGATGTTAACTACGATAGAGTGGCGGAGCGGGGGGACCTCCACCCAGTTACCATCCTTAAGGAGCTGTAGACCACTGACCTGATCATCCTGGAAGAGCAGGATGATTCCTCCGGCATCGGTGTGTGCTCGCAATCCCTTTATCACATCGGGCTTCGGGCAGGGCGGGTAGTTGCTCACCTTGGTCCCGAACGTCGGCAGCCCGTTCGACCCGTTAAAAGCCCTCTTCAAGTAGCCCTTTTCCAGTCCCAAATTCTCACACAAAAGATCAAGCAGCCTCTCTGCCAGTTTCTCCAGTTCTACTGCAAACTCCTTCATTATTTTTCTGCATGCATTTTTATATCATCATTTAGCTTTAATTTAGGTAAATTTTATATGTAAATCAATTTTGGCCACTACGTGCAAATAGTGTGTTTTAAAAAACTGTCAAAAAAGCTATGTGCAGACTGACACTTTACGAATTGATTATGATTTTTTAATTTAATTTGCAGTTAATCTAATTTATGTCAAAATTAATCTCTATATAACAACACTCTTAAATTACTTTTGCACTATAGTCACAGCATAGACATCTTCTTCTCTTTTGTTTTTGAAGGCTATTATTTAGTGTGATTGATATACGCATTTTTTAATTGGATAAACACAGCAAGGCAGCTCCTAAACCGCTAATTGTACACCATATTGTAATTCATAGTCCAAAATAAAAAAAAATCATTTAGATTTCTAAATTTAGACTACACATTCATTTATTAAATACTTCATTAATATAAAAGCTAATTCAAAATTCATTTTAAATATCAACTACATATGTTTGTATTAAATCAAAGAATATTGAAAAATGACCTCCTACGAGATATCTCCGGCATTGGCGGCGGAATGAGGAGTGGGTGAAGCACCTCCGACGGGCATGGGCGATATTTCGACAAAGCAGTGAGGTTTCAGGAGGAAAAGAAGAAGAACGGCTGTTTCAGGAAAAATAAAGGGTGGGCTGCGTTTATAATGGGTTAGGGTATTCTATTTCTTGTTGAGGTATATTTAATAAATGGTAACAGGTTCTTATTGGGTTTGGTGAGGATCTGGTAGAAATCCAATAATCCGTCAGGGATTTAAGGTTACGCCTATAAATACCCCTGTTGGGGGCAACGTAGAGGTCGTTTCAAATTTGACGGTCACACGGGATGCTTCGAGAATGTTAGTGCGTTCAACAGTAGTCTCAGTACTAGTCGCTGACAGACCTGAAATTGTAAGATTTTTTTCTTTAAGGAACTGACACACTAACATTTTTAATTTTAGAACTTTAAATATGATCGGCGAATAGTCAATTTGAATGTCCGTATATTACTAACATTTTTATTTAGTGTCGTAGTTTGTCTCTATTACTATAAACTGGTAGAGGACGATTCATTAAAGTATGCTAAAATTGTGATTATTTGCCCCCAAAAAACAGTTAGAAAGAATATTAAGATTATCGTACAGTATTATATAAAAGTGACTTTTTTTTTCAAAATAACATGAAAAGCTGTAGGACTTTGTAAAAAAAACACTTTTAAGAGAATCTGTTTCCAAAATAATATAAATGATTTTTCAATAATTAAAAATAGAATGTTAAAGGTCAAATTAATGAATGTTTTGTGTTACCGGCATTCATCGTCGAGCTCAGGAACCTCAGCTATGTTGGAGACCGGCAGGTGGCGGAGGAAAAATGTGCTCTCCCAGTCGAGGCCGTCGGTGTCAACATTCTCGCCGCCGCCGTCCAATGTCTTTGCGGCAAACTCCTTGAACTGCTGCTCCCGAAACCGGCGGTAGTGCTCCTTGTTCACCCTCTCCACCCTGTCCATCAACTCGTGCGATATCCCATGGTTTAGGAGCTGCATTCAGATCAGCTCATCAACATTTGATATGATGATTAGCTCAACATTTATTTGTCCTATGAAGCGCGGATACTTTCTCTCGGGCTGCGTACCCATAACGGATGTGCTTTCGGTACGAGTACGTATCTGATACTCGACGGATACATCTACTATTCTAGTCTCAGGATAAGCTTGGAATTGATAGATCATTCTGCATTTTGTGATATGAATATTTTTTTTTTAAATAAACAAAAAAATTTCATGTATTTTAAAAAAGAAAAACGACTCGTGAATATAACTAGCGGTGTTTGTTTACTGTACTAACAAAACATGAGCGGACCCAAATAGAAACACACTCGGACACTTGTCGATGTGTAAATTTTGGAAAAACAAATAGCTATAGACTTGCCCCCTAGGCATCTAATCTAATGGACCAATGAAGTTTTCCTATATAGCATTTCTATCCTAAAAAGCTATTGAAAGCCTTAAATGGAGTTTCATGATTCATTTTTATATGAAACTAATCTTTTTTTAAATTTATTCCTAGCATTTTTAATTATGTGTATTTGGGGTCTCCTAAAAGCAGCTTTCTTAGGCTCCGTTTGGGAGGACTTATTTTCACCGGTCAAGCGGTTACGATCGCATGAATCAGACCATAAATTATGGTCTGATTCATGCGATCGTAACCGCTTGACCGGTGAAAATAAGTCCCCCCAAACGGAGCCTTAGTTTCTAAACATTTAAATAGAATGATTTTAACTAAATTAAATGATAAGAAAATTGGAAAAGCTTCTTGATATCTGGCATTTTGGAGAGCATAAAGTATCATTGTGTAGGTAGAATAAGGTCCAAACTTACTTTAAAATTCTATAATGAAACCTATTCCTTTTTAATATTAATTTTATATTCAATTTTTTTTAAAAAAACCTCTAATAAAAATTTGTTCAATTTTATATTTTTATAATTTAAATTTAGTTTATTACGTGTGTACAAATAAAATTTCTAGTTCCACCACCGTAACAAAATTTAATTCTAACTTAAGTTTCTTTTTATTGTTTAAAGTTTAAACTACAAAATGCTTGATTTAAATTTGATTTTTTTTGTTAATTTACTATGTGTTTGAAGATTATATGTTTATGAATTTTTCTATATATTATATTCTTTCTTTTAAAAAAAAGTGGCATATATATATATTTGGTGCGGTTTAGGCCTGGACAAGCGAGATGTGAACAGTGCGAACTGTTCATCGCCGCCATTGAATCAGGCGAGATCCAACAGCAGCATCGAGATCGAGCTCTGGCGGCGGCTCCGGTGGCAACAGAGGGTCGGAGTCTTCTTCTCTGAGTCTTTTCGACCAATCCGACCTAAACGTTGACGAACCCAGGGCGGCCGGTGGCCGGCGAGCCCGAAGCTGTTGTCGGCCGCCCTAGTTCGCATTTCTTCCTGTGTGAACAGTTAGCATTCTAATCGTATCCTCTCTCTATATATATACATGTACATGTATATGTATGTATATATAAAAATCAATTTTATTAACATCGTGTCTCAAAAGTACAGATATTCTTATTTTTTTTTTTTGATCTCCTCATACCAACATATATACCAGTTACGTATCGAGCCCGATACTCGTACCCGTACTAATGCTTAAATTTGTCTATGCACTTTGGAAGAATGTTTCCTAATTAAAAACTTGAAATAGTTACAAAAAAATCATTATAAAATTAATATACTATGTTATATAGAAAAAATAATTTCAATTGTCTTGTTGTTGAAATATTATATTACTATTACCGGCAAACTTTTAACTAAAAAAAAACCAAAAACATCATTTGTGCAGAAATCTCTATTTATAATAGTAATTCTTATATAGATTAGAACCATCATAGCTACCAAGAATAATGAGTCACAAAGATAAAGGCTCTTTGGCATTGTGGTGGCGGTCATGAACACGAGGGTTTAGGCTCCGTTTGGCATAGTGGTGGTAGTCGTAAACGCATGGGTTAAACCGTCATTCCTTATGGATCGCTTAACAAACAACTTCCGTTTGAACATAAAAGTGGATAAAATTCTTAGGTGGACGTTAATGAATGACAATTTAGCCTCCGTTTGGCATGGTGGTGGGGCTAAATTTTCATTCATTAACACCCACCTAAGGAATTTCATTCACTTTTATGTTCAAAGACATGATATTTGTTAGGTGATTCATAAGGAATGACGGTTTAACCCACGCGTTTACGACCACCACCACGTTGCCAAACGGAGACAAAGTTAGGTAGAAAGGCGTCACCTCGAAAAATCCCCAGTTCTCGCAGGCGTCTCGGAGAACATTCATTGCTTCCGGCCGCTGACTACCGTCGAGCATCTCCATGTTAATCACAGGGAAGCTGCTGCCCTCCATCTCTCCCCCTCCCTTTGATCCTTCTCTATCTAATTCTGCCTTTAGCTAGAATTTTGCGTTTGTTTGATGATGGAACAGAGGGAGGAGAAGGGCTGTATTTATAGCCATATATAAGGGAAATATGACGGTGTTCAATGAAGGGAAGATTTGGATGAGATTGAATCGCCATGTCAACAGCAACTCTCGTGCTTATGGGGTAGGCAGGACTTTGTTGCGTGTAAATCTGTGCGTGGGTGCCTACGCTGGGGTAGGAAAAAGTACAAGTTTTTGTTCATTGACTAGGGTCTCTGAATCTTGGCATGTGCCAAATACTTTTTTCTTGCAAAATGCGTCCACATACCTGTTGAAGGGGACCCGGGTCTTAATAAGGGGCCACGCCGACATGTTTTACACTGGTACTTAATGGGAAAAAAAGGAAAATAGGGGAAGATGGCTTTTAGTAGTGTTGTGGGTTGCTCGGTCTTTCACCGGTTCGGAGAAATCGGACAGCTTTTGCTCGGAATTGGGCCGGACGCGCAAACAGTCAAAATGATTCGCAACAAATCACAAGAAGCGTTTTTTTATGTGGAAAATCCGGAAATGGTGAAAAACTACGTAGATGGAGCTGTGTCGAGCTAGAATCCACTAGTTCTCGGAGTCTTGCAAAGATTGATTTGATCTTAAAGGGTGACAGACCGCTACTCCGTTACAGGTGCAAAGTACAGAAAATAAGGTAGAACGGCTAAGTACTCTGTTGCTGTATAAACCCGGGCGGACAGGCGGCTAAGTCTGGCGGTTTGGTAGCCGGGCGGTCTGCCGGTTATACTCTGGGATCTCGGTGGTTGGCTTCGTGTTCTCTGGTGGTGACTGGGCGGTTAGTGTCTACTAACCGCACGGTTTGGCGGTCTCCGGCTAGTCTTGGCGGTTAGCTTTGTAGATAATGTTGTTGTGTATTTAGTCCCACATTGGGTATTTGTATTCTCTCCCATCTCCTCCATTCTATATAAGGGAGGCTATACCTTTGTAATACTTACCTTTTTCTGATAATAAAATTTCAGTTATACCATTTCCGGCTTGTTTTAGTTCGTTTCTCACATGGTATCAGAGGACTCGGTCTACTCCTCCTGATTGCGTTTTCTTCTGTCCGTGTGACCTCTGCCCTCTCGCCGGCCTGTCTTTCAGCTCGCGCGAGCTCTCTTCTCTCGTGGATTGCGACCTGTTCTAGTCGCAGCTCCCTTCTCCTCTTCTCTAGTCGCCGCGTCCTGTCTCCGCGGCCTCTTTTGCCTTGTGTGCCTTTTTTTTCCTGTTATCTTCCTCTGCTGTTCGCGCGGTCTATCGGTTAGCCGCCCGACTTCTCTCCCTCTGTTGGCTCTGTGGCTTGGTCGTGGTCTTTCTGGCCGCTGGTGTATTCCATCGTGACCGCTGCAGATCTTTCTTTCTTCCTATCCGCGCGGTCTCTCTATAACCGTGCGGCTTCTCTTCTTGTGCATTGCCTGCCGCTGGTCTCCTTGTGTCCGCTGCGGCCTCTTCCTTCCTTTGCTCGCCCGGTCTCTTCTCTTAACCGCGCGTCCTCTCTTTCGGGATGACTCCTTCTGATGACTCCACCTCGTCTACTATCGTTGTCCCACCTCCTCCTCCTCCTCCTCCTGCTTCCGGGAATCTTGGCACCGTCTCGAAGCTTCTGGGGCCAAATTATCCCGACTGGAGTGTCTCGTTCACTTTTCTTCTCCGCTCTCAGCGCAAGCGTCATCATCTTACCGATGACCCTCCGCCAGCGGACTCTGTCCAGTTTACTGACTGGGATGCGAATGATGCGTTGGTTCGTACTTGGCTGGCGAACAGCCTATCCGATGAATGTCTTCCTGTCATCCGTCACGATGAGACGGTCAAACAGGCTTGGAATCACTTAGCCGCTCTCTACTCCAAGGGGGGGCAAACATCTCGCATCTATACGCTCTATGCAGATCTCTTTGCTCGCCAGTCCATGTCCCCTCCTGCCGCGTACCAACAGGTCCAAGCTCTTGGCGCGGAGATCCTTCAAAATCGTCCTCTCTCGGCCGATGTGGCCACTCAGCTGAAGCACTTCCAGGAACTACTTGTGGTCTGTTATCTTCTGCGGCTTCCGGACTCCTACGATATGATCCGGCAGCAAATTCTTGGCGAGGCTGAATCTCCTACCCTGGACGCTACTGCTGCTCGCATTGCCGCTGTTACCTCTCTTCTCCAACGCCCCTTGCTTGCCGCTCCTCCGGCTCCGGATGCCTATGCCCACCAGGCTCATCGTGGTGGCATTAGTGGTCGTGGTAACCACTCTGGCGGCCGTGGCCCTTCTCGCTACCTCTGTACTCATTGTGGTCGCACAGGACACTTGGTTGACCGCTGCTGGACCAAGCATCCGCATCTTCGTCCCGCTGGTGATGCTTCTCCTTCTTCCAAGCCGTCTGCCTCCGTGGCCACGACTTCAGGTAGTGCCCACGTGGTCACCCAAGGTAAATGGCTCATCGACTCTGGCGCCACTAATCATATGACGGGCAATCCTCAGTGTTTTTCTCTCCTAGAAACACATGATCGGTTGCCCCCTGTTCTCGTTGCGGATGGTTCTCCCTCCCCGGTGCATGGAACGGGCGAGGTTCAAGTTACTCCGTCCCTTCGCCTAGCGGATACTCTTTATGTGCCCAAGTTTCCGTGCAATTTATTGTCGGTTACTTCTCTGTGCAAGCAACTTCAGTGTTCAGTAACATTTACTCCTTCATCTTGTTTGTTTCAGGACCCGGACTCCAAGCGGACGATTGCTACTGGGACTGAGAGGGGCGGCCTCTACTTCCTTGATGATGTATCCGCTCTTACCGTCTTCTCTCCTGCTTCTACAGATCTTCTTCAGTGGCACCTTCGCCTGGGGCATCCTCCCGCGCGTCTCATCCACCTTCTGCTTCCTCATCTACCTCAACAAGACTCTCCTATCAACTGTGATGCCTGTCAACTGGGCAAGCATCACCGCTCCCCCTTTCCTCCTAAGCAAGGACGTGGCTCTTCCAAGCCGTTCGACCTTATTCACTCTGATGTTTGGGGACCTTCCCCTACCCTCACCATCGGGCGTGGCAGTGCCTATTTTGTAACGTTTATTGATGATTATTCTCGCTGTACGTGGGTGTATCTGTTAAAGGATCGCTCCGAACTTTTTTCTGTATGGACATCGTTTTATTATATGATTAAGAATCAATTTGATGCTTCTGTCAAAATTTTTCGCTCTGATAATGCAAAAGAATATCTGAGTAGTGATTTCGCTTCTTTCTGTACGCAACATGGCATCATCCATCAAACTAGCTGCGTCTATACCTCCCAGCAAAATGGGGTGGCGGAACGTAAAAACCGCCACCTCCTTGATGTCGCCCGCACTCTCATGACGCAGATGCAGGTTCCTCGTAGCTATTGGGGCTACGCGGTCCTCATCTCCTGCTACCTCATCAATCGCATTCCTTCCACCGTCCTCAAAGGCAAAACACCGTTTTCCATCCTCTATCCCTCCAGAGACCCCTTTCCCTTACCTCTACGCATTTTCGGGTGCACTGCTTTTGTTCATTGCCCTGCCGCGACTCGCGACAAATTGTCCCCTCGTGCTACGAAGTGTATCTTTTTGGGTTACTCCACAACTCAAAAAGGTTACTGCTGCTTTGACCCTGTTCATCGCAAGCAGTTCGTCTCGGCGGATGTGACATTCTTTGAGAATGCCGCCTACTTCTCTTCTGACATCACACAGGTTGATGGATCGAACCTCCCTCTTCCTCCTGCCGACTCGACCTCTCCACCCATTCTCTCCACCACATCCACTCCTCTTGAGCTCCCTTCATCACTACCTCCTCCTCCAGCCGCTCCTTCTCTTGATCAGGATCCTTCTCCCTCGTCCCCTCGGTCGTCTCTCTCTTCTCCCGGGCCAGCTATCTCCGCCACGGATGCACCGGCACCTGAGGCACTCGTGGACCTGGAGCTGCCCATTGCCCTTCGCAAAGGGGTTCGGACATGCACCCAGCACTCGCTGGCGGCTGTTATTTCTTATGATCGGCTAACACCTTCTCGCAGGGACTTCGCCCTAGCCATCTCCGCGACTACCACACCTCGCACCTACCAGGAGGCCCTTGTCATTCCTCACTGGAAGGCCGCCATGGATGACGAGATTGCTACTCTCTCTGACCGGGGCACTTGGACCCTTGTGCCTCCTCCTTTTGGCACAGATGTGGTTGGTTGTCGCTGGGTGTTTGTCGTCAAGTTCCGTCCTGATGGCAGTGTGGACCGGTACAAAGCCCGTCTTGTTGCAAAAGGGTTTACTCAGACCTATGGTGTTGATTACTTTGATACGTTCTCGCCGGTTGCTCGCCTCAGCACCATTCGGGTCGTTTTCTCGGTGGCGGTCAACAGGGATTGGCCTATTTCGCAGTTGGACGTGAAGAATGCCTTCCTCTATGGTGACCTTAACGAGGACGTCTACATGGAGCAACCTCCTGGGTATGTTGCTCAGGGGGAGACTCAAGTATGCCGTTTGAAGAAGGCCATCTATGGCCTAAAGCAGAGTCCCAGGGCGTGGTTCGATAAGTTCAGTAGCATCGTTGGGGCTATCGGTTTCACCAGGAGTTCGGCTGATCACTCCTTGTTCACTCGCAAGACCTCTTCGGGTCTGGTTGTTCTAGCTGTTTACGTGGACGATATTCTTCTTACAGGCGACGATCAGGCTGGTGTAGCCTTGACGAAGGTCCATCTCCGCCAACACCTGGTCACGAAGGATATGGGTTCTCCAAAATACTTCTTGGGAATTGAAATCTCTCGGAAACCGGGTTCCCTGGTTCTCTCCCAACGGAAGTATGCTCTTGATTTGTTGAAAGAGGCAGGATTGACGGGTGCTAAACCTGCCCAGTGTCCCATGTCTCCTGGAGAAGACAAGACATGGACAGACGAATCACCACCTCTCTTGGATACTACGAGGTATCGGCGTCTTGTTGGCAAACTCATCTACCTTACGGTGACCAGACCAGACATCTCCTATGCAGTGGGAAAGGTCAGCCAGTTTATGCAGTCGCCTAGGGAATGTCATCTTCAGTCCGCTCTAAGGATATTGGAGTATGTGAAGTCCGCACCTGGGAAAGGTCTTCTCTTTCAGAAAAATGGTCACCTAAGAGTCGAAGCGTACTCCGACGCTAGCTATGCGGACGACAAAGGGGATCGCAAGTCGACCTCCGGATTTTGCACGTTTGTTGGAGGAAACTTGGTTAGCTGGAAGAGCAAGAAGCAGTCAGTCGTCTCCAGGTCTAGTGCGGAAGCAGAATATCGTAGTATGGCATCAACCACGTGTGAGTTAAAATGGTTGCGGGCTCTCATGCTGGATCTAGGAGAGGTCTACAACTATCCTCTTCCCATGTTCTGCGACAACAAAGCGGCGATCTACATTTCAAAAAATCCGGTCTTCCATGAGCGAACAAAGCACATAGAGGTTGATTGTCACTTCATTCGAGAAGAAGTGTTAAAGAACCAGATTTGCACTCCGTTTGTTACTTCAGAGAAAGAGCTGGCAGATATATTCACAAAACCTGTGTCCGCCTCCTTCTTCCACATTTGCAGCAAGCTAGGCATGATTGACATCTATGCTCCAGCTTGAGGGGGAGTGTTGCTGTATAAACCCGGGCGGACAGGCGGCTAAGTCTGGCGGTTTGGTAGCCGGGCGGTCTGCCGGTTATACTCTGGGATCTCGGTGGTTGGCTTCGTGTTCTCTGGTGGTGACTGGGCGGTTAGTGTCTACTAACCGCACGGTTTGGCGGTCTCCGGCTAGTCTTGGCGGTTAGCTTTGTAGATAATGTTGTTGTGTATTTAGTCCCACATTGGGTATTTGTATTCTCTCCCATCTCCTCCATTCTATATAAGGGAGGCTATACCTTTGTAATACTTACCTTTTTCTGATAATAAAATTTCAGTTATACCATTTCCGGCTTGTTTTAGTTCGTTTCTCACATACTCAGAGCATCGATGGATGCGTTCCGGACTTGAAATGTTGTTGAGCTCACGGAACCTTGGTGGGAGGTTCCGGCTGAAAAATTATCTAAGTCCACGGAGCTTCTTGAGGGAGAGTTCTCATTGATGTGAAGCCTTGATGGGAGCGCTCTTGTGAAGGCGGTTGACGTGACTTGAAGCGTGTTGGAACCTTAGCGCGAGAAGACGAGCAGAGTGAATTCCTGAGCGGAGAATCGACCTAAGCCCATGATCCCGCCGGAAAATCACAGAGTTCTCTCTTGCCTCTGGAGTTGTTTGTCTTCAAATGATGCCCTGAGAGCCTATTTATAGTTTTCTGAAAGGGCATGGTGGCAATTACGCCGAAGAGTGATTTGTGTTGGCAAATGACGTCCCTCCGTTTTGATCAAATGGATCGTCAATTTCGCCGAAATGACGGGAGTGCCTTTCGGGCAGTTCGGGCGGCTCGAGCAAGGTGCTTGGATGTGGCGGTGGCTAGAGGTGGTAGAGTCGGCCAGAGATGGCTAGGGTCGCCGGCGTCGGCGGCCACCACCACTGGCGCGCACGCGAGCATGGTGAGCATGCCTGTGGCGGGGCCACGCGGGGTGTAGCCGCGTGGTGCATGACAGCACGGGGCACGCCCCTTCTCGGCCGCGCGGCCTCGCGCAGTGCCGCCGAGCGGTGCGCGACTTTGCGCAGAGCGTCCGCGCTGTCACGTGGCCTTCGTGGCCTTACGCGCGCAGGCCACGCGGGTGCTGGTCGCGCGAGCCGCTTCTCCACATGCGCTGTCTCAGGGCTCTAGCGGGTGTGTGTACTATTTTGTCCCCTTCTCAGGTGTTTTTGGGCCTTTTGGGTGAGCGCGGCTCGTCTGCCTGGGTTTGCTTGCCCCTGTGTTTTTGGCCCAAACCCTCTCCGGTTCGAATTGAAAATTTCATGGGGGATCCCATCAAATGCCCCCAAAGTTTCATGGGTCGCGACTCGCGAAGCATCGAGCCCGAAAATTTTAGCCTCGATCACTTGCCTCGGGAGTCACAGACTTAGAACAGCCTTAGTATGTGTGCATCACAAGTTACTTTCATTTGCCGCATGAAATGTTCTCTTGGTTAGGCTTTGGTGTGGGCGCGGAACCGCCCATGTCTTCTTCGTGGGCTGAAGGTTTCATGAGGAATGCCTGAGCATTCTTGGACCTTGCTTGCTGTCTGGCTCCTTTAGCCCCTCATGGAAACGTTCTCCCACTTTTTGCTTTGCGTCCTACGTTTGTGGGGAGGATTTTCGATTTTCTCATTCCTTTTTTATGAATGCACAAGTATGATGATGCGTGCTAACTTGCGTGGTTTCCGCAGTATGTTTGCACTAGTGGCGGATCCTTGGACGCAACGTGGAGGAATGTGCTGCCCCCTTGCCTTGGCGTCACAGATGAGCTGGTGGGCTTGTCGCCAATAGAAGACGTGGAAGGACACATTGTCTGTTTCGGTGCAGCTGCTTAGAATGATTTGACGTCCATTCATATCAGGAGCTAGGACGGAGCTTTTCAGAGCAATGGTCATCGATGGTGTCTGTGCCACGAGATGTTGCAATAATGCGAGCTTTTGTGTTTGCAGAACACAGGGAGCCCTGGGGAATTGGAGTGGGGCGAGGCCGGGTAGTTGAGCGGGCCCTAAGATGATGGCTATGAAGATTGGCTCATTGTGGTTGTGTGTTGTTCAACTCTGCCTTGTATTTGACAAGGGGTTTACTTGTTGCAAAGGCTGTGGGGGCGTTCCATTCCCTGAGAAGGTGCTGCTTTGAAAGATGGTGTTGGCGACATGGGAGCACTTGATTGTAACTGTGTTGTGCCCTGCAAAGCAAAAATGTTGACACACGCACAAACGTGTGTATCCATGTAACGACCCTAGCCGATCCAACGTGACGATGTCACGGCTCCGCTCTAGGCGATGCTACCGGGCTGCAGCCCAAGCACCCCAACCCCTCTCCCTCCACAGGCAGGTTGTTGGTGGCCGTAGCCCCCCTTAGATGAGTCAAACTCGATAGTCAAGCCCGCACTACGGGGACTTCCCAGGAGGTCACCCATCCCAGTACTACTCCAGCCCGAGCACGCTTAACTATGGAGTTCTTTCAACTCTCATCACCAATTGAGCTGCAGCTCAATTGGTGATGAAGGTTGAAAAGAACTCCATAGTTAAGCGTGTTTGGGCGAGAGTAGTACTGGGATGGGTGACCTCCTGGGAAGTCCCCGTACAGCCCAACTTAACTGTCGAGTTCGCTCATCAAAGGGAGGCTGTGGCCACCAACAACCCGCCTGTGGAGGGAGAGGGGTTGGGGTGCTTGGGCTGCAGCCCGGTAACGTCGCCTAGAGCGGAGCCGTGACATCGTCACGTTGGATCGGCTAGGGTCGTTACAATAAAAGTGCACTTTTTTGTAACGGCCTCCCCAGCACCATGCTTGCAAGGACGGCCGCCGGCACCCCCAGCACCACGCTCGAAAGGGTTCAGCCTAACCAGGTCTGCAGACCATGCACCCCAACCCCTCTCCCTCCACAGGCGGGTTGTTGGTGGCCGTAGCCCCCCTTAGATGAGTCAAACTCGATAGTCAAACTCGCACTACGGGGACTTCCCAGGAGGTCACCCATCCCAGTACTACTCCAGCCCGAGCACGCTTAACTATGGAGTTCTTTCAACTCTCATCACCAACTAAGCTACAGCTCAATTGGTGATGAAGGTTGAAAGAATTCCATAGTTAAACGTGCTCGGGCTGGAGTAGTACTGGGATGGGTGACCTCCTGGGAAGTCCCCGTAATGCGGGCTTGACTATCGAGTTTGACTCATCTAAGGGGGGCTACGGCCACCAACAACCTGCCTGTGGAGGGAGAGGGGTTGGGGTGCTTGGGCTGCAGCCCGGTAGCATTGCCTAGAGCGGAGCCGTGACATCGTCACGTTGGATCGGCTAGGGGTGTTACAATAAAAAGTGCACTTTTTATTGTAACGACCCCAGCCGATCCAACGTGACGATGTCACGGCTCCGCTCTAGGCAATGCTACCGGGCTGCAGCCCAAGCACCCCAACCCCTCTCCCTCCACAGGTGGGTTGTTGGTGGCCACAGCCTCCCTTTGATGAGCGAACTCGACAGTTAAGTTGGGCCGTACGGGGACTTCCCAGGAGGTCACCCATCCCAGTACTACTCTCGCCCGAGCACGCTTAACTATGGAGTTCTTTTAACCTTCATCACCAATTGAGCTGCAGCTCAATTGGTGATGAAGGTTGAAAGAATTTCATAGTTAAGCGTGCTCGGGCTGGAGTAGTACTGGGATGGGTGACCTCCTGGGAAGTCCCCGTAGTGCGGGCTTGACTATCGAGTTTGACTCATCTAAGGGGGGCTACGGCCACCAACAACCTGCCTGTGGAGGGAGAGGGGTTGGGGTGCTTGGGCTGCATCCCGGTAGCATCGCCTAGAGCGGAGCCGTGACATCGTCACGTTGGATCGGCTAGGGTGTTACAATAAAAAGTGCACTTTTATTGTAACGACCCTAGCCGATCCAACGTGGCAGTGCCACGGCTCCGCTCTAGGCGTCGCTACCGGGCTGCAGCCCAAGCACCCCAACCCCTCTCCCTCCACAGGCGGGTTGTTGGTGGCCACAGCCTCCCTTTGATGAGCGAACTCGACAGTTAAGTTGGGCCGTACGGGGACTTCCCAGGAGGTCACCCATCCCAGTACTACTCCACCCCGAGCACGCTTAACTATGGAGTTCTTTCACTTCTCATCACCAATTAAGCTGCAGCTCAATTGGTGATGAAGGTTGAAAGAATTCCATAGTTAAGCGTGCTCGGGCTGGAGTAGTACTGGGATGGGTGACCTCCTGGGAAGTCCCCGTAGTGCGGGCTTGACTATCGAGTTTGACTCATCTAAGGGGGGTTACGGCCACCAACAACCTGCCTGTGGAGGGAGAGGGGTTGGGGTGCTTGGGCTGCAGCCCGGTAGCGACGCCTAGAGCGGAGCCGTGGCACTGCCACGTTGGATCGGCTAGGGTCGTTACAATAAAAAGTGCAGGCTTCCAACAAAACCTATAACCAGGCGCTCCAACAAAACCTATAACCAGGCTTCCAAGTCGGACGGACCTAACGCAGGTACGGATCAGCCACCCCCCGTTGCTCAAGTCGCCGTGCCACCTCGAATATGGAAGTATCCATGGCTATTTATTAGGCGCTCCAACAAAACCTATAACCAGGCTTCCAAGTCGGACGGACCTAACGCAGGTACGGATCAGCCACCCCCCGTTGCTCAAGTCGCCGTGCCACCTCGAATACGGAAGTATCCATGGCTATTTATAGGCGCGGGTCGGTTTCACCTTTCCTGTTCGGCAATCTGCCTTTTCATCGCGTTGCAGCCCAACGGCTCAACCGCTCATAAAGTGGCAACGCACGGCCACAAGAGTTGCATCCAACCCTCTTCATTTCCTGGACATCGGCCAGTACTTCCTGCCGCACCAAGCAACAGGTAGGAACAAGGCATCACAAGCCATAATCACGGAGCCTTCTCTGATATGCAAACAAGCATCACCAATCCAGACCACGTCCATTTGGGCTTCACACAGCATTCCTAGAGCCGTACTCCAATTCCGGCCTCTAATAAGGGGGACTTCACATATCTACCCCAAGGGACACCACAACCCACCGCACACTCGCGGGGAAGGGTTTTCCCTATGCAATGCAGAAAAGAAGGACTTCACATGTCCAAGAAGGGAGATCGTTACCCTTGTCGATCTCTTGGGAGCCATCGAAAACTAGCCGGTGACAAAGAATCGCAGCAGCCTTGCCTTCACAACACCGGCTTCGGATCACGAATCGGATCACGGGAACTCCGCCGGTGGCTTGATCTCCTCCTCCTTCTTCTTCCTCCTCTCTCCTTAAGCAAAATGAAGAATGACCTTCTACTATACGTCATTTAACGAATTCCTCTTTCGAATTCGTGGACGAATTCTTTTATGGGGTGGCGAGCGCGTGTTTATGCGCCCTGCTGTACACGTTAATGAAACTTCTGGAAATGTCCACTAAGGAATGTACAAAAATCTTGTTTGAGGAATCTGCGCGTTCCTTTTTGTGTTGTTTTGCTTGCATACGTTCGCTAATGTGTGTCTTGTCCACCTATAGGTGATGCGTAGTGGTGCTGGGCAGTCTGAGCCCCAGCGTTCTGTTGAGAGTGCGGCACCAGCTGAGGTGCCCATACCTCCTCCATCTACGGAAACTGTTCGTTTAGTTGCTGAGGCTCTATTTGCCATGATTCAGCCGACCGGGCAAGCGCATCCGGCAGTCGAGCCAGTTCGTGTTGGTGTAAGACCCGAGCCGATTGAGGCGGTAGATCCACGAGCAGCTGACCGACAGTTGAAGCAATTCATGAGCTTCAGTCCTCCTACGTTTGCGGGAATGAGATCCCCAACGCAGGCGGAAGATTGGTTATCGCGTGTCAAGAGGATAATGACAGCGATCAGGGCGGAGGAAACTCTAAAGGTCACCTTAGCCACCTTCATGCTTGAAGGGGAGGCGCGGTTGTGGTGGGACGAGGTTGAGCTACACCATTTGGCGGGCAGGCAATTAACCCAAGTGTCGATTGAGGAGTTCTCTCGAATATTTCTGGCGAAACATGTCCCAGCAGCGCAACGCATTGCTATGGAAAATGAGTTCCAACGGTTAAAGCAAGGGGAAGATAGTGTGGATATCTACTTGCATGAGTTTACCAGGTTGGGACGGTATGCGGGTACAATCTTCGCGGATGACCAAAGGAAAACGAATCGGTTCTATGAAGGATTGCGGATGAGTTGCGATTCCTGCTTTCGAGTTCAGTGAGCCAAGGGTTCCAGGCGTTGGTTGATACTGCGTGTGCGTTGGAGAAGGACATGCGGCGGGTGCAAGGGAACAAGGGCTTAGTTATGTCAAAGCCAGAGGTTCAAGCACCTCGCCCGAGCAAATCGTTTTACCAGAAGAAAGGGGGCAAGAGGTCCAAGCCGTCTGGGCAAGTGACGACGACCGTTGTGTCGGGAGCGACATCAAGGCCGGATTCTCGTACATGCTATAACTGTGGCCGAGTGGGGCATATAGCCCGTGACTGTCGGGTGGTTCAGCCCAAAGGGGAAAAGAAGGCGGGTGCGTCATATGCTGAGAAGGGCAAAGCGGTGGTTGATTCCTCTGCTTCTCAGGCACAGCCCCGAATCTATCAGCTTGGCCAACAGGAAGCGATTAAGCAAAGTGACGTCGTCACAGGTACGAGTTGAGTAGTTTACTTGCTTATGTGCTATGGTTTTGGTTATGTTTAGCTTGTGCATGTGTGTGTGCTGCAGGCTTTGTCCTGATTCGGAATAATCTGGCGAGAGCCCTGTTTGATACGGGTGCTTCGCATTCTTTTCTGTCTGAGGATTTCGTATCTCGCATTGGAGCACCAAGTCATGTGACGGTGGATAGTACAAGGGTGCTATTGCCGAATGGCTGTATGATGCTTGCGGATAGGGCTTGCGATGTGGTTGTGCAAATAGGAAGTCGGGATTTCGGTTTGAGTGCAGCTGTGCTACCGTTGTCGGAGTTTGATGTGATCTTTGGTATGGACTGGCTCTCGGAGCAGCGTGCCTTTATTGATTGCAACTCCAAGGAGATTACACTGGGCCAGAATACCGGACTTGTGACGAAGTTCGCTGGTATGCGAGGAGTTGGCGGGACTCTGTGTCTGCACTCCAAGTCGTCAATGCTGTTCGGAAGGGCGCGGAGTTATTCTTCACGCTAATTCAGGCTGTTGAGCCAAAGGCCAGTGTCGGTGAAGTACCAGTTGTGTCAGAGTTTGCCGATGTGTTTCCAAAAGATCTTCCTGGGTTACCACCCCAGCGGGAGATTGACTTCTCTATTGAGTTGGTGCCAGGTGCGAAACCTGTGCCCGCTCTCCATATCGCATTGCGCCAAAAGAGATGGCTGAGTTAAAATCCAATTGCAAGAGTTGTTGGAGCAGGGATATATACGCCCCAAGTATGTCACCTGGAGCGCGCCTGTTCTATTTGTGAAAAAGAAAGACGGTAGCTTACGGTTGTGTATTGACTACCGCGAATTGAATAAGCTGACGGAGAAAAATAAATATCCGAGCCCGCGATTGATGACCTCTTTGATCAGCTGGCAGGATCAACGGTCTATTCCAATTGGATTTGAAATCGGGTTATTACCAAGCTGCGGATTAGGGAAGGTGACATTCCCAAGACGGCGTTTGGAACACGCTACGGTCATTATGAGTTCACGGTAATGCCGTTTGGCCTATGTAATGCGCCTTCGGTATTTATGGACCTAATGCATCGAACGTTCCGAGAGTACTTGGATTTGTTTGTTATCGTGTTTATCGATGACATCTTAGTATACTCTCAGTCGGAAGAGGATCACGCAAACCTTTGCGGTGGTCTTGCATACCCTGAGGAGGAATAAGCTTTTTGCCAAGTTCTCAAAGTGCGAGTTCTGGCTCTCTCATAGGCGCTTTTTAGGCCATGTGGTAGCGGAGAGGGTATCGCGGTGATCCGTTTAAGATATGCCATCCGAATTGGCCAGTGATGTCTTCAGTGGCCGGGTCAGAGCTTCCTTGGCTTTGCGGGCTACTATAGACGGTTTGTGGAAAACTTCTCACGGATTGCTTAACCTCTGACCACGCTGACGAGAAAAGATCAAAGTTCATTTGACGCCGGAGTGCGCGCGAGCTTTTTGAAGACTTGAAGAGTCGTTTGACCACGGCGCCTGTGTTGACATCGCCATGTTGTACGATTGGGGTTATGAGATCTATAGTGATGCTTTCGGGAGCGGCTTTAGGCTGCGTTCTTCTGCAGTTTGGTATAAAGTGCTTGCTTATGGCTCGCGCCAGTTGAAAGTGCATGAGCGGAAATTACCCCATCCATGATTTGGCGTTGGCGGCGGTAATCTTTGCGCTCAAGTTGTGGCGGGCACTACCTATATGGCGTGAAGGTGGATATCTTTACGGATCACAAGAGCCTAACGTATTTGTTGGATCAGAAGATCTGAAATATGCGACAACGAAGATGGATGGAGTTCCCTTGGGG
>CM077097.1:155944654-155993223 GCA_039513925.1 Platanthera zijinensis
GTGTGTGTATGTGTGTGAATGAGGGTGTGTGTGTATGAATGTGTGTGTGTGTATGTGTGATTTTTTGGGGGGTATGTGGTGTGTGTATGTGTTTATGAATGTCTGTGTGTTGTGTGTGTGTGTGTGTGTGTGTGTGTGTGTGTGTGTATGAATGTGTGTGTGTGTGTATGTGTGTTTTTGTGTGTATGTGTTAATTTTTTTTTTGTGTATGTTTTATGTATGTGTGTGTGTGTAATGAAGGTGTGTGTGTATGTGTTAATTTTTTTGTGTGTGTATGTGTGTGTGAATATGTGTGTATGTGTTTATGAATGTGTGTGTGTGTGTGTGTGTGTGTGTGTGTGTGTGTGTGTGTGTGTGTGTGTGTATGTATGTGATTTTTTTGGGGGTATGTGGTGTGTGTATGTGTTTATGAATGTGTGTGTGTGTGTGTGTGTATGTGTGTGTGTGAATGTGTGTATGTGTTAATTTTTTTTTATGTGTGTGTGTATGTGTGTGAATGAAGGTGTGTGTGTATGAATGTGTGTGTGTGTGTATGTTTTAATTTTTTGTGTGTGTATGTGTTTGTGAATATGTGTGTGTATGTGTTTACGAATGTGTGTGGTATGTTTGAGTTTGTTTGTATATTTATGTTTACTGATTTTTTTAAGTTTATAGAGTAATGGGAAAAACAAAAGAAGGAGGGCTTGTAGCGAGTTGGGAGTCAAGCGAGGTGTTACTATTTTGTGATCTTTGCATTAAGGAGATTGGATTGGGAAATCGACCCGCAACACACTTTAGCAAAGACGGGTGGCAAAACCTGATATTTGGGTTTAAAGAGCGAACTGGAAAAAGCTATGATAGAATGCAAATGAAAAACAAATGGGATCACTTGAAGAAGGACTGGAAGTTATGGAAAGAGTTGATGCATGGAGAGACATTTTTAGGTTGGGACTCGGAGAAGAGAACAATAGCTGCCTCAGATGATTGGTGGATAGAAAAGCTTAAGGTTTGAACAATTTATTTTTCTTTTTAAATTATTTTGTTTAGTCGACAGAATTTTAATAATGTTTTTTGATTATTACAGGTTGTGCCTGCCGCGAAAAAATTTCATTCTAGTGGTATTTCACGAGAGTTGGAGGAGAAACTGAATGCTATGTTCAGCCAAATGGTCGCAACTGGAGAGGACTCCTGGGCTCCTTCGATTGGGACTTTGCCACCGGATGTGGGGAGGATCCACTTAGAAGATGATGTTGCAGATAACACGGAGAACATTGGGAGTGCTTCCACCTCGACGGTTAAAAGAAGAAAGTTCGGGAAGAACAAAGGAGTAGCACTTTCTTTGATGTCAGATTTACATCAATCCACCATATCACTGAAGCCTCCATCGGTTATCTCAGTCAAAGAAGTCGTACAGTTGATTGTTGGTAGCCCAGAGATACGGGAAAATCCCGATCTCTATTTCTTTGCTCTCGACCACATCAGGGACAAGACCACTAGGGAGATCCTAATGAGTATTCCAGAAGAAGACCGGGTTTGGTGGATTAAGCAGGCGTACGAGAGGAGAGCTCATTGAGCTTGAAAAAGATGATATCTATATTTCTTTTTGTTTATCGTGAGAATTATGTGTGTGTTTTTTTTAGCATGATGAACAATATGATGTTTTTTTTGGGCATGATAAACACTATGATGTTTTTTTAGCACAATATGATGTTTACTTTTTGTTGTTATACCACATGATGATTATGATTAATGTTCTATGATAATATAAATACAGGTATTTTAATGGAAGGGCATGACTCCTCCCTAGAGGATTCTGGGGATTCAACAAGTATTTCGCCGGAGCGAACATAATATATACAGTACTGTCGTGCAGTTATGTCATCGATCGAGAGGCTGGATGTGACACAAGACCATGCATGACTTCTGCCCAAACAGGTGCGAAATGGATTAAGGAATTACTGGAAGGACATCCAGATAGGATTCACGATGCATTTTGGATGTCGAAACGCATTTACATTGATTTACTTCATAAATTAGAGGTGGATCACGAACTTTAAGGGTCAAAACAAACGACGGCAAGAGAAGTTCTAGGGATTACATTGTACATCTTAGCACAAGGAGGTTTCATTAGATTGGCGAAAGAGCGATTCCAGCACTCGACCGAGACCATTAGTAGATATTTTCGAAAGGCATTACATCACTTTTTTTACTCTCTGCTGAGGTTATAAAGCCTATGGACCCTCAGTTCAGAGAGATTCCGGCCGAGATTAGAAGTGATGCTTGATACATTCCATTCTTCAAGGATTGCGTTGGTGCAATTGACGGGACACATGTAGATGCGAGGATACCCGTAGAAGATCAAGTCCGGTACATAGGACGTCACGGCACAACGATGCAAAATGTAATGGCAGTGTGTGATTTTAATATGTGCTTTACATTTGCATTGGCTGGATGGGAGGGCACTGCTCATGATAGCCGCATCTTTGCACGCGCATTGGGAGATAATAGATTAAATTTTCTGCATCCCCCGCAAGGTATACAAATCAATATTTTTAAAATCATTTAAATTTTTTATACCACATAATGTTTGGGTGTTTAACATACCAAATAAATGCAGGTAAATTATATTTGGTGGATGTTGGATACCCGTTGAAGATGGGTTATTTGAAGCCGTATACGGATACACGATATCACTTGGCAGACTATGCCCGTGGTAGTCGGCATGTTCTTTCAATAAAGCGCATTCATCTCTTCGCGGTGTTATTGAGCGTACGTTTGGAGTGTGGAAGAAGAAGTGGGGTATATTGAGCAAAATGCCACAATATACCTTCAAGAAACAGCGGTCCATAGCGCTATCAACAATGGCCTTGCATAACTTCATTCGTAGACATCCTTCTCGCTGGGACCCTGAGTTTAATGCTTGTGATGCGGATGAGTCTTCTTACGTTCCCTTAGAGGATGAAAACCCTGCGGCAGAGGATGGCATTGAAAGCGATGTGGGTGATGCTGCTAGAGCTGAATATATGTCTACGGTACGAGATAGTATTGCCGAAGAAATATACAGGGCGCGTCGGTAAAAATTCGATCCTTATCTGGTTAAATACTTTATAGTATTTAAATAATCATACCAATTGGTGCGTATAAATTTTATTCAAACAGGTGGTCGGAAAGGATTGGAGAGAGCAGTCAACGGACGTTGGAAGTCAATTTACATTTATCAGTTATTTTGTGTTATTTATACCTGTTTTTAAGAATGATGTGAAAGACTGTTGTTACCGGTTGTTTTTAATTATTCTCTGCGTTAAAATATTTATGTATTTTAAAGTTTAAAAAAAACAGCTTCCAAATGATGTTCATCCAAACAGCTAAATTAGAAAATTGCTCTTCAAAGCGCACTTCTGCACAGAACACACCCAAACACTCTGCAGCTTTTAAAAACGGCTCCCCAAAGAGCTCTTTAAAAACAACTCTATCCGGACAGCAGCTTTTTAATCCGCCAGAGCTGTCCCAAATAGAGCCTAAGTCCTATCATCCCCCGTACCTTCCCCCATGGCTCCTAACTACCGAGCGGGGAGGAGGAAAGGAGAGGAAATGAAGGTGGAGAATAACAAGTATCAGATGACAGCGGAATTAGTCTAGCAGTTCTATAAGTATGTGTGGCAATAATAAAAGTAAGAAAAACTGAACAAGAGTTAAGTAACCTTAACTTATATGAAAACACATAAGCTAAGGGATCTTCTACAAGGCTCCTATCGTATAAAAAGTCTCATACCAATTTATACGATAGGGTGTCAATTTTCTAGCAAGCATACAAGTATATTTACTGATTAAAAACCTTAACTTATAAGCACGCTCGAGCGAACTTAAAACTAAGGGGTCGTTTTGCAGGGCCTATTGTATAAAGCGTCTCATACCACTTTATACAATAGGTGTCAGGTTTATATGCAATGGTTATGCTATGACATGCAAATATGTCATGATGTAAACATGCAAGTGCAACTCACCCACTCGACTCTGTGTACACAGACCTTTAGTTCCCCCTTTCTGGAGCCGAACTCCCAGGATACCTCCGTAGTAGCAAACAGAAGCGGTGGGTTGGGCCTCTCCCACCTCTAAACCGGTAATTACACTACCAGTCAGACCTATCATACGCCTCAACACTGGTGCACTAAGCGGAGCTCCTGCGTACTCTTGCCAGCTGGCGCACCGGACTTATATGGAGAAGTGCTAAACCACACTTGCCGAGTCGACGTATTGGCATCGGTGCATCGACCCTCAAATACCGAAGACCCACCACCTTATACTTTATGTACATGCAACTTATGTATCAGCTATCGAGCAAAAGCTCCCTTACCATCTCGTCCGTCACAATCAACAACCGAGCCAAAGCTCGTCGGGCCAACCTGCCCATCTCCAAATCCACCGAGCCTACAACCCGAGTGACCCAACTAATCACCCCGAGGCTTCGAGATGAGTGAAAGTGAAACCTTAGTTATACTAGTTACTCTCGCAATTCAATTTTACCTACAGCTTAGGTTAACCCAGGACTGCCCCCGGCATACCCCGTGAAGGGCTCTCAAAGGGCACTAGGAACTACGATGGGCTGAAGCCCAAAGCTCCCTTTCGCAAGGCACTTATTATTATTGGTTAATACCCGATCCCTAAGTATTACTCTGGATCTAATCCTAATGTGTTTTGACTCTTTCTCTCTCTCCACGGGAAAGATGATATTTCGTCGACCCCGAGCACCTCTTAACACTAGTCAAACCTCCCACTCCTCATCACAAATCCCGATGATGAACTCATTTCATTTACTAGATCAACACACCAACATCCCAACTCTCTGGGTTCATTTTGCACCATATCATGATTTCTGCAGTTTTATTAAACGCAGACCGTCCTAAGCTATATGATGAATACAATGGGAGGTACTCAAAATTATCATCCAATATCCCTATAATAATTATTGGGGGTCTATCATGACATGTTTAGCCTAAATCCAGAAATTCATAATTTTCCTAATTTATCTGATAATTTATTTAATTTTCTAAGAACTCCAAATGCCCTGGTTTTGAACATGAAGTACCCTTTTGTGTCATGCAAGATGCATCAAAAATTAAGACAAATACTAGGCATCTATGTTACTGTAAATTCAAGGTCTCCCAATTTTTCCAGTAAATAAAGAATCTCAAAATTTTATTTTGAATCATATTCCATTTTCATATGTTAATGAAGTAAGTACAAAAATTGTACTTCCAAAAATTGTGAATAAATTTCCTCATGAAATTATTGACCTAGTAACAATACTGATCATGTTTCATAATTTTACAACAAACAATAAGCTCTGAATAAATTATTGAACAAGTTTTCATTTTTATGAGCTTGTGAAGTAAGCACTGTAAATATGCATCTACAAATTGTAATAAAATTCATGTGTGAATTTAATAACCCAAAACTCCCTATTCCCAAATTACACAAATTTCCTATGGTCAGGGAGGTTAAAAATAATAAATAATCAAATAAGGGCTAACGCTTGCATAAAAAAGGAAGTACCAAAATAATTGCTCCAAAATTCCCATTAAAATTTCCAAAGACTCATACTAACCCTATGACTATACTACCCAAATTTCATAACTTTTCACAAAGTTTTGATAGCCTATTATACCACTACAAAATTTGTGAACTAAACTAGGGTTAGGGTTTTGAGGGGTCTACCCATGATCTCCTAATCCTCTAAGATTTTTACCAGTGGGCTTTAGCTACCCTAGTATCCTCTCTACAAAATTTCAAGTCCATACAAGGGCATTTGACCACATTCCCTTCTCAAACCCCCCAAGTCCTAACATAGGGTTTGAACTTGGAACCTAGGGCAATCCTACCCCTAACCACCCTATAACCCATATGAGGGTGTTAAATGTCATGTCAAACCAGTGGCCCAAATTTCAGCCTCTGTTGAGATGATTTGACCAATCAAACCCACAAGGAACATTTTGACCTAAATACCCCCCCCCCTTTAGGCCAAGGCTAGGGTTTACAAAAATGCAACCCAAATCATCTCCAAATGAGATGAAATTTTATCCAAAGCCTTATGATGACCCCAAGGACCACTCACCAAAATTTTGGAGAGTTTGGAGGTCATTTGGTCCCTTAATTAATTTACCCTAAGGTATTTAAATAATTTCAAAAACTATAGAACAATTATCCCCAAAAATTCTCATTTTGGGCAGGACCTAGGTATAGATAAGGGTGACTCCCTGTCCAAATTTCAAGTCATTTTGACAAGGGATGAAGTGGGGGCACTCATTTTAATTTCTATCTATCCCTAGGTATAGACCCCACCAAAATGGGTTCTCTGGTCAAACCGGATGTGCAAATTGATTCAAATTAATTTTAAATAAAATTAGACCCTTAGGGCTACAATTTATATGCTGACTACTTTCTCATATTTATCTTTTAGATATTTTTAATTAATAGAAATATTAAATACAATTTCTGTGACAGAAATGAAAAACATGAAAATATATCCTATAGTTTAATTCATCTCTAGCACAAATCTTACAGCAGGATCCAAGGGTGGCTGGATATTCTTCTTCCTCCAGCCGATGACCACGATCTAGCCCGCCTGGAGCAACTTCCTGCCCACTTTCCCGACCATCTGGCCACCTCCCTGGCCGACCATTGCCACCACCACCTCCATTGAGGTGGTGGCTATCTCCAGCGGCGACACAGCCGTCGGAGGGGCAGATTCCGACGATCCCGACAAGCTTACATTTACGGAAAAACCTAAGAGAAAGCTTCTCCCGATTGGGCTCAATTGAGCCTGAATCTTGGCTTTAATTGTTGTTATGATCTACCTATGGAAGAAGGAGAAGGGGAGGACCTTATTTGCGGCCTAGAGGCGGGTTGATCGTCAGGATGCCATTTTCGATGGTGGCGCCGCTCGGTTTCTACAACAGCACAATGAACTGCTCTGGCTCCTTCAGGTAAGATGTGTAAATAATTCCTAGAAGTCCATTGAGGGTTTTAAAACAATAAAATGGGGAAGGGGGGTAGTCATGACATTAATTCCATTAATTGCCATGAATGGATCTCTCGACCAAGTAGTGGGGGGGGGGGGTAACCCTTCCTAGTGTTGGCCGGGAAATGGCTGGAAACTTCTCCTCTTCCCCAAAGGAGTTGAATCCAGCCAATAAAGGTGGCCCTTGGCCTCCCTAAGCCATGAATGGCCTTTACCTCTTTTTCTCTCTCCTCCATTAAAATGGAATTTGAGTTAAACCATCTGCCATGTGGCACCCTACTATTGGACCACTTATTATTGTTTAAATAAGTCCTAATGAAAGGACCGAGGCCAATTAATTCATCTTGGCGCAATTCCCGAAAAAGATCCTGGTTCAGCCTATTCATACGAGCCAGCAAACAGGGCCGAGAATTTATCTAAGGCAAAAGCATTGAGACAAGCCTCCACACTCAAGCCACAATTGCCAGGAATCTTCTAAGTACAATGGCATTGAGTGAGCTCAGCTCACCCAACGCCATTCAGGCTATGGGTTGAGTGAGCTCAACTCACTCAACGTCATTCAGTCTATGGCGTTGAGTGAGATCAACTCACTCAACTCCATGATTCCAAAAATCCTTTCATGTTAATTGGCGTTGAGTGTACTCAACGCACTCAGCACCATTCAGCCCATAGCGTTGAGTGCACTAAACGCACTCAACCCCACGAGCCCAAAAATCCTTCTAAGTAAAAATGGTGTTGAGTGCACTCAACGCACTCAACGCCATTCAGCCCTTGGCGTTGAGTGTACTCCACACACTCAATGCCCGAGCCCAAAAATTTATCTAAGTAGATACCTTATCTACTCGTCGAGTCTTGTCGACTCTGTAACATCCCATTTTCCCAACTAGACCCCTAGGGTTGACTTTGTCCTGACTAGGTAAGGACAAACCCTTAGAGAACCATGAAGGGCCAAGTGAACCTAGGGCTTCAGTTGAGTGTCACTTGGTCTACAGATAGTAAAACCCAAAAACCTAGAATTGGAGGGCCAAGTAAGTCCAACCTAAGTGAACCCTAGGGTAGGTCATAGGGTCAGCCATAGGACCCATGTTGACCCCAGTCAACACTTTGACGTAATTAGCCAAAAATGACCCTAAGCCCTATTCCTTGGGTTGGGCCCACCCAAACTAACCCAATACCACCCAATGGGTCAAAGTCAACTCATACCCCATAGGGAGGAGAAAAATGGGTTTCATGCATGGATATTTTGAGAATTAACCCAGGAGAGAGAATTTGAACAAAATAGGAGAGAGAAAGGATATTTTGGGGTGATATTGAGTTTTGGCCCACTTGTGTTCATGCCACCAGCCCACACATGGGCTGGCCGACCCCTTTAACCCACTTAAGGGGAATGGGAGCAAGTGGGGCCCACATTGTATGCTTGGAGGCAAGCCCAAGCCAAAAACCAACCCTACCTAGCCATGTGGCTTCATACCCTCCTCCCCACTCATTCCCTCAGCCCACACATGGGCTGGCCGACCCATCTAACCTAATAATGAGGAGCTTGATCCAGTGGGGCCCACCTATGCATGCTTGGTGACAAGAACAATGCAACCCGCCACCCTCACCTTGATGATATCGCCTCCCCCCTCCTTGATATCATCGCCTCTAATACTACCCCCTCCTCATCTTCCTCCTCACTCCCCCCCCCATTTCATTCTCATCCCGAGAGAGAGAGAGAGAGAGAGAGAGAGAGAGAGAGAGAGAGAGAGAGAACCTGGAGCTGGAGCCGTGAACCCGAGATAAAAGCTTCCACCACCACTGAAATGGCTCCCCGCCGCTCCTCATGTCGCATGGCCGCCGGGAAGGTCCTCCCTCACCTCTCTCTTCATGCTTTAGATCTTAGGACTGTTTAGGGTAGGGTTCGGGCTCGAATGAGCCCGAACCCAGCTTCGTTTTTCTCGATTAATGGAGTTCCTGGAGCTCTCGGGTTGGGTGGCGCCACTGTCTCCCGCCTCCCTAGCCACCGGCAAAGGCTCGCCACCACTACCGTGAGGTGTGAGGAGAAGATTTCCGGGGGTTGCGCCGCCCCTAGCCGCCGGGAAGCCTCCCGTGAAAGCCCCCGTTATGGCTCTTGTTATCGGGCTGGATTCTTGCTGGATTGGAGAAGAAATACAGCAGCCGTCCGATCGGCTTTGAGATCCGTGCCATGCAAAATTATTAATCCTGAATTTATTTAATTATATGAATAGTGCTAATTTCATGTCTCATATAACTGAGTTTTGCATGTCAATATTTAGAGCACTTACAGCCCTTTTCATAAATTATACTCAACATAAAAATTATAGGTCTTTGTGTTACCTTTAATTTGATATATTACACATTTAATTTGGTTAGGTAGACTGCCCTATAGAGCCATTTTCCTAGGACTGGTCCTAGGGTAGCTCAGAAATTAAAATGACTTCCCTGCCCAAACCCTAAGTACAAATGGGCTGAAATTTTGGGCATGTGGCTTATTTAGGTATATCTAAGTTCTCCCCAAAAATGGGAATTTTTGGGGAAAATAATTCTATAGTTTAAGTCAGAATTTGATAAACCAAATAATGTTGATTTTTGGAGCATACCAACTCTAATAGGTCCCAAATTTTGGTGTCCTGCCATTAGTGGTATATTAGACCTATGGTAGAAAAATTAGTCAATTTAGCCCTATGAATGTTGAGATATCTCACTTGCAAGATCTGAAAAGGTGAATGGTCTTGGGCTGCAAATAACAAAAATGCAAAAATTGGAAGAGATGCCCAAGACCATCCAAATGCCCAAATGACCTGGGATTTTTGGAAGTAACTGGTTTAGGGCATAATAAGGCCCTGCCCAAAAATGGGATTAATTGGAAATAAAATTAGTGGGAAATTACTAAAATACCCCTAGGCTTGTTTAGGTGATTCTTGGAGTAGTTCAACTCCGAAAGGCCCCAATTTTTGGTGGCATGTCCATGGGGACATTGTTAGGTCATGGTTAAATTTTCAGCCCATATGGACCATAGCAAGTTGGGTGAATCCCCTTGCATATGTTGACTATATATATAGCCTTGGGTGCAAATAGCAAGAAATGAGATGTTGTACATCCAGCCCATTTGAGGCACCCAAAAATCATGGAATGGAATCCAGAGGTCCATTAGGGTTAATTTCACACCTCAAATTAATTTTGGGATTTTTGGGATCAAAAATCCCATCATTTGGAAATTTTAAAATATTAGACCTTTTTGAATAATAAATTGAGAAAATGGTTTAGCATGGAAATAAATCCCCAAATTTTTTCATGATCACATAGAGGGCATATTTAAAACCTATAAATTTTACTTCTCTGTTTTATGAATTTTGTAGCTGGAATTATGTGGATTTACCATTTTGCCCTTATTTACTTTTAATTGGAAAATTATAGAATTATGTGGTAGAAATATTGTGGAAAATTTCTAGAGATGTATTATTGTATAAAGAACCTTGTATAATTATTTCAATATTTTTGGATGTCTCAGTAATGTTCAAAACCCCATAATGGCATTTTGGTAAATTATTGAAAATGGAATTGATGGGCCATTGTACTTTAGAAGTTTGTGAAACTCTGTATTTAGCCTATCTTATCAATTCATACACTCTGTAATTTTCTCAGAATTTTTATTTATGAATTCTTTATACTTCTTTTGGAAAATGATAAATATGTTGATTTTGTGATAATTAAGGAATAAATAGAAATACTTAAAGAAAAATTATGACTCTTGGAAGATAGTGATATTTCACCATATTAGAGGTCAGGAAAATTTCTTACATCAGTAGAATTATGATATATTATACTTCATGTATAAAATGACCTGAAGAATTAATGGAAGAAATTAATTCAAGGATGTAATTAAGTTGGAAAATTATGAAAATCATCATGGTCATTATATAGGTCCATACCACCCTAGGATAAATAATTTGAGACATATGGCCCAAGGAATTAGAAGTTCGATTCCGGGGTGGTGTTAGGTCGTGGGCTGCGCACAGTAAAAGTAGGTTATACCATAAGGCCCACCGGGGGATAGATCGACAATCGAGCTAGAGAACACGATTGGAACTATAACCCTGGTGGTTAGTGTCGTCTTAGTGACGAGAGTAAAAGTGCAAGTCATTATTCGGTAACAATGGGAGTGGAGGCCGGCGGAAGACCGTCGCCCTCCCGATATTAACTTAAGTCATTAGGATCGCCCAAGAGTAATAATGAGAGTTGGTTGTGGGTCATGGGTAGACATCAACTAAAACTAATTATCCTTGCGATATGGAACTTTGGATTTTTAATTCCATCTTAATTCCTAGTGCCCCCGAGACCCCTTCATTGGGCATACCCTGGGCAGTCCTGGGATTAACCCTAAAATACTAGGTGTAATAACTGGTAGGCAAGAGTAGTCTAACAGGCTAGATAAACTGTACCTATTCTCACTCGTGATGGGTTGGAGGGACTTGGAGCCTGTTGGCTACTTGATCACCCACGCTGAATTGGAAGGAGCTGATATGAGTATTGCTCACTCGTGCCGGGTTGGAGGGACTTGGAGTCTGTTGACTACTTGCTCACTCGTGTAGAGTTGGAGGGAAATGGTTAAGTCATCCCGAGGTGTTTAAAGGGGCGCCATCCCGCGGTGTTAAAAGAGATGAGGTTTGGAATTGAGCTAGACAGCTTAGTCCGGGGAGCTTAGTCTCGGTTTGAGATTAATTCGGACAGTTTAGTCCGGGAGCTTGACTTGTTGGTTTCTTTTAAGAATATTGCATGTGCATAAAAAGTAATATCAATGGTGGTGAGTCTTCGGTACTGGGTTATCATAGCACCGACGCCAGTACGATGACTCAGCAAGTGTGGTTTTACACTTCGCCAAAGCTAAGTCCGGCGGTCCAGTCAGCAAGAGTACGCAGGAGTCCGCTTTATGCACCAAGAGTTGAGGCATACGATAGGTCAGACAAGTAGTGTTATACTAGTTTTGAGGTTGGCGAGGCCCAACCCACCGCTTCCGTCTACCACTACGGAGGTATCCTGGGAGGTAATGGCTCCGAAAGGGGGAACTAAAGATTTGTGTATATAAAGTCGGGTGTGTGAGTTGCACTGCTTGATCATAACATACCCACCATATAGATGCATATCATAATCATTCATAATAACCTGTGACACCTAATGTATAAGTGGTATGGGATGCTTATACATTAGGACTTGCTAAACGACCCCTTAGTCTATAAGCTTGTGTGGGAAAGTTTATAAATTAAGGTTATTTATATATATATATATACTGCTTGTGATAACTGACACCCCAACGTATAAAGTGGTATGGGACATTTTATGCGATGGGAGCCTTGTAAAAGATCCCTTGGCTTATGTGTATCCACATAAGTGAAGGTTAAATTCTTTTCTTACTTTACTTATTATAACATGATTATAAATTGCTAGCTAGGTCCCCCTGTCACCTGTTTGTTTTACTCTCCACCTTCACGTCCTTCCCTTTTCTTCCTCCCCGCTCGGTGCCTAGGAGCATGGGGGAAGGGGTGGTGGACGATAGGGCTTAGTCTTATAGACTAAGGGTTTTCGAACCATATCATATTAGGGGATCGTTGAGCCCAGCAGGGAGGAGCATCCCAGGAGACCGGTGCGATTGGAGATAGGGCAGTCTAGCTCTGGAGCACAGCCAGCTGGGACCGTGAGTCCCAATCTTTAGTAGTAGATGTTTTATTTTGCTTCTGCATGAGAGACCTGTAGTGAGGATATTGATGTTCCAGGCTTAAGCCCTTCATTTCTGTACTCTTTTATTTATTCTGTGGACACTCCCTTCGTGGAGATTTTATATATGTGATTTGTTGTGGACTTACATACTTATATACTTGTACTACTACTTTTGTGATCAATAAAGCCGGTAGAATCGACGTTTTGTAGTGACGATCTTCCCGAGCGCAGAGGTGTCACCGCAAAGCGGCGGTTCTGGCATAAGACCCCGAGGTTTGATAGACAAAAGGGGGGGGTCTTACAAACTGGTATCAGAGGGTAACATCGATCGGAAAAAGTAACAGTCCACTAACCCTGGGTCACCCCCGCTCGAGTTTAGTTTGGGGACAAACTAAGCAGCGGAAGCAGTGGTGTGCCCATATGGGGATCTCATATATAATTGTCCATTTTAGTAAAGGTTGAAAAATTTTCTGACGATAAATTTTGTGGCGCAGCCTCCAGCACTGCCTACACCACCAGGTGGAATCCCGCAGATTCCGGAAGTTGCACCACCACCGCCGGTTCCCACTCAGTTCCTACAGTATGACATGGGGCAGACTCTGACGGCTATCTTGGAAGCCTTCAGGAACCAATAGGCCCCGGCTCCGCAGCCTATTCCGGGAGCCAACTGGCTCAGTATCTTTCGAGGACTCTCTCCCCCGTCCTACTTAGGGACAGAGGCGGTAGTTCGGACTAAGGAGTGGCTAGACATCATGGAGGAGATGCTGACAGGGATACAGAGCCCTTGGGAGGAAAGGGTGCCACTAGTTGTTTCCTGCTTGGAGTCCCATGCCAAGCGGTGGTGGAAGACAGTTCTGGAGACTACCTTTGCTGGTAGGGAGGCTGCCGAGGTGATGTGGGAGGAGTTCAGGCCCATGCTGTTGGAGCACTTTGTTCCGCAGTCGGCCCGAGACGAGCTGGAGGACCGCCTCTTGCAGTTGAAGCAAGGTACCAGGACGGTGGTGGAGTACCATCGAGAGTTCAACCATCTGGCTCGTTTTGCAGACTCTTACCAGCTAGACGAGGCAGCGTACATCAAGAGGTTCTACAAAGGTTTATGGGAAGACATGAGGGATGCCCTTCTTTTCGTTTCAGACGGTCCTATCAATCGTATTCTGGAGATGGCAAAAAGGTTAGAGGCAGATTGGCTCACCACCAGAGGCCGGAAGCGGCCAACGGAGGATCAGAGCCGGGGAGCCCGGAACGATCAGCGGCGAGGTTGTGCGTTAGAGGTACGAAAGGTGGAGGATCAGCCTCGACAGGAGATGAGGCAGGAGCCGAGGGATCAGGTGATACTGGCCCCTCAGCCTATTCAGATGCGAGATGTGCAGAGACCGGGAGGTGGGGCTTACACTCCGCTGGAATGTTACCATTGTCATCAGGTGGGGCACATCAAGAGAAACTGTCCCATGAGAGGGATGCCTCCACCAGCACCGCAGATTGCCCCACCAGCCCAGCATTATGGAGTTCGAGGATGTGGCCAAGGATGCAGATATCAGGGTAGAGACCGCAGGGCGGAAGGACAGTAGATTTATGCACTGGACCTTGCTCAATCCAGGAATCTGGAGCAAGTGATTACATGTACAACCGAAAAGTTTTTCTTTTTACTTAAGTTCTTTTCTTTCCTAGAAGGTAGTTTTTTGAACTTGAATTATTAAGACTAGGCAGGAAAAACCAGAAATAGAACTCTAAGTAAATTTTCAATCTCAGGCATCGTCTTCATCTGCGGCAAGCCCGCGCACACTCTCTTCGACACGGGTGCTTCACACTCATTTGTGTCGGAGACCTTTATCCAAGGGTTAGGAGGCGTGGAGAGGATCCCAGGCAAGACGTTACGGATACGGCTACCCGACGTGTCGGAGCTGTTCACATCATCCCATTGCGATCTGGAGGCATGGATAGGCGGGAAACCCTTTGAAGCTCCAGCGACAATTTTTTTACTGCCTGATTATGATCTGATTCTGGGTATGGCATGGCTCCATTGGAACCATGCCCAAATTGGCTGCTTGGACAAGAGGATTACCCTAAGATATGGGGACTCGTTCGTCGTGATGGAAGGTATTAGATCTGCCTCCCATATATTCTTATCATCTATTCAGGCCGTCAAGGCCCACATGCAGGGCGACATGATTTATCAGAATCTTTTCGAGATGGCGGAGGTCAAGGGATCTATACCAGACGTTCCCGTGGTGCGAGATTTTGCGGACGTCTTCCCGGAGAAACTACCAGGGCTACCCCCGCACAGAGAGCAAGGCTTCCAGATATTGCTTATGCCAGGGGCTAAGCCGGCATCCAAAGCTCCCTACCGCATGGCCCCAAGGGAGCTGACAGAGTTCCAGAGTCAGCTGCAGGAGTTGGTGGAAGCCGGGTTTGTCCGGCCGAGCTCTTCGCCATGGGGAGCCCCCGTGTTGTTTGTCAAGAGGAAAAACGGAACACTTAGGTTGTGTATCGATTACCGGGCGTTGAACTGGCTAACAGTCAGGAATACCTATCCTCTGCCAAGGATAGATGAGCTATTCGACCAGCTGGAAGGAGCCCACTTCTTCTCGAAGTTGGACTTGAGATCGGGCTATTATCAGTTGCGGATCCGAGAGGAGGATATACTGAAGACTGCTTTTAGTAGCAGGTACGGACTCTACGAGTTTACCGTTATGCCCTTCGGGCTCACGAACGTGCCGTCAGCATTCATGACTCTCATGAACCGGGTCTTCGAGACATATCTAGATGTGTTTGTCATCGTTTTCATCGATGACATCCTCATTTACTCGAGGACTAAGGAGGAGCACAAGAGGCATCTGACACTGACCTTGGAGAAGCTACGGGAACATCAATTGTATGCCAAATTTAGCAAATGCAAGTTCAGGCTGAAGGAGGTGGCCTTCCTCGGACATGTTATTAGTGGAGCAGGGTTGGCAGTAGATCCGGCCAAGATTCAGGCAGTCCGGGATTGGCCACAGTTGAAGATAGCTACGGACATACGGAGCTTCCTAGGACTTGCCGGCTACTACCGGAAGTTCATAGAGGGTTTTTCTAGACTTGCCCTCCCACTTACCTCTCTGACGAGGAAGGAGATACCATTTATCTAGACACCACAGTGCGAGACGGCATTCCAGGAGCTGAAAAGTCGACTCACTTCGGCCCCGATACTTGCCCTCCCCTCGGGGAGAGAAGGATTTCAGGTTTATACGGATTCCTCCTACCAAGGCAAGGGAGCAGTTTTAATGCAGAAGGGACATGTGATCGCTTATGCCTCCCGCCAACTAAAGAAACATGAGCAGAACTACCCAGTTCACGATCTGGAGATGGGAGCGGTTATATTTGCGTTGAAGGTCTAGCGGCACTATCTCTATGGTGTCCACTGCGACATATTTTCAGATCATAAAAATATGAAATATGTGGATACGCAGAAGGAACTGAATATCCGGCAATGCAGATGGGTGGAGTTTCTAGCGGACTATCAGTATGAGATGCACTACTATTTGGGTAAGGCAAACGTGGTGGCCAATGCACTGAGCCGGAGAGCTGTCACTTCTGGAGCAGGGCCCCAACTTATTTCCATGGAGCTACTACTAAGTTTTAAAGAGATGCATATCACTCTGGTATCATCTGATGACCCTGAGCTGTACGTGGAGTACCTGGCCGCTACGAGCACCACCTATGATATACATGACAGAGTCAGAGATTGGCAGAGACGGGATGTCAGGCTAGAGCCGATTTTCCGGGCCTTGGAGGCAGGATCAGCTGGGTACTACACGATACGAGATGGTCTTATATGTTTCAGAGGTCGGACTTACATACCGGATGGAGGGCAGATTCGGGAGGACATCATGGCCGAGGCTCAGCATAGCAGATATTCTATACATCTCGGGATCACTAAGATGACGGCAGATTTGAAGAAGACTCTATACTGGCCGGGCATGAAGAAGGACATCACCTACTATGTGACCCACTGTGAGGCGTGCCAGTTAGTGAAGGCAGAGTGCAGACATCCCGCTGGTTTATTGCAGCCACTCCCGGTGCCGGAGTGGAAATTTGAGGATATCGCGATGGACTTCATCCATGGCCTCCCTCGATCACGGGCGGGAAATGATTCTATATGGGTAATCATTGACCGACTGACGAAGGTGGCTAGGTTCATCTCGATCAGGAAGGAGGATACTGTCAGAGTACTAGCACGGAAGTTCATAGAGCAGTTTGTGCGATATCATGGGGTGCCCAAGACGATCGTATCGGATCGAGATGGACGATTCATGTCCAGGGAATGGAGGTCTGTACAGACATACTTGGGTACTAGACTGGCTTTCAGTACGACCTTCCACCCCCAGACAGATGGGCAGACAGAGCGCACCAACCGGATACTGGAGGACCTGCTGAGACTGTGTATTATGGACCGTGGAGAGCCCTGGGAGGGGATGTTGCATCTAGTGGAGTCTTCGTACAATAATAGTTATCAGTCTAGTATACAGATGGCTCCGTATGAGGGGTTGTATGGGCGGAAGTGTAGGACTCCGTTGTCCTGGATACAAGATGAGGATCCGAAGATTATGGGCACGGACTTTATTGAGGATACCGAGGCACATGTACGGCTGATACGAGATAGAATGCTGGAGGCGCAGAGCAGGCAGGCGAAATATTATGATGCTCGACATCGTCTGGTGGAGTTTCAGGTAGAGGATCGGGTGTTCTTGAAGATCCGGCCGATGCATGGCGTTTCACGAGTACGTGGTCGGCGGAAGAAGCTTAGCCCGAGGTACATGGGGCCGTTCAGAATCCTGGAGCGGATCAGTCCCCTAGCTTACCGGCTGGAGCTGTCACCGGAGCTGGCCGGCTTGCATGATGTCTTCCACGTGTCTTCACTCAGGAGGGCTCTACTACGCCCGGAGTTGCAGATTACGGCCGCTGATGGGCCAGTAACTTCGGATCGATCTGTACATTTGGAGCCGATACGGATCAACGACCAGGGGATACGAGTCTTACTCCGCAAGAAGATCCCGCTAGTCAAGGTCTTGTGGAGGAACCACGGACGAGAGGAGCATACTTGGGAGCCACGGGACCTGACGCAGGAAGGATATCCGGAGCTATTTAGTCAGGTATACCTCGCAACTCCTCAAGTGGTTTAAGCGTTCTTCCTAATTACTTTTACTAGTAGAGTCATCTAAAGGGATAGAGGCTAATCCTTTTTGTTTATTGGGGCTAACCCTTGTTTTTATTAAGCAAGTAGGCATGTCAACTCATTTATGGGATGTTACACTTTAATTTTACCGGTAGAAAAACCCCATAGGCTTAACTTAAATTTCTGGGGCGAAATTTTTATTTTGTTTATTGGGATTTGTAACATCCCATTTTCCCAACTAGACCCCTAGGGTTGACTTTGTCCTGACTAGGTCAGGACAGACCCTTTAGAGAACCATGAAGGGCCAAATTAAACTAGGGCTTAAGTTGAGTGTCACTTGGTCTACAGATAGTAAAACCCAGAAACCTAGAATTGGAGGGCCAAGTAAGTCCAACCAAAGTAGACCCTAGGGTAGGTCATAGGGTCAGCCATAGGACCCATGTTGACCCCAGTCAACACTTTGACCTAATTAGCCAAAAATGACCCTAAGCCCTATTCCATGGGTTGGGCCCACCCAAACTAACCCAATACCACCCAATGGGTCAAAGTTAACTCATACCCCATAGGGAGGAGAAAAATGGGTTTCATGCATGGATATTTTGAGAATTAACCTAGGAGAGAGAATTTGAATAAAATAGGAGAGAGAAATGATATTTTGGGGTGATATTAAGTTTGGGCCCACTTGTGTTCATGCCACCAGCCCACACATGGGCTGGCCGACCCCTTTAACCCACTTAAGGGGAATGTGAGCAAGTGGGGCCCACATTGTATGCTTGGAGGCAAGCCCAAGCCCAAAACCAACCCTACCTAGCCATGTGGCTTCATACCCTCCTCCCCACTAATTCCCTCAGCCCACACATGGGCTGGCCGACCCATCGAACCCAATTAGGAGGAGCTTGAACCAGTGGGGCCCACCCATGCATGCTTGGTGACAAGAACAATGCAACCCGCCACCCTCACCTTGATGATATCGCCTCCCCCCTTGATATCATCGCCTCTAATACTATCCCCTCCTCATCTTCCTCCTCACTCCCCCCCCCCCCATTTCATTCTCATCCCGTGAGAGAGAGAGAGAGAGAAAAACCTGGAGCTGGAGCTGTGAACTCGAGAGAAAATCCGCCACATCCACCGAAATGGCTCCCCGCCGCTCCTCACGTCGCATGGCCATCGTTAAGGTCCTCCCTCACCTCTCTCTTCATGCTTTAGATCTTAGGAATGTTTAGGGTAGGATTTGGTCTCGAATGAGCCCGAACCCAGCTTCGTTTTTCTCCATTAATGGAGTTCCTAGAGCTTTCGGGTTGGGTGGCGCCGCCGTCTCCCGCCTCCCTAGCCACCGGGAAAGGCTCGCCACCACCACCGTGAGGTGTGAGGAGAAGATTTCCGGGGGTTGCGCCGCCCCTAGCCGCCGGGAAGCCTCCCGTGAAAGCCCCCGTGATGGCTCCTGTTATCGGGCTGGATTCTTGCTGGATTGGAGAAGAAATACAGCAGCCGTCTGATCGGCTTTGAGATCCGTGCCATGCAAAATTATTAATCCTGAATTTATTTAATTACATGAATAGTGCTAATTTCATGTCTTATATAACTGAGTTTTGCATGTCAATATTTAGGGCACTTACAGCCCTTTTCATAAATTATACTCAACATAAAACTTATAGGTATTTGTGTTACCTTTAATTTGATATATTACACATTTAATTTGGTTGAGTAGGCTGCCCTATAGAGCCATTTTCCTAGGACTGGTCCTAGGGTAGGTCAGAAATTAAAATGACTGCCCTGCCCAAACCCTAAGTCCAAATGGGCTGAAATTTTGTACATGTGGCTTATTTAGGTATATCTAGATTTTCCTCAAAAATGGGAATTTTTTGGGAAAATAATTCTATAGTTTTAGTCAGAATTTGATAAACCAAATAATGTTGATTTTTGGAGCATACCAACTGTAATAGGTCCCAAATATTGGTGGCCTGCCATTAGGGGTATATTAGACCTATGGTAGAAAAATTATTCAATTTAGCCTTCTGAATGTTGAGATATCTCACTTGCAAGATCTGAAAAGGTGAATGGTCTTGGGCTGCAAATAACAAAATTGCAGAAATTGGAAGAGATTCCCAAGCCCATCCAGAGGCCCAAATGACCTGGTATTTTGGGACGTAACTGTTTTAGGGCATAATTAGGCCCTGCCAAAAAATGGGATTAATTGGAATTAAAATTAGGGGGAAATTACTAAAATACCCCTAGGCTTGTTTAGGTGATTCTTGGAGTAGTTCAACTCCGAAAGGCCCTAATTTTTGGTGGCATGTCCATGGGGACATTGTTAGGGCATGGTAATATTTTCAGACCATATGGACCATATCAAGTTTGGTGAATCCCCTTGCATATGTTGACTATATATATAGCCTTGGGTGCAAATAGCAAGAAATGAGATGTTGTACATCCAGCCCATTTGAGGCACCCAAAAATCATGGAATGGAATCCAGAGGTCCATTAGGGTTAAGTTCACACCTCAAATTAATTATGGGATTTTTGGGATCAAAAATCCCATCATTTGGAATTTTTAAAATATTAGACCTTTTTGAATAATAAATTGAGAAAATGGTTTAGCAAGGAAATAAATCCCCAAATTTTTTCATGATCACATAGAGGGCATATTTAAAACCTAGAAATTTTACTTCTCTGTTTTATGAATTTTGTAGCTGGAATTATGTGGATTTACCATTTTGCCCTTATTTACTTTTAATTGGAAATTGATAGAATTATGTGGTAGAAATATTGTGGAAAATTTCGAGAGATGTATTATTGTATAAAGAACCTTGTATAATTATTTCAATATTTTTGGATGTCTCAGTAATGTTCAAAACCCCATAATAGCATTTTGGTAAATTACTTGAAAATAGAATTGATGGGCCATTGTACTTTAGAAGTTTGTGAAACTCTGTATTTAGCCTTATATTATCGATATATACACTCTGTAATTTTCTCAGAATTTATATTTATGAATTCTTTATACTTCTTTTGGAAAATGATAAATATGTTGATTTTGTGATAATTAAGAAATAAATAGAAATACTTAAAGAAAAATTATGACTCTTGGAAGACGAAGATATTTCACCATATTAGAGGTCAGGAAAATTTCTTACATCAGTAGAATTATGATATATTATACTTCATGTGTAAAATGACCTGAAGAATTAATGGAAGAAATTAATTCAAGGATGTAATTAAGTTGGAAAATTATGAAAATCATCATGGTCATTATATAGGTCCATACTACCCTAGGATAAATAATTTGAGACATATGTCCCAAGGAATTAGAAGTTCGATTCCGGGGTGGTGTTAGGTCATGGGCTGCGCACAGTAAAAGTATGTTATACCATAAGGCCCACCGGGGGTTAGATCGACAATCGAGCTAGAAAACACGATTGGAACTATAACCCTGGTGGTTAGTTTCGTCTTAGTGACGAGAGTAAAAGTGCAAGTCATTATTGGGTAACAACGGGAGTGGAGGCCTGCGGAAGACCGTCGCCCTCCCGATAATAACTTAAGTCATTAGGATCGCCCAAGAGTAATAATGAGAGTTGGTTGTGGGTCATGGGTAGACATCAACTAAAACTAATTATCCTTGCGAAAGGGAACTTTGGATTTTTAATTCCATCTTGGTTCCTAGTGCCCCCGAGACCCCTTCATTGGGCATACCCTGGGCAGTCCTGGGATTAACCCTAAAATACTAGGTGTAATAACCGGTAGGCAAGAGTAGTCTAACAGGCTAGGTAAACTGTACCTGTTCTCACTCGTGATGGGTTGGATGGACTTGGAGCCTGTTGGCTACTTGATCACCCGCACTGAATTGGAAGGAGCTGATATGTTTATTGTTCACTCGTGTCGGGTTGGAGGGACTTGGAGTTTGTTGACTACTTGCTCACCCATGCAGAGTTGGAGGGAAATGGTTAAGTCGTCTCGAGGTGTTTGAAGGGGAGCCATCCCGCGGTGTTCAAAGAGATGAGGTTTGGAATTGAGATGGACAGCTTAGTCTGGGGAGCTTAGTCTCGATTTGAGATTAATTCGGACAGTTTAGTCCGGGAGCATGACTTGTTGGTTTCTTTTAAGAATATTGCATGTGCATACAAAGTAATATCTAAGGTGGTGGGTCTTCGGTACTGGGTTGTCGTAGCACCGACGCCAGTACGATGACTCGACAAGGGTGGTTTTACACTTCGCCAAAGCTAAGTCCGGCAGTCCAGTCGGCAAGAGTACGCAGGAGTCCGCTTTGTGCACCAAGCATTGAGGCGTACGATAGGTCAGACCAGTAGTGCTATACTGGTTTTGAGGTGGGCGAGGCCCAACCCACCGCTTCCGTCTGCCACTACGGAGGTATACTAGGAGGTAACGACTCCGAAAGGGGGAACTAATGGTTTGTGTACACAAAGTCGGGCATGTGAGTTGCACTGCTTGATCATAACATACCCACCATATAGATGCATATCATAATCATTCATAATAACCTGTGACACCTAATGTATAAGTGGTATGGGATGCTTATACATTTGGACTTGCTAAACGACCCCTTAGTCTATAAGCTTGTGTGGGCAAGTTTATAAATTAAGGTTATTTCTATATATATATATATACTGCTTGTGATAACCGACACCCCAACGTATAAAGTGGTTTGGGACATTTTATACGATGGGAGTCTTGTAAAAGATCCCTTGGCTTATGTGTACCCACATAAGTGAAGGTTAAATTCTTTTCTTACTTTACTTATTACAACCTGATTATAAATTGCTAGCTAGGTCCCCCTGTCACCTGTTTGTTTTACTCTCCACTTCCACGTCCTTCCCTTTTCTTCCTACCCGCTCGGTGCCTAGGAGCATGGGGGAAGGGGTGGGGGACGATAGGGCTTAGTCTTATAGACTAACGGTTTTCGAACCAAATCATAATAGGGGATCGTGGAGCCCAATAGGGAGGAGCAGCCCAGGAGACCGGTGCGATTGGAGACAGGGCAGTCTAGCTCAGGAGCACAGCCAGTTGGGACCGTGAGTCCCGATCTTTAGTAGTAGATGTTTTATTTTGCTTCCGCATGAGAGACCTGTAGTGAGGATATTGATGTACCGGGCTTAAGCCCTTCATTTCTGTACTCTTTTATTTATTCTGTGGGCACTCCCTTCGTGGAGATTTTATATATGTGATTTGATGTGGACTTACATACTTCTATACTTGTACTACTACTTTTGTGATCAATAAGGCCGGCAGAATCGGCGTTTTGTAGTGACGATCTTCCCGGGCTCAGAGGTGTCACCGCAAAGCGGCGGTTCTGGGCATAAGACCCCGGGGTTTGATAGATAAAAGGGGGGGTGGGGGTCTTACAGACTTACTCAACACTTCCCGGACTTGAGTCAACTTGGCCTCTTTTTGGTTGACCCTAATGGGTCCTTAGCAACCCATTGGCTTCCCTTAAGGTCTAGGAAAGGTTGGGTAGGGTTGACTTGGCACCTTGAAGGTCACTTGACCCTTATTAAGGGCACTTTGACCACTTTGGGGTTTGAGTTGACTTGGGTCAACTTAGCAACTAGGGTTGACCCTAATGGATCCTTGGTGACCCATTGACCTCACTCTAGGGTTAGGAGGGTATGGGTGGGGTCCACTTGGCTAAGGGTAGGTCAATTAACCCTATGTAGGTTAGTTTGACCCATCTAGGGTTAGAGTTGACTTAAGTCAACTTAACCACTTTGACTACCCTCAATGGGTCTTTAGTGACCCTATGGACTAGTCAAGGGTGTTAAGGGTGTTGTGGTAGGGTTATGGGGTCAAGTGGAAGCCCTAAAGTCAGACCTTAGGTCTGATGTTGAGGATGTGCTATAAGCAGACCAAGGTGATTTCCACCTTGGTCCTTTCCCACTTGATCTTGAGCTTCTGATGGTTTTGTCATGATCTAATCATGATAAAACAAAGACCTAGGGGTCTAGTTGTTTGAGGGATATTACACGGAAGGCTTGGTGATGCATAGGATTTGAGGACGGGTTAGTTCTACGAGCTGGAGGCTCAGATGGGTATTTTCAATCCTGGTTGTGTTTGTGTGGTGGGTCATTCGGTACTGGTCCAGTCAGCACACCAATAAAAGTACGTACACTCCGGTGAGTAGTATAGGTTTTATGGGAGACCATTAGGATGTCTATTCTGAGGTCGGGAAGATTATCCCATAAAGGCACACCCAACCAAAAAGTCTGGTAGTTTTCAGCAAGAGTACACGAGTGCTTCATTGTTGTGTTCTTAGCATTGAGGCGTACGCAAGGTCTAGGCCTGGTAGTGTGTTAACCCTCCTAGGAGTGGAGATACCCGCTCCACTGCCACCGTAAGCCACGACGGTTGGTGCCTGAGAGGCTAGCTACCTCCAAAAAGTGGGGAATGTTTGAAAGGTCTGTGCGCACAGAGTTAGGTGGGTGAGTTACATTATAATCATTGCATTGCACCGCATAATATGACATATGTAGATAGTTTAGTTTAGTTTATGTTTCTAGACCCTCATCATATAAATTAGTATGGGCTCTTTTATATGATGAGTTACCTGGAAACCTTAACCTATAAGTTTGTTTGCACATTCATATAAGTTAAGGTATGCTTTTGTGATGGTAGAGCAATTACTTTTACTTTCTTAGATTTATACAGCTCTTCTTTACTATTTTGTATTGTACTTTGTTACTGCTCATTACTACTGCTTTTGTTGTTGCTCATACTGGTATAGAACTGCTAGAATTATATGTAAATACCACTGTCACCTATTTGTACATTCTACTACTATTGGTCCTCCGCTTTCTTCTTCCCGCGCGGTGCCTAGGAGTCTCGGGGGTGAGGCAAGGATGATAATGGCTTTGTCTCTTGAGTAACAGTCGGTGGACCATATCATTTTATGGACGCATGGAGACGCTGCACCAGTTCGGCCTGGTGGAGCCAAAGATTGAGTTACCAGGATCGGAGGAGCAGTTGCCGTGTATTGCTACTACTACCCGACGACAGGTTAATGAGTATTTTGTTTAGCTTCAGTATGTAGTTGAGAGAGAGAGAGAGAGAGAGAGAATTTTGTGTTATGGTTATGTACTGCATAAAGCCTATTACTCTCCTCGTTTATTATTTCATTGTGGACCTTTCCTTTCATTTGATATTTATATATCTATGTTGTGATATTGTGGACTGATTTTTATTACTTCTTTTCTCTTTATCCATATGTATGATCATACCCGCCAGCAGGGTTGTCGTCTTGCACTAATAGCTAACTCGTAAGTTGGCGTCATTGTAAGGAGACAATCCTGGGCATAAAATCTCTACTCAGTCGTGCCCAATTACCGGGAGGAGGGATTTTACAACTAGTATCACTTGAACAATGATCATAAGAGAAAGAAGTCCACAAAATACTGGGTCACCCCGCTCGAGTTTCAGTTTGCGGTCAAACCAAGCAGCGGAAGAAATGGTGTGCCCATGTGGGAATCACAGTATTTTGTCCACTTTAAAATGAGATTAGGCAACCCATATTTTACTATGGAAATGTTTAAAATAGCAGGCTACGGTTCCCCCTCTGCCAGTTACTACTCCCTTTCAGCAGATAGAGCTGGGTCAGACTCTCATAGCCATTTTAGAGGACCTTAGAGCTTAGCAGGTTCTGGCTTTACAACCGAACACGAGCTCAAAGTGGCTGACTACCTTCTGAGTACTCTCCCCTTTGACATACTATGGGATAGAGACGATGGATAGGATAGAGGAGTGGATTAACACTATACAGGAGATGTTATCAGGGATCCGTTGCCAAGGGAACGAGGCCATAGCCTTGGCAGTCACGACACTGGGTGGTCATGCCAAGAGGTGGTGGAGGTCCCTCAAGGACTCTACCTTTGCTGGTTATGAGTATTCTCAGATCATCTGTGACCAATTTATAGAGGCCATGTTGGAGCATTTCATATTACCGACAGATAGAGATGCGTTAGAGGATCGGTTTCTACATCTCAGGCAGGGAAATTGGTCGGTGTTGGAGTACCAGAGAGGGTTTTGACACTTGGGAGGATTCGCTAGTCCCCTGAGTAAGAAGGACTATGCAAATAAATTTTATAGAGGGCTTCAGGACTCGCTCAGGCAGGATCTTCTGTTCATCTTAGAGGCCAGTCTGGGAAAGATAATCGAGACAACAAAGATCATATTGCTATTTTAAACATTTCCATAGTAAAATATGGGTGATGTACCATGGTGAGAGAAACAAAGGCCCGCAACGGGGAAAGTTCATGAGATACAAGAGTGGTAAAGGACGTCCTCGTCCTGATGTCAGGCCAGAGCAGCGAGCTCCTACAGTTCCAGCCCTACCACCATACATCTAGGAGTTGAGGAGACATGATGATAGAGGACACCCTTTGGTGGTATGCTTTGGGTGCCACCAGCCCAGGCACGATTCCACCCCCCCCCCCCCCTCCCCCCCCCCCCCCCCCCGCCTCTAACACCTCCGGCACAATGGGGTAGAGGTCGAGGATGAGGCCGTGGTCGAGGACATCATGATGGCGGCCGACGGCCGGGATTGATGTACGCACTAGACTTGGCCCCGCCTAGAGACCCCGAGGAGGTCAATGCAGGTACTTTTAGTCTTTAATTTATATTATACTTTAAGCTTCTTATACACTATACTTAGCTGAACTTGATAACAACAACTAAACCTTAGGCATAGTGTAATTTAGCGGTCAACCCGCTCACACCCTCTTTGACAAGGGTGCCTCACACTCATTTGTATCAGAGGAGTTCATAAATGGACTAGATGGAGTTCAGGGATTCAATGTTGTTACAAGTAGAGTACGACTAACTGATGGCTCAAAAATGCTCTCCTCTGCCAAGTGAAACTTGGAGGCAAAGATTGGAGCAAAGTTGTTCGACACCCCGACGATGATCTTGAGGATTCCGGGCTTTGACTTGATCTTATGCATGACCTAGCTGCACTGACACCATGCCCGGATTGGCTGCCTGATGAGAAGGATCTCACTACGACACTGATACTTGGTGGTGGTCATTAAAGGTATTAGACCCATCTCTCGTATTTTACTATCATCTGTACAGGCTGTCAAGGCCCACAAGCAGGGAGACAAGGTGTGTCTAGTTTGCTTCGATATGGCAGAGGCGGAGACCTCCATTGGTGATATCCCAATGGTAAAGGACTTCTCTGACGTCTTTTTGGAGAAGCTACATGGATTGCCCCCACATAGAGATGTGGATTTCTAGATCCAGCTGGTGCCAGGAGCGAGATCTGTCACTCGGGCACCTTATAGGATGACTCTGAAGGAGCAAGCGGAGTTCCAGATTTAGCTAAAGAAGCTAGTTGACTCAGGGTTTATCAGATCGAGCTCGTCATAGTGGGGAGCTCCGATCTTATTTGTTGAAAAGAAGGACGGATCACTTAGACTATGTGTCAATTACCGGGAACTCAACTGGTTGACCATACGGAACATTTATCTGTTGCAGAGGATTGACGAGTTATTTGATCAGGTGGAGGGCGCTCATTGGTTCTCTAAGCTTGATCTCAGATCAGGGTACTATCAACTAAGGATCCAGGAGGAGGACATACTGAAGACCGCTTTCAGCTCAAGCTAGGGATTATACGAGTTCACAGTGATGCCTTTAGGGCTCACCAATGCCCCTTCCGCATTCATGAGTATGATGAACCGGATATTCGATCCGTACTTGGATATATTCGTTATTGTATTTATCGACGACATTCTTTATAGGTCCATTGATCACAATGTCTCGGATTTGTAGAAGTCAAACATGTCCATGGTATACACATAGATGTATTTGATGCATGCTCAAGTTTAATGCGTGCAGGATGTTCTTTGTCACAATGATTAGACAGGTTATCTAAGTGACTGTGATAGGTGGACACAAGGAAGAATGCTAGAAAGACGAAAATTTGTTTAGGTTCACAGGCGTTGAGTGAAGCCAGTTCACTCAATGCCAGATATCAAAAAGCGTTGAGTAAAGCATGGGCAGTCAAAGCCTGACTGTTGATAAAACAGAATTTTGGCTAAGTCCACAGGCATTGAGTTAAGGTAGTTCACTCAACGTCATATAACAAGAGGCATCGAGTAAAGATCAAACAGTCATAGCTTCAACATTATCAAGGAAGAATTCTGGTTAAGTCTAGAAGCGTCGAGTGAGGACAACTCACTCGACGCCTCAAGAAAGAAGCGTCGAGTAAAGATCTATGCTGTCAAAGCCAGAGAAGCTGAGAAGAAATCTGGTTAAGTCCAGAAGCATTGAGTGAAGCCAGTTCACTCAATGCCAAGCTCAGAAAACGTTGACAGAACAAGCTTCAGTCAAAGCCTAAAAAGATGTAGATAGAAAATCTGTCTAAGTCCAAATGCATTGAGTGAGGACAGTTCACTCAATGCCAACTCAATAGAGAAATCAGCTAAGTATAGAAGAGTTGAGTCAAGGAAGTTCACTCAATGCCTCATCGAGAAGACAGGAAAAGAAAAAAAGCGTTGAGTGAAGACAGCTCACTCAACGCCTTCATACAGATAAAAATCAACTAAGTATAGAAGCATTGAGTGAAGGCTATTCACTCAATGCCTCATTAAGATGACAGGAAAGTTAAATATGCATTGAGTGATGAAGGCTCACTCAACACACTCAACGCGTATCAACAGAAAGTTTGTCTAAGGACAAAAGCGTTGAGTGAAGGTTGTTAACTCAACGCACTCAATGCCTTCAGTAAGAGAAAAGCGGCTAAGTCCAAATTTGTTGAGTGATGAAGGTTCACTCAACGCATAATGAGTTAAGACTATAAAAGTCTATAATTCGTTGAGTGATGACTAATCACTCGATGCCTAATGGTACAAAAAATTGTTAAGTGTTTTGGCGTTGAGTGAAGGCTATTCACTCAACGCCTATGATGAATCTTCTATTTTTAACTAATTCCACAAGTGCTGACGTCAGCAAAAAATTAAAATGTTGTAGGAAGTCTACAGTATACGGCAAACAGTGTCACATGCCTCCTGTACTGCATTTAATACAAAAGCAAAGTTGCAGCAAACAACTATTGCTGGTCCCGAGGCTCAAAGAGCCATTGGACGGCAGAAGGTAAAAAGCGACTTATCAGAAAAGATAAAAAAAACTTTTTTGGAAAAAGCGGAATTTCATCTTCTTCCTCTCGATATTGTTATAGAGCAAGGAAAGGTTGTTCAAACTGCTGATCTGAAAGTTCAAGTTGAGAAGATAGTTGTTGCCTTTCTCACCTGCAACAACAAGTTCAGAGAAACTCCCTGAGAAGGAAGGAGTAGCAAGGGTTAACCCTAGCTGTAGCTACTTCACAGTTCTAGTTAATCATTTCTGAAGAACATTTTCTGGAAGTTGTGATGAAGAAAGTTTATCTAAGAGTTCAATAAAGTTAACTGTTGTGATTAACACATTCAACAACAAGTTCAGAGAAACTTCTCTGAGATAAAAAAAGAAGTAGCTAAGGCTAACCCTAGATGCAGCAACTTCACAGTTCAAACAGATTTTTTCTGAAGATTATTTTTCTAGAGCTGTGAAGAAGAAGACTGGACTGAGCTCCTTTAGTTCAGAAGAAGAGAGAGACAGAGAAAATCTCTCTGGTTTCTATTCTACATCAACAAACCTTTCTACTTCCTGTAGGAACTTTTCAAGATCTGAGTGTAAGCCTATTTTATAAAGGCTGAGTGTAGGATCTTTTGTAGATCTGAGTGGTAGGATTTAGGCTGTGAATCTAAGGTAGGATCCATGTGTGGATCTGAGATAGGGTATGTGTGCCCGAGTTGTAGGACTTGTGCTCAAGTCTGAGGTAGGATCCTGGACTGGATCTGAGTTATAGGGCAGCTTACCTGAGGTAGGATCTGTTTCAAATCTGAGGTATGAGAGTATTCCTCTCTGAGTTGTAGGGCTATCCTCCTAGTGTGAGTGTAGGAATATTAACTTAGTCTTAGGTAGGTGATCTTTGGATCACTGAGCTGTAGGAGCAAAGCTTGCTCTGAGTTGTAGGGCTTTGTGACTGCGGTAGGTCTTGGAGGAGAGTGAGAGATCCTGAGGGATCTATTTTGTAAGCTCTTTCAAGCCGAGTTTGGAGAAGTTGCCTTGTCTAACAAACTGTTAGAAAGGTGGGAGGGACAGTGGATGTACCCATAATCTGGAGAACCACTATAAAATTCATGTGTGTTGTGTGTGATTGTCTTGAAAGCTAAACTATCTTAAATCACAACTCACCTAAAATAGGAAAAGCATAAAAAAGGCCTAAAACCTATTCACCCCCCCCCCCTCTAGGTGTTAGCTACTCTTGCATCTAAAGACTTTCAATTCTGATCTACTCTAGGACAAAAGAGGATCACATAGAGCATCCGAGGTTGGTGTTGATTAAGCATAAGGAGCACCAAATGTACGCTAAGTTATCGAAGTGTCAGTTCTGACTACAGGAGGTGGATTTCCATAGACACATAAAAGGATAGAAACCTGCGTCAGAGGAGGTGGTTAGAGTTCCTGTATAATCACGATTACACGACTCATTATCATCCAGGGAAGGCGAACACAGTGGTGAATGTCTTGAGTAGGAGGGCTGCCACATCTAGATCGGAACCCCGAATGATGGACATGGAGTTGGTCAAAATATTACGGGACATGGGGATTACCTTGGTGAGCAAGGCCAACCCTGAGACCTATGCGGAGTAAATACGCTCCTTAAGCATCGTATGCGACATCAAATACCGCATCAGGGCTGAGCAGAGGAAGGATGCATAGTTAAAGCCGATATTCAGAGCCCTGGAAGGAGGCGCCTCTGACCAGTATTCACTATATGACGACCTCATTCATTTTCGGGGTCATTTTTACAAACTCGCAGGAGGGGAAATCTGGGAGGACATACTCAGGGAGGTATACTGCACCAGATATTCAGTACATCCCGGGATCACTAAGATGATGGCGGACCTACGCAGGGACATGTATTGTCCTGGAATAAAGAAAGATGTCATAGACTTTGTGACCCATTGTGTGACCTGCCAGCGGGTGAAGGCTGAGTGCAAGAGCCCTGAAGTCTATTACAGCCTTTGCCCATGCTAGAGTGGAAGTTTGAGGACATTGCTATGGACGCCATGCACGGATTGCCATACTTTAACTCCGGGCATTATTCTATTTGGTTCATCATGGACAGATTGATCAAGGTAGCAAGGTTTATCCTGATTTGGAAGGACGCTCCAGTTGGTGTATTTGTGAGACTGTTTGTGGAGCAGTTTGTGAGGTACCACGACGTGCCCAAGACTATTATATCAGATCGAGACGGTTGTTTCAATTCTAGGGAATGAAGGGCAGTGCAGGAGTACTTAAGTTCACAGCTCGCATTCAACACCACCTTTCATCTACAGATCGATGGGCAGACAGAGCAGACCAAAAGTACCATGGAGGATCTGCTGCGCTTATATATACTTGATACATAAAAGCCATGGGAGCGGTTGTTGCCATTGATCGAGTTCTCTAACAATAATAGCCATCAGGCCAGCATTAGTATGACTCCCTATGAGGCTCTGTATGGGAGAAAGTGTCGGACATTGCTATCTTGGGTACAGGATGAGGACTTGAAGTCTCTTGGATCATATTACATTGAGGACACAGACGCGCATTCATCTAATCAGAGACAGGATGCTGGAGGCTCAGAGACGATAGGAGAAGTATTACGATTTGATGCGTCGTAAGGTGGAGTTCTAGGTGGGGGACAAGGTATTTCTGAAGATACGTCCAGTGCATGGTGTTTCGCGGGTGTGTAGGCATAAAAAGCTCGACCCTAGATTTATAGGGCCCTATAAGATCCTAGAGCAGATCAGTCCCTTGGCATACAGGCTGGAGCTACCTCCAGAGTTGGCAAACCTGCATGACATTTTTCACGTCTCCTCACTTCGGAGGGCCTTACTTCGGTCGGAGCAGCACATCACTTCTATCTCGAACCCGATAGCATTTGATCGGTCAGTTCGTTTGGAGCTGATCTAGATCGACGATACAGCGGTCTGAGTTTTATGGAAGAAGAGCGTCCCTTTGTTCAAAGTATTGCGGTCCAATCATGAGCAGGAGGAGCATACTTAGGAGCCCATAGACCTTATGCAGCAACACCATCCAGAGCTCTTTGCCTCAGGTACAACCTAAACACCCTTGAAATGTTACTATGATCTTAGTATGTAAAACCCCATAGGCCCGAACTTGAATTTCAGGAATGAAATTAATTTTTTTATTTATTGAGATTTGTAACATCCCTAGCCCTTCTAGACCCGCTTGCTGGTGTTAGGGTTTGAGTGGCGAGTTAGGGCAAAGAGACGGCCCCAAAACTCCTTGTGCTAAGAAAAATTCTTATGTGCACCCCCAATGTGCACAAGTCAACCTATATTGATTTACACCCAAATCAGTTCACCACCTTAAATTAAGCTCCCTAACACCTCCCTAACCCTAAAGGAGACGCAATTGATCAATGGACTCATGGCTAGGTCAACTAAGTTGGCCAAATTGACCAAAGTCAACCCTAACTCAACATATGTCAACTCAACCCGAATTGACTCGATTAGACTTCTTATTGTCAAATTGACCTCACCCCTAGCCTTATAATATCATTAGGGTCCAAGTGGATCCAAAAGTCCCATCATGAGGGTGTTAATTTCTCCAATTTGACCAAAGTCAAATATAGGCTAATTTTGGTCAAACCTACACCTTTTGGACAAATTGGCCCAATTGAGGTCCCATCTTGGCCCAACCAGCACAAGGAGGTTTCATAGGACTCAAGACTAACCCATGAGACCTTTCAAACCATCAGTTTACCAAGTCAACATCCCAAGTCTTCCATGGTCAAAGTGGAGCCTAAATGAGAGGAATAAAGGCTCAACCCATTTCCTATAGGCTAAGGCTTGGACCAAGGCCCATCCTACAACCCCGTAAGCTTATTAATTTAATTATTCTGATTAGAGAATTAATTGGATTAATTATTAAAGAAAAATAAAGAAATTCTCATTTATTAATGGAGGAGGAAGAAATAAATGGAGGGAGGCCATGGGGCAAACCTTTCCTCTTCCCTAAGCCCGCCATTCATCTCCCCTGATGCTTGGGAGGAGAATCTCATCAATTACAGTTGGCCACCATCAAGAAGAGCAATTAATGTCCATAGCCTAACCACCCCTTTCATGGCAACTCCATAAATACCCCTCCCCAGCCCCATTCGACCCTTTCATCACCTTCAGAAGCTCTCAAGGAGTCAAAATAGTGTGTTGGATCGAAGCTTTTGGTGGAGGATAGAGGAATTGAGCAAGCTCGTCGGAAACCGCCGCCACTATGGCCACCCGTCGAAGCAGCCTCCTTCAAGCCCGGAATCAGGCTCGTTTCTCCTACCCTTCCCTTGTGCTAGTATATTAGATCGATAGGAAACGGAATCGGGCTCAAAAGAGCAAGTTCCCATTTTGAAACCCATGGAGTTTTTCCCATTTTTCTTCCTTTTGGGTTCGTCGGAAACCGCCCCTCCTGCGGCCGAGCCACCGCCCGACGATAGCCACCACCTCAACGAAGGTGGTGGTGGAGGTGGCCGGTCGGCCGTGGAGGTGGCCGGGTCGATGGAAAATGGTCTTGTAATAGGATACAAAATGAGTGGATCCCATCCCTTGGCTGGAGGTAGGGATGAAATCACAGGCGTCCAAATAGTATAATATATTAATTATTAAATATAATAGTGTATTTTGTCCTTTAATTTTCACTTTTTATGCTGAAAAATGAGTCCCTCAAGTGCAGAACCATGAAAAGTTTCCAACATTAAAATCATAGCCTTATGTCTTGACTTTAATTAGAGACTTGAATCAGCCCATTTGGAGCAACTTAGCTCCCTGTAGGGTTGTTTGAGTGGAACGGGTCAATAGGAGTGGATAGTTTATATTTATTGAATAACATTTCAATGGGCAGTTTTAGTGGGACGGGTCATTAGGTGGGGATAGTCCATATTTATTGAATAACATTTCAATGGTTAAAGTTATGAGCCTGAAATTTGGGTCATGTAAGAATATACTAAAGATACACCTACGATCCAAAAATGAGAATTTTTGGACAACAATTTTTTGTAGGTTTAGGTAATATATGATCTTTTATGAAAGTGAAATATTTTGATGAAAAAAATAATTATAATGACCCCACATTTTGGTGGGAGTCTCAATAGGGAAATATAAAGCCCTCGTAAAAATTTCAAGTCATTTTAAGCTCTGCATGCGGGTGTATTCCAATGCATGAGGCTATGACATGAGATATGTGGTGTGCATTTAGCCAAATATGTATCTTGTGAATTTAGCAAGATTAGCTTTGTAAAATATAGTGAAATTTTAGACATTTACTTATTTAGTGAATGCATACCTCCTCTTGAAGTTTTACAACATTTGAAGTTGATTTGCTTGACAAATGAATTAATTATTATTTTGCTTCGCATGTGTATTAATGAAATTATGGTGACTAAAATAGTTGCAAAATTTATGAAACCATTCCAATAACAATAATTTAGTACGATACACATTAGATAAATTAATTGGAATATTTAGAAGTCAGAATCTAAGGGTTGCAACTATAATTACCTTTTTTGACCCAACTTTATTATTGAGATAATTGCACTAAAATTGAGTTATAAAATTATGCATTTCTGGAATAAATAATATTTACCATTTTTAATCTCCAGTAATTTTTAGGAATTATTTGATGAATATCTATAGTACTTCATGCGTAACATGACCTAGAGGATTAGATTTTTGTAATTAAAAATTAAATATCAAATATTATTGGAATGTTGTGAAAATTGGTCCAGACATTTTATTTATCATTGTTACCATGTGGAAATTATTTGGTACTGTTTGGACCCTTAAAAGTGATAATTCATGTTCAAATCCACTAGCGACTTATATTTTAGGAAAATTCAATTATGGTCAATTTAATTTAGAAAATTATGAAACTATGGAACTTAATCATAACTGAGTATTCATACTCCTGTAATTAATCGTATGTCATTTGGATAAAATATTTGTTGGTTATAACCCTTAGGCTCATATCGATCACATGAGCTGCACATAGTAAAATCAAGGGGGCGATGGTTGGATGCGATACAAATTGGTTCTAGTCAGGTTGAAGAATTTTTAGGACCTTGATGTGATGTTGATTGGAGTCCTAAGGGATTTACCCAGAGGTGTTGTGAGTTTGTGTACATGGACCCTAAGGGGTGTAGTTAAGTTCGGGATCAACGAAATATCGTCGTTCCCCTATATGAAGCACAAATCACCATAGATTTTCTAAGAGTAACTATGTGAGAGGGTTTGATAAAGGGTAGTCACCAACAAAACTAAATATCTTGAGAAAGGGAATGATGAGGTTAATCCTAACAAAGCTCCTAGTACCGGCCTTCACCGGGTAGACCTCGGGAAGTCCAAGATCAATCTTAAATCGCTAAGTTCAACTAAAAGTTAGAAAAAGAAGAGTCAATAGGTTGAAGGGATAACTTAGCAATCTCACCCATATACGGGCTAGAGTGATTTGTGACTTATTAGTCCTGGAACTGGAGACTTGGTGTGGTGATATTACAGACTAATTCACCTGCGAGCTGAAGGCTCGGTGATGCATAAGATTTGAGGACGGGTTGGTCCTGCGAGCTGGAGGCTCAGATGGGTATTTTCAATCATGGTTGTGTTTATGTGTGTGTGTGTGTGCTTTGGGTTGCCCGTGTAACACCCCAGTTTTCAGACCTGGAGTCGCTGGAAGCTAACGCCCGGCAGTAGAGATGTCGTTGGCGGTAGGTCGATGAGATCGACTTTAGATTTAGAGTACACGATCACTGGATCTAGTTTGCACGACCATTGGTCGTGCATCACTGATCGTGCGCACTATTCTCCATTTTCCAAGTTCTGCATGGGTAAATGCACGACCATTGGACAAAGTGTGCACGACCACTAGTCGTGCGCCACTGCTCGTGCGCGTTTATCCCTTTCTTTCTGGAGTTCTGCCAGTGGTGATCGCATGATCATGGGATCTAGTGCGCACGACCACTAGTCGTGCGCAACTAATCGTGTGGACGGGTGCTGTTCCGTCATTTTATTTTGTGGTCGTCCGATGCTTCCCCAAATTCGATACAAAGGCCGGAGATCTTCCGCCCAATCAGTTTTATTAGGGCTGAGAGTGTTTTCCCCTCACTTTCTCATCGTTTAGTTTAAAAGTAGGGTGGAGAGGGAGAGAAGGGAGGAGGAAGGAGAGAGCTTCCTTCCACCATTGATAGAGCTTCGGAGCTCTGATCGCCGTTCCGAAAGCAGATCCGGGGAGAGGGCGTGGAGGTGCTCGTCTCAAGCCGTTCAAAGCAAGGATTCCATGGCTAGGAAGAGGGGTCGTAAGCTAACGACATTTCTCCTCTCAGTCTCTAGGATGCGTGCATAGCATCTCTTTCTTTCAAGCTTGTGGGCACTGGATCTCTCAAATGAAAGGGCTTTGGGTCGCCATAGTTCAAGAGGAACCACCGGGTCGATTGTGTCAGTCACCGGCATGATATTGCATTAGAGATTCGCTCCATTAGTGGATTATGCATTGTGGGTGAAGCCGTAGTCGCGACCGTTAGTCCGACTTGGTGATGTTGTATAGCGAGCCATTAGGATTTTGTAGAAATTCGTTGTGGCAATATGTCGTTTGTGATGTATGTATTTTCCCCCTTTTTCAAGTGAGTACGTGTAACCGGAACCAGACGAGGTTAGCTCCGCATTAGCGTTAGATGGTTTCCTTGGTGCGCGGGAACAATGCCATATGAATGATGGATTGGGTGGGAAAAGCTATGGATTGTGATGTGCTAAGGTGCGGCTTTGTCTCCGTGGTCGGGTGGCTATCCCATGACATGCAAGTCATGTAGGGAGAGTGTCCCGGTGAGACTAGTCACCTTCTGTGAGACTGAAGAGAATGCCAAGCATAGGACAATCCCAGACAATGAAGCCCACAGGCGGGTGGGGTCCAGTAAGGATTCTTAGAATCGGTTTGTGTGTGAGACGGAATCCTGACGTGAGAAGTCAGAGCTTGCATGCAAGCCTGGGTTTGAGATCAACGAGCGGGTGGGGCCTTGGAAAGAGTTCCATGTGGCGGCTTGCATGCTGTTAGGGGAATTGCATTACCCCTTTTTGTTTGCGGATTGATGCCGATGGGAAAATTGAAAGTACCCAATTGATGATGAGTGATGATGTGTTAGATTCATACGCTTAGGGTACCTTGGTTGAAACCCAGGATTGCATTCATGCTGCACTGTAGGCCCCCTTTTTCTTGTGCTCAACGTAGAAACATGTTTGTTGTATGAGACATCCAAAATTGTTTTACTGTTTTACATGTTTATGTATATTGCATATGAAGTGCTGACCTGCAGGGTGATGGAGTGCCTCGGGCTCCGCTAGGGACGGCTGAGAGGAGATGTGTTGGTTATACAGTTGATGTCAGCCTTTGCTGACCCACGTTACCACGAAATTTTTTATAGGGCAAGGATCGCAAGCAGGAGCTAGCTCGTCAGCGAAAAAGGCCTAAGCCTCATGAAGTGTTCCAAGTTTTGTACTAGCTCTATTTTGTGGCATTATATGTTTGATGCTCTATGTTTTCGGCTTGCATGCCGAGGTAGTCTAGGAGTGCTTATGCATGTTGGTATTTTAAGTTATCATTTGTGTTTTGGACTCTTTATCATTGTAAGGCCTTAAGGCCGTTTGGACACTCATATGTATGTGGATAACTTCTGGTCTTTTTTCTGTTTCCGTTGTTAGTTTATTCTGAGTTTTGAGCTGGGTAGTAAATATCATCTTTTAACGCTAAATCTGTGGCATCTGTATGTTGTGGGCCCCCGGTCAGACCCATATTATACGGTCATTACAGGGAAGGTGTTACATTTTGGTATCAGTGGAGGTTGGTCTCCAAGGAAAGGATTCGTGGTCAAATGTTATAATCGGATCGTGTATAGAAGTTATCCATAGGAGTATCACGGGACCGTTAGTGTCCTTATGTTTAAGTCTTGTGACTCGAGACTGATTTCTTGTTACTTTGCTTTTGTTAAGAGTGCAAGCAATGAGGCAGGTACATCGAGGCCAATAGAAGAGCTTTCGGCGAGCAGCGCTACTGCTCAGGGTCCTTTGGGCATGGGTGTAAACCTGACTAATTTTTTTCGCATGCTTGCAGAAGCAATGGTGGAAGCCAAAGCTATAGTTGTTGCACAGGTAGCAACCCCTATTGATCAGGTAAAAACTCCTGCTACCCCAAATACGGCGACGGTCGTGTTGGGCGGAGAAGCCAGGCGAGTAGAGTCGTTCGCCGGTAGATGAAAAATTTTCTGGGCTTCCATCCTCCAACATTTAAGGGAGTCGGCACGCCGACCGATGCGGAGGATTGGTACGCGAGGATTCAAGAACTTCTGTGGGCGGCAGAGACGCCAGAGGAGAAGAAATCTGAGTTTGCGGCCTTCATGTTGGAAGGAGACGCTAAGTTGTGGTGGGTAAGCCATAGTGGTCGGCAGTTTCTTGGACGCACCCCATCCATTGAATTGTTCGGGAATGCTTTCTTGAAGAAGTATATTCCTGCGTTGACGAGGTTAGCCCTTTAGAGGCAATTTCTGCATATGGTGCAGCGAGACAAGATAGTGGATGAGTATGTTCAGGAATTCACTCGGTTTGGTCGTTATGCTGGAACGACCATGACGGGCGATGAGGAGAGGGACAACCTCTTCTACCATGGACTGAGGGAGAATTTGAGGCAACCCCTCATATCTATGAAGCGTGTTGGTTTCAATAAGCTGGTTGAGGCTGTCGGAACATTGGAGAGCGATATGGAGTGAACCCAACGTTGTAAGGGTTTTGCAGCCAAGCAAGGGAAAGGGAATCCTTCTCAAACGCAAGGGAAGTCTGAAGGGAACAGGTGGAAGAAGATATATTATCCTTTCAAGACCGGTTAGAAAAGCAACCTGACGTCCGGAGGGTCTCTCTTGAAGGGACCACCAACATGCTTTAATTATGGCAAGGTGGGCCACATATCTCGATTTTGTACTCAAGGAGGTGCTAAGCAGGAGCCAAGACAGGAGTAGTCTGTGCGCTCTGGCCCCAATGCCGCAGAGAAGGGAAAGAAGGCGGAGTCTAGTGCTTCTCGGTTTTAACCAGTGCAGCCAAGGGCCTATAACCTTGCGCAACAGGAAGTGATCCGCCAGCTTGATGTGGTGACAGGTATTAAATAGTTTAAAGTTAACCTTGTACTTCATACTTTTAATCCTGTTTATGTTTGTTTCCTGTGTTTAGGCTTTGTGTTAGTTTTTGGATACCCCGTTAGGGTATTGTTCGATATGGGAGCATCACACTCCTTTCTTGCGGAAAGCTTTATCCGAAGGATTGGAGTTGAGTCCTTCTCAGCTGACGCGGAGCTGAAGTTGCACATGCCCAATGGGTCATCCATGACTACCAGGGCGAAGGGGCACATTTGTTGGAATCTAGACAGAGTTGACTTCATGTTGATAACAGTGGTCCAACCGTTGGTTGAGTTTGATGTGATATTGGGAATGGACTGGCTAGTAGAGCAGTGTGGCATTATTGACTGGCTATCCAAGGTGGTGACCTTGAGAAGTGAAGGGCAGGTAGAAGTTAAGTTTGAGGGTCTTAATGGAGTGGCATGTTCCCTTATTACGGCCATACAGTTGGTGCGGGCAATTAACCCGGGAGGGGTTGCTCTTGTAGCGTTGTCGGAGGTTCGTCTCTCCAGGTTATCCCTTGGAGAAGTACCTGTAGTGGCAGAGTTCGAGGATGTGTTTCCTCATGAGCTTCCCGGAGCACCTCCTCGACGAGAGATTGATTTCTCGATTGAGTTAGTGCTAGAGGCTAGGCCGGTGTCACTTCCTCCTTTTAGGATGGCACCAAAACAGTTGGACGAACTTAAAGTTTAATTGCAGGAACTATTGGAGCAGGGGAATATCAAACCCAGTTCTTCACCGTGGAGCGTGCTGAATTGTTCGTGAAGAATAAAGACGATAGTATGCGGTTGTGCATATACTACTGAGAGTTGAATAAACTGACTATCAGGAATAAGTATCTGATTCCTCGGATAGATGACCTGTTCGACAAGTTGGTGGGGTCAGTGGTGTATTCAAAGTTGGACTTGAAGTCAGGATACTATCAGTTGCGAATTCGAGACGAGGAAATACCTAAGACAGTGTTTGGTACGAGGTATGGTCACTTTGAGTTCTCAATGATGTCGTTCGGGTTGACAAACGCACCGTCATTATTCATGAATTTGATGAATCGAGTATTTCAGGAATACTTGGACTCTTTTGTAGTTGCTTTTATTGATGACATTCTGGTTTACTCCAAATCGAAGGTGGAGCATGAGACTCACTTGAGAGTAGTCTTGCAAGTGTTGAGAGAAAACCAGCTTTATGCAAAGGTCTCGAAGTGCGAGTCTTGTCTAGAGAAGGTGGCATTTTTGGGCCATGTGATTAGTGGGGATGGTGTGGCGGTAGATCCAACAAAAGTGGATGCAATCAAAGATTGGCCGATTTTGAGAACCGTGGCGGAAGTCCGAAGTTTTCTTGGACTAGCCAAGTACTATAGAAGGTTCGTGGAAAACTTTTTGCGGATAGCTCTACCCCTCACTTCACTAACTCGTAAGGACCAGAAGTTTGTGTGGACTCAGGAGTGCAATCAGGCGTTTGACACCCTAAAGGAAAGGCTGATGACAGCTCCAATCCTAAGTCTGCCAAAAGGGACTGAAGGATTTCAAATTTTCAGTGACGCATCAGGATGTGGTTTGGGTTGCGTATTGGTGCAACAAGGCAGTGTGATCGCCTTTGGGTCTAGGCAGTTGAAGAATCACAAGAGGAATTACCCCGTCCATGACTTGGAATTGGCGGCGGTAATTTTTGCATTAAAATTATGGCGTCACTATGTCTATGGTGCGAAGGTGGAGATCTGCCACAAAAGCCTGAAGTATCTACTAGATTAGAAAGACATGAATATGTGGTAGCGCAGGTGGGTCGAGTTCCTTGGATACTACGAGGTGGAGATTTAGTATACACCAGGCAAAGCCAATGTGGTGGCAGATGCCTTGAGTATAAAATACTCTTTACAAGGGAATTGTATCGAAGCTCATAATGAGCGGTTGGTGCGGGATTGGGAGTCCCTTGGCATCGAGTGTGTAGCGAGAGACGATTCTAGTATGGCTCGTTTGAACTGGATTGAGTTGCAAAATGACTTAATCGATCGGGTTCGAGAAGCGACTAGTTTGGATGTGGAGTTCCAGCCATACGTGGTGGAAGCTCAAAAGGGTGAGAGTAGCACCTGAGAGTTTATTGACTGGATTCTGAGGAAGGACGGAAGGATTTATGTACCATAGTTTGGCTAGCTCCGTGAGGAGTTGATGTTTGAGGCTCATTTTACGAAGTACTCCATTCACTTGGGAAGTACAAAGATGTACTTGGGTATGAAGAAATCCTTTTGGTGGCCTGGTCTGAAGCGGGACGTAGCTTTGTTCGTGAGTCGGTGCCAAACTTGTGCCTTGGTGAAGGCCGAGTGTCAGAAGACGGGCGGGTTCCTGAAGCCTCTTCCTATTCCCGAGTGGAAAATTGATGACATCTCTATGGACTTTGTACATGGGTTACCTAGATCGCAGCAGGGTAACGACGCGATTTGGGTGATCGTGGATCGCGTGATGAAAGTGGCTCACTTCATCCCAAATCAGAAAGAGGACAGCGTGGAAAAGCTGGTAGAGTTGTATGTTCGCAACATTGTGCGACTACATGGAATTCCTAAGAGTATAGTTAGTGATCGCGATGGACGATTCACGTCCAAAGACTAGAGGCTGGTCTAGAAGAGTTTGGGCACGAAGCTCAAGTTCAGTACGACGTTCCATCCTCAAACTGATGGGCAAACCAAAAGAAGGAACCGTACTATAGAGGATATGATGAGAATGTGTACTCTTGACTTCGGTAAGAAGTGAGAAGACTACCTCTTCATAGTGGAGTTTTCCTATTACAACAGTTACCAGACAAGTATAAAGATGGCGCCATACGAAGCTTTGTATGGGAGGCGGTGTCGAACACCAATGTCTTGGACAGAGGCGGGAGACACTGTTGGGTACATTGGAAAATGTGTACCTGATTTGAAGAAGCCCAACTTAGCTCAATGATATACATCAAGGTGTATTTGATGTTGTTTTAAGTTGACATGTGCAGGTGAAGAAGTGTTAAAGAATGCAGAAAAATATTCTAAGTCCATGTGTCGACACCTGAAGAATCAGTGTCGACACTTCAGAATATTTGTGTCGACACTTGAAGGAAGCTGTGTCGACACAGAGAAAGATAGTCGACCACATTTGTGTCGACACTGGGAAGCAGTGTCGACTCACAGGAAGATAGTCGACCACATTTGTGTCGACACTGGGAGGCTGTGTCGACACAATGAGACAGTGTCGACACACATTGGCAGAAGTCGACAATACTTGTGTCGACACAATGAGACAGAGTCGACACACATTGGCAGAAGTCGACAATACTTGTGTCGACACCAGAAGACTAAGTCAACACATACTGAGTTCTGAATCTACAACAACTGTGTCGACACACAGGACTTGTGTCGACACACTGCAAAGTCAAGACCAAGTTATTCTCTGAAGAAGCTGTGTCGACTTAAAGGCAAACTTGTCGACATCATCAAAGACTGTGTCGACACCAAAGTTACTTGTGTCGACACATACAGACAGTTGGTCTCGACACTTCCTGACAGTCTGTCTCAACACATTGCTAACCAAGACTAAGGCACAGGATCTGTTTGAAGACTTGACAGCTGTGGGTTGCAGCCAGTTAACTGATGTTGTCAGACTTGTCAGAAGACAGTTATAAACCGGATCAGCCGGTTACCATTAAGAAGATCTATAAATAGACAGATTCAGAGAGAAGTAAAGATGGAATGAGAAGATTGAACGTTGGCAATCAAATTGAGAAATCAAATCAAGAAGGTGTAATACACTAAAGAAGATCTTCATCAGAAGATCTAAGAAGACGATCTCAGGATCGATCTAAGAAGAGTTCTAACAAGAATTCAGAAGTATCATCAAAGGTGTTGGATAGAGAGGGATCCACTCATTTTGAAGAAGAAGAAGAAGGAAGCCATCAAGAAGCTATTTGGAAATCAACTCAGCTAAGTTCAGATTCAAGAAGCTTTGAAGAAAGCTCAGATTCAGTTGATTTCATCAGCTGATCAAGAATTGTCTTGTCCTCTTCTCTCTCAACAAAGGCAAGACATTAAAACTTCTTTTCTAAATTTCTGTAGGATCTGTTTTACACAGATCTGAGTTGTAAGCCTGTGATATAAAGGCTGAGTGTAGGAGAGTTGATCTCTGAGTGGTAGGGCTGTTTGCCTGAGTGTAGGAGAAGGTTCTTCTCTGAGTTGTAGGCCTTGTGGCAAGGCTGAGGTAGGGCTGTTGTGCCTGAGTTGTAGGAACCTATCCAGTTTCTGAGCTGTAGGATCTGAGGATCTGAGAATAGTGGAAGTTTGGCCGAATCTAGCATACTGCTAGATAGGTGAAGGGGGAAAGTGGATGTACCCAGACCTTGGGGAACCACTATAAAACATTGTGCAATCTGTGATGATTAAATGTCTGTGAATGCTGTGCTGGATGTTTTAATTTTTGTAATTGAATTCTGCCTAAAAATTTGAACAAGCAATTAGAACCTATTCACCCCCCCTAGGTGTTTAGGTTGTCTTGAAAGTAAAACTATCAGACACCAAACTTTTGGGAAAAGAAGTGGTAGCTGATGCATGCGAGTTGGTGTGAACCATTCAAGAGCCCATGAACGTTGCTCAAGATCGGCAAGCAAAATATTTTAATGCTCGCCATAGGAATGTGGAATTTGCGGTTGGCGACTGGGTCTATCTAAAGATCAAGCCATTCAAGGGCGTTTTGCGGATTCGCCGACTCAAGAAGTTGAGTCCGAGGTTTTTGGGACCTTTCGAGGTCATAGAACGGGTGGGAGAAACAACATACCAGTTGGCGTTGCCATAGAGCTGAGTGGATTACACAACATTTTCCATGTCTCTGTTTTGAGGAAAGCCTTAGTGGAGGCTAGTATGGTGATCGATTCGGCATCGGTGTCGATAGAAGAAGACTTGAGGATGCGAGTTTGTCCAGTGAGTATAGAGGATACATAAGTTCGGTAGGTTCGGAACAAAGAAGTCAATCTCGTGAAGGTGCGTTGGGATAACTGCGGGCATGATGAGTTCTCTTGGGAGCAGGAGCAGCAATACGCGAGGACTATCTCAAGTTATTTGTGTAAGTGAAACAGTAACCGTTTTGTAGCAACAAAGTTTTTATTTGGTTGCAATAAATTTTCTTGCTATCTTCTTATATGAAGATTAATTTCGAGGACGAAATTCTTGTAAGGGGGAGTTGTAATTGTAACACCCCAATTTCAGACTTGGAGTCGTTGGAAGCTAGCGCATGGCGGTAGAGATGCCACTTGGCGGTAGGTCGATGAGATCGGCTTTGGATCTAGAGCGCACGATTACTAGATCTAGTACGCACGGCCACTGGTCATGTGTCACTGATCGTGCGCACTATTCTCCATTTTTCCAAGTTCTGCCTGGGTAAACGCATGACCATTGGACAGAGTGCGCACGACCACTGTTCGTGCACCGCTGCTCATGCACGTTTATCCCTTTCTTTCTGGAGTTCTGCCAGTGGTGATCGCACAATCATGGGATCTAGTGCGCACGACCACTGGTGGTGCGCCACTAATCTTGCGGACGGGTGCTGTTCCGTCATTTTATTTTGTGGCCGTCTGATGCTTCCCCAATTCGATCCAAAGGCCCATGATCTTCCGCCAATCAGTTTTATTAGGGCTGAGAGTGTTTTTCCCTCACTTTCTCATCATTTAGTTTGAATATAGGGTGGAGAGGGAGAGAAGGGAGGAGGAAGGAGAGAGCTTCCTTCTGCCATTGACGGAGCTTCGGAGCTCTGATCGCCGTTCCAAAACTAGATCCATGGAGAGGGCGTGGAGGCGCTCGTATCAAGTCGTTCAAAGCAAGGATTCCATGGCTAGGAAGAGGGGCCGTAAGGTAACGACATTTCTCCTTTCGGTCTCTAGGATGCATGCATAACATCTCTTTCTTTCAAGCTTTTGGGCACCGGATCTCTCAAATGAGAGGGGTTTGGGTCGCCTTGGTTCAGAGGAACCACAGAGTCGATTGTGTCCGTCCCCGACATGATATTTGCATTAGAGATCCGCTCCGTTAGTGAATTAGGCATTGTGGGTGAAGCCATAGTAACGACCGTTAATATGACTCGGTGATGTTGCATAGCGAGCCTTTAGGATTTTGTAGAAATCCGTTGTGGCAAGATGTCGTTTGTGATGTATGTGTTTCCCCTTTTTTCAAGAGAGTACGTATAACCGGAACCGGATGAGGTTAGCTCCGTGTTGGCGGTAGATGGTTTCCTTGGTGCGCGAGAACGTTGTCGTACGAATGATCGATTAGGGTGGGAAAGGCTATGGATTGTGATGTGCTAAGGTGAGGCTTTTGTCTCCGTGTCGACATGGTTGGAGGGGTTGGTCAGTGGTTAACCTGTGACGTCAAGTCAGTGGGGAGAGTGTCTCGGCGAGACTAGTCCCCTTCTGTAAGTCTGACAAGAATGCCAAGCATAGGACAAGCCGGGCAATGAAGCCCAAATAGCGGGTGGGGGTCCAGGAAGGTTCTTAGAATCAGTTTGTGTGTGAGATAGAATCCTGAAGTTGAGAAGTCAGAGCTTGCAGGCAAGCCTGGGTTTGAGACCCAACGACGGTGGCCATTGGCAAAGAGTCCGTGTGGTGGCTTGTATGCCTTTAGGGGAATTGCATTACCCCATTTTTGTTTGGATTGACGCCGATGGGGAAATTGAAAGTACCCGTTTGATGATGCGTGATGATGTGTTAGATTCATACGCTTAGGGTGCCTTGGGTAAACCCAAGATTGCATTCATGCTGCACTATAGGTCGAGAGGAGATGTGTTGGTTACACAGTTGAGGTCAGCCTTTGCTGACCCATGTTACCACCAAATTTTTTACAGGGCAAGGATCGCAAGCAGGAGCTAGCTCGTCGGCCTAAAAGGCGTAAGCCTCAGGAAGTGTTCCAAGTTTTGTACTAGCTCTGTTTTGTGGCATTGTATGTTTGATGCTCTGTTGGGTACATAGGAAAATGTGTACCTGATTTGAAGAAGCATCACTTAGCTCAATGATATACATCAAGGTGTATTTGATGTTATTTTGAGTTTATATGTGCAAGTTAAGAATATGCTAAAATGCAGAAAAAAAGTTTCTAAGTTCATGTGTCGACACTAAAGAAAGCCTGTGTTGACACTTGGAACAGCAGTATCGACACCAGAAGCAACTATGTCGACACACAAAATTTATAGTCGACATCAACTGTGTCAACACCTGGAAACAGTGTCGATACACAGAATTTTTAGTCGACAACAACTGTGTCGACACCTGGAGGCTGTGTCGACACACAGAATTCTTAGACAATATCAACTGTGTCGACACACAGGACTTGTGTCGACACACAGCAGAGTTTCAACAAAGTTGATTGCTGTGAAGTGAAGAAGTGATTGTGTCGACACAAAGAAGCAGTATCGACACATTCTACAGATGCAGTGTTAAGAAGCAGTGTCGACACCAAAGGAGCTGTGTCGACATCACCAAAGCTTGTGTCGACACTTAATCTACTTATGTCGACACATAATGAAGATCAGTCTCGACGCTTTGCTGACAAAGACAAAGGTTCAAGAAATGACTGAAGATTTTACAGCTGTGAATTCCAACAAGTTTGCTGAAGCTATCAGAACTGTCAGAAGTTCGTTAGAAACCGGATCAGCCGGTTACCATGGATGAAGTCTATATAAAGACGGATTCTGTCAAATCAAAGAGCACAAACAACTAATGAAGAATTGATCATTGATCAAGAAAGAGCACGTCACACAAAAGAAGATTTTCGTGAGAAGATCTAAGAAGACAATCTGAAGTGGCAATATACTCAAGAATTTGTCTAAGGAGAATTCAAACAAGAATTCAGAAGAAACTTTAGAAGATTTAGAGAGTGAGAGAGAGCTCTAGCTGTTTGAAGTAAAGAAGGAGACATTTACAAGTCTCTTAAGAAGCAGATCCTGAACAAATCTGCTAAGAAGAATTCAGATCTATTTCTGAAATTTAAGAAAGCTGAAGCTGTCAGCCAGTCAACTTCAAAGAAGATCAACCCTACTGAGTTTAGATTCAAGAAGCTTTGAAGAAAGCTAAGAACAGGTTAATCTCAGCAATCAGTTTTATCAAGAGCTGATCAATAAACCTTTTATCCCTTCTCTCTCAACAAGGGTAAGAGTCAAACTATAAGATTTTTCAAATTTTGTAGGATCTTTCAAGATTTGAGTTGTAAGCCTATAATATAAAGGCTGAGTGTAGGAGATATAGATCTCTGAGTGGTAAGACTTTTGAGTCTGAGTGTAGGAGAAATCAATCTCTGAGTTGTAAGCCTTGTGACAAGGCTGAGGTAGGGCTGTTAGCCTGAGCGGTAGGAGTGTGGATACACTCTGAGTTGTAGGAACCTTTTAGGGTTCTGAGTTGTAGGAACCTTTCAGGGTTCTGAGCTGTAAGATCTATGGATCTGAGAAGAAGGAAGAAGTTAGGCCGAATCTAGCACACTGTTGGATAGGCGAAGGGGGAAAGTGGATATACCCAGACATTGGGGAACCACTATAAACCAGTGTGTAATATGTGATGTGTGTGTGATTGTGAATTATGTGTTGTGGTTGCTGTGATAGCTATAGAATAGTTAGATTCTTTTTAAAAGAACTGAATTCTTATTCCGCCTTAAGTAAAAAAGGAAAGAACCTATTCACCCCCCCCCCCCCTCTAGGTATTTGGGTTATCTTGAAATTGATTCTATCAAGTGGTATTAGAGGGAGGTTGCTCAAAGAAGGACTTAATAGTCTGAGTTAGATCCATAAGGCAGATTCAAGATCAAGAAAATGGTTCAGGAGAAAATCATAAGGAACTAGGTTCTATGAAATTACCCATATGCAGGAAAGAGATATTTTGAATATGGAAAGAAAGGGTCAGGCTTTTTATGGAGGCTTCTGATCCAAGGATCTACATTACTGTAATGGAAGGTCCTTATATTCCAATGAAGTTGTCAGTTCTAGATGCAAATCAAAGAATTCCTAAGGATTTTTCAGAGATGACTAAGGAAGAGATCATCCTTGCAACTATGGATAAAAGAGCCCAGAATATCATAGTAAGTGTCATAGATGATTCAACCTTTCAAAATTTGATTCACTGCAAGACCTCCAAGGAAATGTGGGACACTTTGATAGTCTATATGGAAGGTTTTGAAGAAGTCATACAAGATAGAAAATCTATGCTTAATAAGGAATATGAGAGTTTCAGATAAGGAAAGTCAGATGGTATAACTGAGTGTTATAAAAAGTTCTATAGAATAGTAAATGAGATGATGTCCTATGGAAGGATCTTCAGTACATATAAATGAATGATAAATTCCTAAGATCCTGACAAAGGATTGAGACACTAAGATTTGTGTCATTAGGGAGTTGTCAAACTTGCAGATATCTCTCCTCCAACTTTGTTTGGAAAAATTGCTGTCATATGAGATGCAACTGATGGCTAGGAAAGAGAAA